>CM036938.1:53812021-54280130 GCA_020800305.1 Porphyrio hochstetteri | reverse complement strand
GTGGAGATTTTATGTTTGAAATGTGTTGTTTTAATGCAGTCTTGTAGGAACTGGAATTAATGTATTAATTCCAGGTAATGAAAGCTATGTAATTTTTTTATAATGTTTTTGCCACCTTCCCAGCAGTAGAGAAAACATTTAAGAATGGACATGAGCTTCAAACTTCTGGAGACTTGTTACCTGCTGGTTTGTTGTGGTTTTTGGGTGCCCTTTTCTGTGTGGGTGGCATTGCTTGTGGGTTTTGTTGGGGTTTTTTAGGACAGTTAAAGTTTTATCATAGAAGACAAGTGTATGCTTCTACCACCATGAATTGTCTCTTTGTTAAAGTACGCTAAATACAGAGTACTAATTAGAGAGAATGCTCAAGGTCTTCAGGAAAAAGTAATGTATTTGCCACTGTCAGTCAAGAAAACTCAGAGCAATACCACAGACAAATGTGATCCTTAAAATAAATACTAGGACAGAATTTTGCCTCTGCATATGATGTTACTAAGTTCCAACACCTTTCATAAACAAAATTCAGAGGACATGGGGGATTAAGGCAGGATATTCTTCATAGACATGGGCATGAGTCTCAGATAAAGTAACATCCCAAGGGAAGATGATGAACAGTATCCACTGGAACAGTGTATTTTCAGGTGTGACCTCTTAGAATCATAGAATCACCTGGGTTGGGAGAGACCCTCAAGATCATCAAGTCCTACCGCAACCTAACCCTGACTAGACCATGTCCTTACGGATTTCATCTACATGCCTTTTAAATACCTCCAGGGCTGGTGACTCCACCATCTCCCTGTGCAGCCTGTTTTAATGGCTGACAACCCTTTCAGTAAAGAAATTCTTCCTGATACCTGACCTAAATCTCCCCTGGTGCAATTTTAAGCCATTTCTTCTCATCCTGTCACTTGTCACCCAAGAGAAGAGACCAACCCCAACATCTCTGCAACTGCCTTGCAGGTAGTTGTAGAGAGGGATAGAGTCTCAGCCTCCTTTTCTCAAGACTAAAAAGCCCCAGTTCCCTCAGCTGTTCCTCACAAGGCTTGTGCTCCAGACCCTTCACCAGCTTTGTTGCCCTCCTCTGGATGCACTCCAGCATCTCAACATCCTTGTAGTGAGAGGTCCAAAACTGGACACAGTTGAGGTGCAGCCTCACCAGAGCTGAGTACAACGGAACTATCACTTCCCTACTCCTGCTGGTTACCCTATTCCTGATACAAGCCAGGATGTCTTCTTGGCCACCTGGGCACACTGCCTGTCCACTAATATTACCGGGTCCTTCTCTTCCAGGCAGCTCTCCAGCCACTCTGCCCCAAGCCTGTAACATTGCCTGGGATTATTGTGACCAAAGTGTAGAGCCTGGCCCTTGGGCTTGTTGAACCCCATAAAGTTGGCCTCTGCCCATCAATCCAGCCTGTCCAGGTCCCTCTGCAGAGCCTTCCTGCCTTCCAGCAGATCAACACTCCCACACAATTTGGTGTTGTCAGCAAACTTACTGAGGGTGCACTGGATCCTTTTGTCCAGATCATTAATGAAGATATTAAACAGGACGAGCCCCAGCACTGAGCCCTGGGGAACACCACTTGTGACCTACCACCAGCTGGACTTAACTCTATTCATCACAACTCGCCGGGTCCAGCCAGTTTTTAACCCAGTGAAGAATATACTCATCTAATCTGTAAGTGGCTAGTTTCTCCAAGAGGATGCTGTGGGAACAGTGTTGAAGGCTTTACTGAAGTCCAGGTAGATAACATCTACAGCCTTCCCCTCATCCACTGAGCGGGTCACCTTGTCGTAACAGGAGATCAGGTTGGTCAAGCATGATCTGCCTTTCACAAACCTGTGCTGACTGGGCCTGATCGGCTGGTTGTCCTGTATGTGTTGTGTGATGGACTCTATCCATCAGGCTCCTCAACAGGCCAAAGTCTACCCTCCTGAAGTCCAGGGTGACGGTTCTGCCACCCCTCCTCCTGCCTTTCCCAAGAATTGAGAACTCCTGATTGCTGTGCCCAAGGTAGCCTCCAACCATCACCTCACCCACAAGTTTGTGAACAGATCCAGCCTTCCCTTGTTGGCTCACTCACCAGCTGCGTCAGGAAGTTATCTCCCACACACTCCAAGAACCTTCTAGATTGACCACTCTCTGCCGTGTTGTCTACCCAGGAGATACTGGTAGGTTGAGGTCAGCCACATGAACAAGAGCCAGTGATCATGATGCTACTCCCAGCTGCCTGAAGAGTATTTCATCTACCTCCTCCTCCTGGTTGGTTACAGACTCCCAACAGGATGTCCACCTTGTTGGTCTTCCCTCTGATTCTAACCTATAAGCATTCAACCTTATCATCGCCATCGTTAATCTAGACAATCCAGACAATTCCTAACATAGAGGTACCTACCCCACCACCTCTCCTTCCTTGCATATCCCTCTTGAAAAGTTTATACCCATCCGTCACAGCAGTCCAGTTGTAAGAATCATCCCACCAAGTTTCCACGTTGTCAACTACATCATAGGCTTCCCGCTGTACAGTTGGTTTGAGCTCCTCCTGTTTATTGCCCATACTGCGTGCGCTGGTGTACAGACACTTCAGGGAGCAAGCCAAGCTCACCATTTTTGACTTAAAATCCCCAACATGCCCAACATCCTCTGAGGTAACAGGTGGAGGGCTGATACCTATACCTCTTCCCTCCAACCATACTGTGTCCCTTCACACTTTGTCATGGGCAAGCCTGCTATATTACCCTTTCCCCTTTGCCCTGCAAGCCTCTGGGCAAAGACCCACTTTCCTCTGAGAAAGGTGTTTCCCTTGTGATACCCATAAGCCTTGTACCATGTAGGCCATCCCATCATCAAAACCCCCAAAACTGTTGCTTTGGCACCAGCCTGGGAGGCGTGTGTTTATAGATTGGATCCACCTATTCCATCCAATATCATTGCCTGTAACTGGAATGAGGGAGGAAAAAACCACCTGGGCCCCAGATTCCCTCACTAGTCATCCAAAGGCCCTGAAGTCCCTCGATTGCTCTCAGACTATGTACTGCAGCTTCATCACCCCCACACATGGAAAAGCAGTAATGGATAGTAGTCTGAGGGATGTACCAGACTAAGAAGTTTCCTAGTGATACCCCTAAACCATGCTCCTGGGAGGCAGCAGACCTCCCTGTGCATAGCATCTGCCCTGCATATTGGTCCCTCCGTTCCTCGTAGCAGGGAGCCTCCTACCACTGTGATTCATCTTTTCTTTCTTGTTGCCATTGTAGTGATTCAAGGGGTACGTCTCTCTGATCTTGGCTTCTCCTCCGGCATAGTCACATCAGCACCCACACTGTTCCCTGCCAGGTCCTCCACAGTTAGAGCCTTGTATCTCTTGTTTAGAAGCACTTGGGGGAGGCATGGACAAGGAGCTGGTATTCTTCCTGCCCCGTTTGTGGACTTCCAGTCACTGTCCCCCTTAAGCTCCTACCTACATACTGATGGGGGAGCGATTCCAGTGCCTCCTGATCAGGGCTGTGTTCCGGTGCTGGTCTCCGCTCTTGCCCAGGGACCTCAGGCTGTGGGTCCACCAACTAATCTCTCGTTCTGACTCCCTGATGCTTATTAGCTTGCCCGCCTCCTCTCTTAGCTCCAGCACCAGGCTGAGCACACCCGATCACACCGTACACAGCCGCTGCCCTCCGTTTGCAGTGCATGCCGGTGGCACTCCCTGCGGCCAGAGGCCTGGACGGCTCCGTGCTTTGCTGGGACCTCCGCTTGGGCTGACGCACCCGGCTGGGTAGCTGCAGAGGATGCTGCCCGCCGCCGGGTGCAAACTCCGCCTGAGCTCCCGCCCGCTCAACTCACCTTCGGGGCTGGGAGAGACCGCACACGCCCCACCCCCGCGCATGACGCGCCGCGACACGCTGCTGTCACGCCCCACCCGCTCTGACGCACCGCCCCCTCTGAGGCACCGCTCCCTCTGAGGCACCGCCCCCTCTGAGGCACCGCCCCCTCTAACGCACCGCCCCCTCTGACGCACCGCCCCTCTAACGCACCGCCCCCTCTGAGGCACCGCCCCCTCTGACGCACCGCCCCTCTAACGCACCGCCCCCTCTGAGGCACCGCCCCCTCTGAGGCACCGCCCCCTCTGAGGCACCGCCCCCTCTAACGCACCGCCCTCTCTGACGCACCGCCCCCTCTAACGCACCGCCCCCTCTGACGCACCGCCCCCTCTGACGCACCGCCCCCTCTGACGCGACGCGCCCTGCTGGTCCGCCCTGTCCGCCGCGGCGCGGAGGGGCGGGTCTGGTACCGAGAGGAGACGGTCCCGTCACCCTTCGCTCCGCCTCCGGTGAGCCAGCGCGGCGTGCGGGCTTAGTTACAGTGTGAGGAAAGAGCTTCTGTTGACTCAGCCCTACCGGTTGTGATTCCCTGTCAGCACAAGCGGGATCTCCTGGGAAACACTTTTCTTACGCTGTGGCCAGCCTGCGGCCTTCTGCTTGAGCACACCGCGTAGAGGCAGTGGGCAGGGAGCCATCTGCTGACACGGTGAATGGTTCTTGCGCTAGTGACGCGGCCATGGTGACACTTGCAGGGGTACTGACACTCTGAGCTCAGTTTGTCAACGCAGCAGTAACCAGATACATCCTGTAACTGGACAGTCACACAATCATAAAATACCCTGAGTGGGTAGGGGCCCATAAGGATCTTCGAGTGAATTCCTGGCTCCACACAGGGACAGACAAGTCAGAGCATGTGACTGACTGCATGTCCAGGTGCTTCTTGAACTCAGTCAAGCTCGGTGCTGTGACCACTTCCCTGGGGAGCCTGTTCCAGTGACTGACCACCCTCTCAGTAAAGAACCTCTTCCTAATATCCGATCTAAACCTCCCCCGTCGCAGCTAAATGCTGTTCCCTCAGGTTCTATCACTGGTCACCAAAGAGAGGAGATGGGCACCTGCCCGTCGCTCCCCCTTGTCAGGAAGCCACAGACCGTGATGAGGTCTCCCCTCAGTCTCCCCTTCTCCAGGCTGAACAAAACCAAGGGCCTCGCCTCATATGACTTCTCCTCCAGACCCTTCACCATCCTTGTTGCCCTCCTCTGGACACTCTCCAATAGTTTTGTGTCCCTCTTGGACTGTGGTGCCCAAAACTGCACTCAGTACTCGAGGTGAGGCAGTACCAGCACAGTGTAGAGCAGGACAGTCCCCTCCCTGGACCAGCTGGCAACGCCGTGCTTGATGCACCCCAGGATGTGGTTGGCCCTCCTGGCTGCCTGGGCACACTGCTGGTTCATGTTTAACTTGCTGTCGACCAAGACCCTCAAATCCCTCTCAGCATGCCTGGCCTCCAGCATCTGACCCCCCAGTCTGTATGTTACCCCTCCCCAGGTGCAGAATCCGGCACTTGCCCTTGCTAAACTTCATATGGTTGGGGATTGCCCAGCTCTCCAACCTGTCCAGGTCTCTCTGTAAGGCTTCTCCACCCTCAACAGAGTCAACAGCTCCTCCCAACTGGGTGTCATCAGCAAATTTACTTAAGACACCCTCTAGTCCTGAGTCCAAGTCATTTAGGAAAATGTCAAAAAGAACTGGCCCTAAGATGGAGCCCTGGGGGAACCCCTGTAGTGACTGGCCACCAGCCAGGTGTAACCCCATTTACTATTAACCTCTGGGCCTGACCCTTCAGCCAGTTGCCCACCCAACACATTATGGCTTTGTCTGGTTGTGTTGCCAGCTTCCAGTCAACCTGGACCTCTCCAGATTCCCAAGACCATTGAAAAAGGTCTCACAGTGACATTAGCCAGCTCCCTGAGTACCCTGGATGAATCCCATCAGGGCCCATGGACTTGTATGGGTCCAGGTGGAGTAGCAAATCATTCAGAAGTTCGGGGTTCACTAGGAGATTATTATTACTGCATCGTGGTACTCCAACTTGAGGCATCTATAGTCACAGATCCTATTGACTGTGTTGAAGACAGAGGCAAAGAAGGTGTTAAACTTATCTCTGCTTTGTCTATGTCCATGTTAGTAAGGTGAGTAATTGATCAATGTACTCATTGAGTAACGGATCAATGTTCTCTCTGGGGACCAATGTTCTCTCCCCTTATTGTTAATGTATTTGAAAAAAACCTTTTGATTGTCTGCCACAGTATTGGCCAAGCTCAACTCTAACTGAGCTCTGATTGCACAGATTTTGCCTACTAAGGCAAACAGTGCTCCTGTAATCCACCCCCATTGCCTGACCTTGCTTCCATTGGCTGTACACTTTCTTTTTCCACCTAAGCTCTAGAAGAAGATCCCTTTTCAGACAAGCTGGCCTCCTGCCCTGCCTGCTTGTCTTCCGACATTTTGGAAGTGACTGTTCCTGTGCTTTTAGAAGGCACTACTTAAAAAGTGACCAGTATTGATGGACCCCAATGCCTTCAAAAGCAGTTTCCCAGGGGACCTTACCAACTAGTTCTTTGAGTAGCCCAAAATCTGCTCTCTCCATATCTAGTGTTGAAGTTTGAGGAGGCAGTTTTCCTCCTCTCACCAAAGATCTTAAATTCCACTATTTTGTGGTCACTATGGCCAAGACAGCCACCAACCTCCACTTCCCCCATGAGACCTTCTCTGTTTATGATCAAGAGAACTAGGAGGGCATCTTTGCTCATTGGCTCCCTTCATACCTGAACAAGGAAGTTATCGTTCACTTACCCAGAGACTCTCAATGGTGTTGTTGCAAACTGACAGTTCTGTGCAGTCCAGCCCCTCCATTACATACAATGCCACCCCCCGACCTCTCCTTCCCTGCCTGTCTCTTCTGAAGAGCCTGTAACCATCCATTGCCACACACCAGTCACAGGACACTTCCCACCAGGTTTCACTTAAGCCAGTGATGTCATACCTCTGGGACTGAGCCAGGACTTCTAGCTCTTCTTGCTTGTTTCTCATCTCAGGTAAAAACATGTTACAAAACAAATCATACAAATCCTAAGAAGAAGCCATGCTGGAGATTGGAGTCCATTTAAAAGAAAAAGGTCATTATGTTTTAACAGAAATGTTCTTCTTTCAAATGTTTGGTCACTGTCATTTGGGTTGCAAGGAAGCTCTAAAATTCTCTTCAAAAGTTACCTCAGCTCTGTGTTAGTCAGCTATACTCAGAAACACTGAGCTGTCAGAGCTGCCCAGCCAGGTTGCAACTGCAACTACCAAACATTTATTTTGAAAATGTGTCTGAGATGGATCTTTCTCAAAGGAAGTGGGGGCTTGACAAAATGTATGAGCTGTAGAGAGAAGGATCTTACAGTAGGAAGTGTGAGATGACTTTAACTCACTGGTACTGAATGCCTACGATCAGGAGAAACACTAAACTGATTTGTCCTTAGGGTTCCTTTCTACCAGAAAATCTACTGTTGTTACCGATTGAGTGTAATGATGTGACTCTTGTGTACAATTTTACTAGTCAAAAGCTGTGTGTAATTGGGAAACTGTATTGGTAGAAATGTGCCTTGTAAATCTGGACCATTCAGTGGGGTACAAAGAATTATTAAACATTTCCTGTGCCTGTTTTTATCGGAGGCTGATGTTCTCACCTTGGTCTGTCTGTCTGAGCTGTTATTGACTTCCAGTTTATTGTCTCTGCCACTTGGCTGACAAAACAACGGGCAAGTCCTTCCTAGTCTATTCAGTACAAAATGGCCTCAGCTAGCACTGATGTTTTCATCAGTGGCTGCCTGGCTGTGCTGAAGCTGATTAGGAGCGTGCTGTTGAGCTGGACCTTGTATGGGAGCAGTATTCTTCATCAGGGAAGCAGTGAGGTTCCTAATTGCAGGCGCCACTCTTCTGCCCGAGTGCTGTCTGGCAATTCATGTAGTGCAGGGGTGACAAGGGGCTTCTGGAGAGATGGGCCCCTACAAAAAGCACAAAATACCTTAAAGCTCCTGTGGCTTTTAGAACAAAGGCTTAAGGGAACAACATCAAGTGATAGAGAGGTAGGTGATGGTCTCTTCAGCCAGGTGACAGGTGATAGGTCAAGGGGGAATGGCATGAAGCTGTGCCAGGGCAGGGTCAGATTGGACATTAGAAAAAAAATTTTTTACTGAAAGAGTTGTGAGGGCCTGGAACAGGCTGCCCAGGGAGGGGTTGAGTCACCTTCCCTGGATGTGTTCAAAAAAAGGGTAGATGAGGTACTTAGGGATATGGTTTAGTTTAGGATGAGAATGGTTGGACTTGATGATCTTAAAGGTCTTTTCCAACCTTGTGATTCTGTGTGATGGTGTGGAGTCATTCCTCATGGGATCACACTAAGGCTTTGCAAATGCTAGGGAAGTTCAAAATAGGCAGGGGAGACACTGCAGCTGTGGTTTTGATGCCCTCTGCACACAAATGGAGAGAAAATATCTTCATTAACACCTTGAGCCACGTATCCCAGGTGTTGTCCCAGATACTTCACTGTGGGTACAATAATATGAAAAATGCTCCTCAGCCTAGCTCGTGCCCTTTTCTCAACATCAGTGCCTTCTGCTCCTTACTGGCAGTGCGGGGTAAGGTGTGTGCTTTGTGCTTTCCAAGTCTGGGTTCAGGTGGTGATAACTGCTGTGGATTTTGGATAGGCAGCAGGTCTCCACAGTATGTCTTCTGCTTAAGGCAGATTGATCTGAAAAACTTGTATAAGGTGATGTTTGGCTGAGTTTTGGCAAGACTGTCAATATGGCAATAAGGCATTTTACTTTTAGTCAACAGGTGTCAAATATCCCCTGATACTTAGCTTTTCTTGTAAATAAGTGCATTAAATACCTGAAGTTGAAAATATTTTCTCTCCCTTTAAGGCTGTGCTGTCAGGATTTTGGTACAATGTATTCTAAAGGGAGAGGGTAAAAGAAAATGCATTTGAATGTAAAAGCTACATTATTTTTGTCCTGTAGCAGGTCCTTTCCAGAATCCCTGGCAGCCTGGACTGGTCTATATGATTCTGGCAATGGATAACACTGCCATTTTAAACTACCATGAGTATACTTAGTGCAGGCTAGCAGTGGATGAAATCTGAAGTAGGGAAGAAAAATTGTTAAAATCACTAATAATGTTTCTCACCAATATGCTATCCAGTGCTTGGACATTAAAGTAGGGATGATCTGTACCTAGCAGAAATCACAGGGTAAATGTGACATGGTCATTTGCTCTATTCAGCCCCTCCCCACTCTTAGCTTCCTTTTATCTTAATTCATCTATTGGCTTAAGGACATAGACCCTTCGTACACAAGACATGATGAAAACTACAGGACTGTTCATGGACCAGAAGTGATGCTGTTGACAGTGTTGAGAGAGGAACAAGTTTTGGGCCTCCCTGTGCCTGATGTGAAAATATCTTACCTTCTGTTACTAGGATAGCCCCTGAATTTGCAGAAAAGTGGGAAAAGAAGTAGAGGAAAAAGGTAGGAAAAGAAGTTATAGTATGTAGAGAGGAACACAAATATTTTGCTTAAGAACATCCAGGACAAGACTACCAAAATGGAGGGTGCATGCACTTGGTTATGTTTCTATGAGTACTTGGCATGAAGAGCTAATAGAAGCTTCACCAGAATTAGCTAGGAATTCCCCCTCAGGATGTCTAGATGTCTACATCAGTTGTCCTATGCAAGCTCCTTGGGGGCTAGGACTCTGTGTCACCCATCACTGTTCCTCAGGAAAGCCACATGATATAAGTGACCCAAGATTCAGCCTTGGGGAATTAAAATCTTTGCTCTTACCATTGTTCTGCTGCACAGTGGGGAAAGTGGACATATACCACTAGATGGCAGTGTGAAATTCATCCTGCTGGCTTTGTGCAGGCAAGCAGCGTAACTGGGACAGCTCTTTCTCCATGCAACACCACTAATTTCACACCTGCTAATTAAACACGGAGAGCAGCTGCTTGGTAAGTCAATATATGGCATAAAAGAGGGCCGAAACACAAGTATTCTGGGAGGAGATAAACCGTCATCTTCACTAAAAATTGTTGGTGTTAATTTGAGACAAATTTTTCACTAACTGAAATGATGTCTCCTCTGACACTGGTCACCTTGTACCAGATCTGGACTTTAATGAGTCCTGGTGTTCTAAAATAAACGTGCAAAAAAACCTCTCAGCTCAGATAATGGGTTTTGTGGACAGTTTACACCTATTGGAGATATACCTTCACAGCTGGGAAGTTTTGGGCCCCTAAAACAAATCCTGTTATGACAAGTTTCTCTGGTCCCCCTGTAATGAAGTGCTGTTTGTTGCTGGCTGTTGCTGTGAATAGAAGTTGAAGAACAATACGATCTGTTCCTCTGGGAAGTCAAGGTGAGGACTTGGGCCTCACTGAGGAAATTGAGTGTGCTGTTGCAGGTCCAAAATTGGTTGCTTGCTCATCGGGAAGGAGGACCAAGGACTTTGGTGAAGAAGGGCAAAGACAGACCTCTTCCTCATTCACTGTTTTGTCAAAACTGAGTCTTGTGGGTTGTCACAGAATATAGGTATTTTAAGTGAATGAAAAGTTGCCATGTGTGACTTCAGCCAAGCCAGCTTGAGCACTCAGGGCTGCTCAGGGCACACAGTGTGTTTGCACTGAGCTGCCAGGACATGCCACCATTATCCCTCCTGCGCAGATCTGGGGAGACCCAGATCTGAAATGTTTGGGTGACAGGTGTAATGCTGCCCTGGTAGTACTTCTAATGAGCAGCGATCTTGCAACTGCAGAAGAGGTCTTGCTGTGCTTTGGTTTCTCATTCTTTTGGGTTTGGGTTGCTTTGTATAGGTGTATTTGGTTAATAACTCCAGTGGTTTCCTGGTGTGCCATGTCTGTTCTCCAAATCATTTCTACAACAGACCCAAGAACAGCTGAATAAATCCTTGTGCTGGTACCAAGAATCTTTGGAAGGTGGACAAACAAAAGGAAAAGGGAGCTGTGTCTGCATGGCTGATGTGCATCCCCTGTCTTCCCCTTCTGCCAAAGCCTGTCACCACGACAAGAAAGGTAGATAATCTTCTTCCCTTCTCACAGCCAACTTGCTTACATGTGTCTGTCCCTGCTCTAGCTTCCAGCAACACCATGACTGTGTGTTTTATTTCTATTTTAAATAGAGGACAGTGAGAACACACTCTCTCTGTACATCATAGCATACGGTGCCTACGGGCACTGCTGGCTGCTTCTTGCACTGAAAGTTTTTCTGCTGCAGAATGAGCCAAAATGACCACAGACCAGATGCATGGCAGTGTAGGGGCTTCCCAGGCATGAAACCCTTTGCAGCACTGTGCCAGCACTCTGCTACCAGTTGAGTGGTAGTGCCAGTCATCTTAGTCTTAGTCTGAAAAGTTCCTGAGCATAGCTGAAGGCTACAATGAGTCTCTCTCAATTATTTTTCAACAGTCTTGGGAATCTGGAGAGGCCCTGGTTGACTGGAAGCTGGCAAACATTGTCCCAGTTTTCAAGAAGGGTAAGAAAGAACACCCTGGTAATTACACACCTGTCAGTCTCACCTCAGTGCCTGGTAAAATTATGGAGAATATCACACTGGGAGATATTGAAAAACACCTGAAGGACAGCGCAGTCATTGGTCACAGCTGACATGGGTTCAGAAGAGGAAGGCCTTGCCTATCCAATCTGATTTCCTTTTACAACAAGGTCACCCAGCTGGTTGACCAAGGGAAACCAGTTGATGTTACTTTTTTGGATTTCAGCAAGGCTTTTGATACTGTGTCTCACAGTATTTTGCTGGACAAAATGTCCATCACACAACCAGACAAAGCCATAATGTGTTGGGTGGGCAACTGGCTGAAGGGTCAGGCCCAGAGGTTAATAGTAAATGGGGTTACACCTGGCTGGTGGCCAGTCACTACAGGGGTTCCCCCAGGGCTCCATCTTAGGGCCAGTTCTTTTTGACATTTTCCTAAATGACTTGGACTCAGGACTAGAGGGTGTCTTAAGTAAATTTGCTGATGACACCCAGTTGGGAGGAGCTGTTGACTCTGTTAAGGGTGGAGAAGCCTTACAGAGAGACCTGGACAGGTTGGAGAGCTGGGCAATCCCCAACCATATGAAGTTTAGCAAGGGCAAGTGCCGGATTCTGCACCTGGGGAGGGGTAACATACAGACTGGGGGGTCAGATGCTGGAGGCCAGGCATGCTGAGAGGGATTTGAGGGTCTTGGTCGACAGCAAGTCAAACATGAACTAGCAGTGTGCCCAGCAGCCAGGAGGGCCAACCACATCCTGGGGTGCATCAAGCACGGCATTGCCAGCTGGTCCAGGGAGGGGACTGTCCTGCTCTACACTGTGCTGGTGCTGCCTCACCTCGAGTACTGAGTGCAGTTTTGGGTGCCACAGTCCAAGAGGGACATAAAACTATTGGAGAGTGTCCAGAGGAGGGCAACAAGGATGGTGAAGGGTCTGGAGGAGAAGTCATATGAGGAGAGGCCCTTGGTTTTGTTCATCCTGGAGAAGAGGAGGCTTGGGGGAGACCTCATCATGGTCTATGACTTCCTGACAAGGGGGAGTGAAGGGGCGGGCACCAATCTCTTCTCCTTGGTGACCAGTGATAGAACCTGAGGGAACAGCATGAAGCTGTGACAGGGGAGGTTTAGATTGGATATCAGGAAAAGGTTCTTTGCTGAGAGGGTGGTCAGTCACTGGAACAGGCTCCCCAGGGAAGTGGTCACAGCACCGAGCTTGACTGAGTTCAAGAAGTGCCTGGACATGCAGTCAGTCACATGCTCTGACTTGTCTGGCCCTGTGTGGAGCCAGGAATTGACTCGATGATCCTTATGGGTCCCTTCCAACGCAGGGTATTCTATGATTCTATGAAAGAAGTGGTCAGTATTTTAAATGGGCAAATGAAAACCAGAAGCGTCTGTTTTTAAAAACACATTTCCAGATGTCATTGTTGATCATTCTTTACTTTTAAAATTAAAAACTTCTAAATTGTGATAGAAATCTGCTTGGCTTCTGATATTCAGAGGGAAAGTGCACAAGAGATGTACTTTAGGGAAAATCTAATTGTATGTTAGAAGGGGATGTCGGGACAAAACCCCCAAAACTGGGTGACTTCTGCTTGTCATTATCAGCAACCCAGGCATAGCTAGGTCCCTGCCAGAGTGGAAATTTTCTCTTTTGTCATTGCGGACAGAAAGGGATGACTGGGTCCAAGGCAATCCAAAATCACTACTTGTGCCTCACTAACAACAGCTAAAAAGATTACAGCAAATTATTTCACGAGGGTCACCTGCTGCTCAACCAGAGAGAGCCACCTAGCACATCCAGCAGTTCTGTGCATTTGCAGTAAGAGCAGCAGCTTCCATCCTGCTTAGTCTGTATTGACGTTCTCAGTTCTTTTTTTAAGTGCTAATACACTGGTAGCTCCGTTTTGTCTGAGCTATGCAGGTTAAAATTTTTACAGAGAGAAGAATATAACCCATTTTACTGCAGGATTGCCACTCAGCAGCCATGCCCAGGACATGACCCTCATCCCCTGGGCTTTATATCCCATCCTGTCATCTTTCAGTTGTCTTTTATAGCACGGGCTTTTTACAGTAGAAACCACATGTCCTCCTATGTTTAAAAACACCTGGTGTACATAGAGATGCCCACACATGCATTCAACAAACACTGGCAGTGTCCTTGTCACCATAGGAGTTTAACCTCCTTTCTGTTCCTTGGCTCCATGTCTGTGTAGCAGATACAGGCAGTGCAGGGAAATGGTTTACCACTGTGGTGGGTTGACTCTGGCTGGAGGCCAGGTGCCCACCAAAGCTGCTCTATCACTCCCCTCCTCAGCTGGACAGGGGAGAGAAGATATAGTGAAAGGCTCCTGGTTCAAGGTAAGGACAGGGAGAGATCACTCAGCAATTACTGTCATGGGAAAAACTGACTCAACTTTGAAAAATTCCTGTAATTTATTACCAAGCAAAACAGAGCATGATAATGAGAAACAAAAACAAATCTTAGAACACCTCCCCTCCACCCCTCCTCTTTTCCCAGCCTCAGCTTCACTCTCAATTTCTCTCTCTCCTCCCTCACAGCAGCACGGGGGGACAGGGAATGGGGGCTGTGGTCTGTTCATCACATGTAATCTCTGCCACTCCTTACTCCTCAGGGGGAGGATTCCTCACACTCTTAACCTGCTTCAGCAGGAAGAGACCCACACTGGAGCAGTTCATGAAGGACTGCAGCTTATGGAAAGGAATCAGGTTGGAGAAGTTCATGGAGGACTGGGACCCCATGCTGGAGCAGGGGAAGAGTGTGAGGAGTCCTCTCTGTGACGAGGAAGGAGCAGCAGAGACAACATTTGATGAACTGATCACACCTCCCATTCCCCGTCCTTTGGTGCTTTAAGATTTGTTTTTCTTTCTCATTATTCTGTTGTGCTTGTTAATAAATTACGTGAATTTTTCCCACGTCAGTTTTCCCCATGTCAGTAACTGGTAAGTGATCGCTCTCTGTTCTTACCTTGACCCAGGAGCTGTTCATTATATCTTCTCTCCCCTGTCCAACTGAGAAGGGGAGTGACAGAGCAGCTTTGCTGGGTACATGGCCTCCAGCCTGGGTCAGCCCACCACAGGGATAGAAGAGAAGGGCAGGAAGAAACATTGGCTAGTAAAATCCAAGCTCATAGCCTGAACTCACATTGTAGCACAGCCCTGAGTCACATGCATAATATATATCTTAGCAGCAGAGGAAAGAGTGTCTATGGTGATGAGCAGATACTGTTTGATTTGCTTCCTCTTGCTTGTAGAAACAGGGATTTGTAAGTAAATGGGATACATCACTGATATCTCCTTTTTGCTGGAAGAGTGATTGGGACCCTGTGTTTTTGATCCATCCACACAGAATGGATAAAATCAACAATAATTTTGGTTATCAAGTAGAGGAGTATCAGCAGTAACTTCCAAAAGAGCAGTAATAATAATTTTAAGAAAGTATAAATTCTCCTTTCTTTGTCCTCCTTTCACAGAGAGCAAAGCTGGAATGTGGTGAATTTTTAAAAGCTGTTTGTATTTCCTAATACACTGTGATTTTAGGTTCTGTAAGAATAGCGTGCCTACTGGAACCACGCAATTACAACTGTATGTGGTCAGTTTAGAATATTTTTGTAAATTATTAATTTCCAGTGTTTGTTTTGGTCTAAATTCTTCATAAATGTTTGTCCAGAAAAGTAGGAAAGTAAGAGGTTGCTGGGGCTCTTTTAGCTTTATATCAACACCTGGTGTCTTATAATCATGGAATCATGGAATGGTTTAGGTTAGAAGGGACCTTAAAGATCAGCTTTAAGAGCCTTCTCTCTTCTCCAGGCTGAACAAGCATGACTCTTTCAACCTATGTTCAAAGGAGGGGTGCTCCAGCCCTCTGGTCACCTTCACGGTTCTCTGGACTTGCTCAAACAGCTCCATGAGTTGGGGGCCCCAGATCTGCATGCAGTACTCCAGGGTGGGTCTCACAAGAGTGGAGTGGAGTGGCAGGATCACTTCCCTTGATTTGCTGGTCACGCTTCTTTTGATGCATCCCAAAGCAAGGTTGGCCTTCTGGACTGCAAGCACACGTAGCTGGCTCATGTTGAGCTGCTCATCAAGCAACACCCCCAAGTCCTTTTCCTCAGGGCTGCTCTCATTCCATTCTCCACACTGCCTGTAGTTGTGCTTGGGATTGCCTTGATCCATGTGCAGGACCTTGCACTTGCCCTTCTTGAACTTCATGAACTTCACACACACCTTTCAAGCCTGTCAATGTCCCTCTGGATGGTATCTGTTCCCTGCAGTGTGTCAACTGCACCAGTGAGCTTGGTGTTGTCAGCAAACTTGCTGAGTGTGCACTCGATCCCACTGTCCATGCCACTGACAAAGATGTTAAACAGTGCTGGTCCAAATACCAACCTCTGGGTAACGCCTCTTGTCATAGGTCTCCAGTTGGACGTCAAGTCATTGCCCACAACCCTTTACATGTCACCATGCAGCCAATTCCTTACCCCCAAAGTGGTCCATCTGTCAAATCCATGTCTTTCCAATTCAGAGACAAGATTGTCATGTGAGACAGTGTCAAATGGTAGTTTTGGGGTTATTTTTCAAACATTACTGAGTCACTGTCAAATTGTAATATATATATAGAGAGATTCTTCCCTATTAATTTTGATTAAAAATTTACACAGGGAGTATAAATAGGACACATACTCCCAGTGGTGGTCTTTGACAATTCCCTTTACCCGTTATTCTAGTAATTCTTTATCAGCCCAAAAGTATTCAGTATTTTCCTGCTCATTCAAAACTCCTATTTCTATTTTCCAGAATTGATGTTAAAATTAATGTTAGAATCTTTCTGCTGCCTGCTTAGCCTCGTGATCGGCCAATCTATTACCTTTTTCTGGTCAGTGTTACCTTTCAGGTGTCCTCAGTAGAGCATAATGGTGATCTTGGTTGGCAGTTGAACTGCTTCTAAGAAGTGAAGTATTTCTCCTGCATACTTAATGCTTCCCTTGACTTGTTAATAGTCCATGCTGTTTCCAAATTGCTTTGTGGGCACGCACAACTACAAAAGCATACTTAGAATTTGTCCCTGTAGTTATCCTTTTTACTGCTGCAAGTTCTGATGCTTTGGTTAAGGCAATAATTTCTGCCTTTTGGGCTGAAGTTCCAATAAGTAAAGGATTTGATTCTATTACCTGGTCAGTAGTGGTCACTGCCTATCCAGCCTTGCCGGACGAAACTACGACCGTCTGCAAACCAGGAATCTTGAGCATCTTCCAAAGGTTCTTCTTTTGAATCAGGCCTGCTAGAATACACAGCTTCCGTTGTCTCCAAGCTATCATGTGTTAGTGGTTCGATTGTAGTTTCACTGAGGAAGGAAGCTAGATTCACAATGTTAGTTACTTCAAACACAGTATCATCAGGCTCCACAAGAATACCATGATATTTCAGAAATCTAGATGGGGAAAGCCAATGACTTCCCTTTTGTTCCAGAAAAGCAGACACAGCATGAGAGACCATTACTGTTCTCTTCCGGGCTTCTTCAATGTTAAGAATCACAGCAGCTACTGCTTGTAAACACCCTGGCCATCCTCTGCTCGCTGTTATCCTTCAGCTGTTTAGAGAAGTATGCCACTGCTCTTTTATAGGGTCCTAAATGTTGAGCCAGGACTCCCAGGTTTACTCCTCGTTTTTCATGTAAAACGAGCAAGTCTAGAGCTCTCATAAGTTCCTTTTTAAGTGTATTAAAAAGTTTTCTTAGGCCTCTTTTGCCCAGTTGAGCAGGGTTAATTTTCAAGAGTCCATAAAGAGGCTTCGCTATTATTCCACGACTGACAGCAGCTCACAATTCTGAAAAATGGTCAGAGTTCTCTTACCATCTGAGGGTCTTACAGATGGCTTCTTTTGCTCAGTATCCAATTCTCCTTGTCCTTCAGAAATTTCACATCCCAGATAGGTTACTCATTGTTGTACCATTTCAGCTTTCTGTTGAGAGACTCAATATCCATTTAGCCCTCAAAAATTCAACAAACTTGTCCCTTGAATCCAGTCAGGTTTTGTTTCAGTTACTATTAATAGGCCATTCACATACTGCAGAAAGATTTTGTCTCTGGAGGGAGGGTCTCATGCTTCAAGTTCTCCTACAAACTGATTCCCGAAGATTGATGGATTTATTTTTAAAACCTTGGGGTAACACTGTCAGGTAAACTGGGTTCTCCTACCAGTGGTAGGATTTAAAATGCAAATAACTTTTCATTTTCTTTGGCTAGTGGCAGGCAGAAGAGGGCATCTTTTAAGTATAAGACTGTAAACCAAACCTGTGTATTCTTAATCTTTGTTAGCAGTGTTGTTGCAGTTTTGTGTAGCTGTGCTTTTAAGATGGCTTTTGCAAGCAGCAGAGCTACAGCTCGCTTCAAGCCTTAGACAGTAAACACCAGCCAACCCAAGGCCAAAGTTGCTGCTGACCAAGGCCGCACAAGTGTATAGGGATTAGCTGCCACTGGGTGCAAATCTTTAACAATATTAGTCATTGCCCTGAGGTATTGTACTGTTCGATATGTTCCATTGGCTTTTAATTAGTAAAATAGGAGCATTATATTCTGATTCACATTCCCTCTAGAAGAAAAGGGAGGGGATCCTAATTCATCCAGTTCTGGTATTTAATCCCCCCTTTTCTTCGAGAAGCCCCTTTCGTGTACCACGCTCCCCTATTTTACAAGCAGAGCAGCATCTCTTCAGTTGTTTCTCTTTCTCTCTGTTTTTATCTTTTCCTAAATCCAATACTAAGGGATCCTGTGGTATTGTAAGCCCACACTCCCTCTGCCATTCCGAATCATCTTGGAGGGTGGAAAAAACCAAACGTATCAGCCTAGCCAATTTCCCTTTTCTCTTAAAAAAAGCATTAATTGCAATACCTCAGCAAATTCTGTTTACTCACACTCCCACCGGGTTCTCCTCCGATATCTTTCCAATCCAAAATCTCACAATCCAGAGGGTTTTTCTTAGGGATTTTGCTACTTTGTCTCCCTCTCATCATTAGTCAGATTTACCTCTTGATTTCTGTTCTTATTTATAACTCAACCCCCATCTGTCTGTCCAGCAATACTAACGAGTGATACGGTTTCTCTAATACATTCACAGTTCCACACTGATTACACTAAAAAAATAAAAACAAACTGTAAATTTCTAGCAGGTAATTTTCTCTCTCTCATAGATACGCTGCAGCTCAGTCACTCACGACTCACACCAGAGTTAACTCATTTCACTCACACCAATCGTTTATCAGATCTAAATCATTTTTCAAAAGTCAGTTCCTTGTACCAATATCCAAAGTCAAGAGCAATAAATCAGTGCCACCAGAGCAGCGATTCCCATTGGGAATCAAAGCCCAGTCTCCTGCGTGACAGGCAGGAGCTCTCCCACTGACCACAGAGCAGCACGCTGTTACGGAAGTTTGCAGCAGGACTCCACACTCACTTTGTGCTTACTTAAACTTCTCGGTCACACCTGCACAAGATCTTTATATGATAGATCCAAACCAGAACAATACTCACTCAATACAGTTATCGGGATTCTGATTATTAGCAGCATTTACATGCTACTAACCAGGTGTATACAATCAGTATACATCAGATGTATACAATCAGGCACTAGTAACCTGGTATACGACACTCGCGTGGGACATCTCCCAACGCCTTACAGTATCCCCGAACAATCGGTCCAGAAACCAAATACCAAGATACCCAAGTATACCAGATACAGCCGGGCATCCACCAAACCAGGAGCTCAAATAATAAATTTAAAGGGATACCTTAAAAATCGGAGGATGGTCCTTGTCTGCTCCTGCAGTGAGCCAAGCAGGGCGAGGAGTCTCTCTGGGAAATCCCGGGGCGCACCTAGGGAGTCCTGTTCCTTACCAGATCCTGCAGCCAAGCAGAGA
Organism: Porphyrio hochstetteri; assembly: GCA_020800305.1. NCBI lineage: Eukaryota > Metazoa > Chordata > Aves > Gruiformes > Rallidae > Porphyrio > Porphyrio hochstetteri. The sequence continues at coordinate 54,260,769 of CM036938.1, read as the reverse complement.
GGGTCCCACCTGGGGTGCCAAACTGATGCCTCGGAAAGCAGGAATCAAAACTCACCAGCCTTGGTGACTATGAAGCAGGTATCCTTTATTGCAGTTCTGGGCACACAGGGGATTACTCCTCCAAATGTGTGCGCCCATTAAAGTCACATTTCTCATATTTATACAGATTAACTATACATATTCATTATCATTTCTAAGAAAAGGCAGAGTTATGCTAATTATTTCCAGGAAGTAATTTACATTAACTCCTCCCAGATAGAGCATGTTCAGTGACACTCAGGGGGTCTTCCGGTGGTCTTCTTGGATGAAGGCTGGACGTCTTCCTCGCTCTCAGCGCATGCTCTTTATGTTTCTTCTCCGTGATTATCTGAGCTCAAAAACACATTCCTTTTTGCTGAAAACAAGATATACTCTGTCTCTTCATTGGTCGTTAGTTTCATTATTTATGAGGATCTTGAACTCCACCATTTCTTGGCCACCGCAGGCAAGGCTTTGGCCCTTGCAATTTCTTGGCCCTTGAGTTTCACATTCACTAGCTCTTCCCTGTTGGTGAGAAAAAGGTCCAGCATGACACCTCTCCTCATTTGCTCCTCTCTCACTTGGAGAAGGAAATCATCAATGCATTTCAGGAACCTCCTAGATTGCTTGTGCCCTGCTGTGTTGTCCCTCCAAGAGACATCAGGGTGACTGAAGTCTTCCATGGAGATCAGGGCTTGTGAATATGAGTCTGCATCTATCCAGCTATAGAGGGCCTCATCTGTTCTTCCTGGTCAGACAGCATGTAGCTGGCTGCCAATACAGTCACCTGTCCCTCCCTTTAACCTGACCCATAAACTCTTGGTTGGCTCCTCATCCATCTCCAGATGGACCTCCATGCCCCTCAGCTGGTCACTGACACACGGAGTGACACCCCCTCCAACATCCTCTCGTCTACCTTGGCTGTCCTTCCTAAAGAGCCTGTGTCCTTCTGTAGGTTGACCCTGGGTGGAGGTCAGGTGCCCACCAAAGCCACTCTATCATACACACACCCCCATCCGCTTCAACTGGAGAGGAGAGAGAAAATATTACAAAAGGCTTCTGGGTCAAGGTAAGGGCAGGGGGAGATCATCATGGGCAAAGCAGACTCAACTTCAAAAAATTCATGTAATTTATTACCAAGCAAAACAAAGAAGGAAAATGAGAAAACGAAATCTTAAAATGCCTCCGCCCACTCCTCCCTTCTCTCCAGGCTCAACTTTACTCCCTGTTTTAACCCCTCCTCTCCCACAGAAGCACAGGAGGATGGGGAATAGGGGCTGTGGTCTGTTCATCACACATCGTCTCTATTGCTCCATCCTCCTCACAGGGAGGACTCATACTCTTACCCTGCTCCAGTATGGGGTGCCTCCCACAGGAGTCAGTCCTCCATGGACTTCTCCAACCCGAGTCCTTCCCACAGGCTGCAGTCCTTCATGAACTGCCCCAGTGTAGGTCTCTGCCATGGGATGTGGACCTCCAGGAACAAATTTTTCTAGCGTGGGTCCCCCATGGAGTCACAAGTATCTCCAGCAAACCTGCACTGGTGTGGGCTCCTCTCTCCACCGGTCCACAGGTCCTGCCAAGAGCTTGCTCCAGCTCAGGCTTCCCATGCGATCACTGCCTCCTTCAGGTGTCTCCACCTGCTCTGGTCTGGGGTCCTACATGGGCTGCAGGAGGACAGCCTGCCTCACCATAGGCTGGTGGGAATATCTGCTCTGGTACCTCCTGCCCCTCCTTTTGCACTGACCTTGGTGTCTACAAAATTGTTTCTCTCATATCTTCTCGTTCCTCTCTCTGGCTGCGGAATGCTGTGGTTCTACCACCATCATTGATGGGCTTGGGCTTGGCCAGCAGCTGGCTGGTATCCCTCTTTGCAATAAGGAATTTTGAAGGTTGGTAAGGTCAGGGCAGCTTGATGTTTTGACCCCGAGATAGCTGGACAAAGGGCAGAGCAAAGCAGAGACATTGCAGCCAGGCTCTGTGGAAATATGGGAGCCTGAAGGTCAATCAGAACTGACAAGCTGCATATTTGTTACCCTGAGCCAACATCAGCCATGTATTTGACAAAATGATGTCCTTTGCTAAAGTTTGTCCATTATAATATCATTATAACACAAAAACACACCTCCATCCCAAAAGTCACTGCCTCTAAGGTGTGACTACCCCCCTGAGCATGTGCTCTGAATTTTTGTTAGCCTACACCTTTAAATGTGAAGTGAGAGAATTTTACACCAATCGTTACAAAGGCACACAGGACTAGAGTCACTCAAGTGCCATGTTAAAGGTAAAAAATGATATAAAATAGCTTAAGAGGATGTTAGGGAAGATAGCATTGTGTAAAGAAGGTATCATGGTGTACTATTCTGACCTCTGGGATCAGTTGATGGGCTGAGCCTCTCTTCCCCTACATCAAGACACCTCTGGGTAAGACTCAAACACTCTGTTACCCAAGTGCTTCCCCGGGAGAAGGGTCGCTGTGTATCTTGTAATGCACTAGCAGTTGAGACCCTTGGTATTTACAAGCACTTTGCAGACAGTAAATTTATCACCAACAATCCAAAGAATCTGTGTACCTGTTGCTTGAATAAAGCTGCACTTTCATGAAGCTAGCTGTCATAGTTCCCATTGAACACGACCAAACTCTTAAGTGTGGCTGTGGTAGTTCACAGAACGTGATTAGACTGAGGGTGTATTTCATTATTCGTGCATAGGTAATCGTGATAGGTCAGTGCATGAATGCAGTCCGACAATAAACTGGGCATTGCTACCCTTAACACCACAGCTATTCCTCAATGCTTTGGACACTTCAAGTTGGACTGTGAGGCACCATCAGTAGGCCTGGGATTGTGGAAAGATTCAGTTCACACAAAGTGTTTGTGTGGAAATGCCATTACCTATCCAGCATCCAGTAACTGGATTCCCAGAGCCTTTGTGTGTTCCAGTCTGTTACTGCAGCAGAACAGACATCAAAACGAAACAGATGAAGCTAAGTATGTGAAGTTCTTTCAGGTCCTTCCTTAAATTAGAAAACAGCAAGTCCATCCTTCTCTTGATTTTAAAAGCTTTCTTCACAGATCACACTGAACACAGACAGTAAGCATCTCTATTTCATGTTGAACCACTGCTGAGAAAGAGGACACAGAAAAGCGGCAGTTACAAAAGTGTAGCAGGAGGCCATGACGTGTACCAATGTACAAATTTAACATCTGAGCATGTCTGTAGGACTGATCTGGGCAACTGATTTATGTTAGTTTTATACCACTGTGGTGACAGCATATCATACCTCCCAGTGTGAGCCATCACACTGACAAGGAGCTAGTGTTGCCCTGCAGTGGGGTGCCCAACCTGGGTTATGACAAGTCTGAGCAAAGTGAAGCACAGATCACTTCCTCCAATGGATGAAACCTGGTAGGGATAGCACTAAACAGGTATAAACACTATTTCAGTGGGCTTTCAGTAGCCCAGAAAGAGGTGAACGATTCAAGGAGGTTAATGGACTAAGTGGCTCTTAACATAATAGCTCTGCCACTCAGCTCTGCTCTAGGATGTCACGATTCAGTTTAGTATCCACACTTGTCCTGCTTGGTTCCAGACACTGAAGCCTTTTAGAGTGACAGGGAGGGGAACTGCATGAGGAAGTTCCATGTAAATATAAGGAGGAACTTTTTCACTGTGAGCAGTGGAACAGGCTGCCCAGAGAGGCTGTGGAGTCTCTTTCTCTGGAGACATTCAAAACCTGCCTGGATGTGTTCCTGTGCGATTTAGTCTGGGTGATCCTGCTCTGGCAGGGGGGTTGGTCTAGATCTTTTGAGGTCTCTTCCAACTCCTAGCATTCTGTGATTGTGATGAGTCCACACAAGCATATTTTCCCTACTTCAGAGGATCATATTACTTCCAGGCACAAGTTTTATCATATTATGATTTAATGTTGGAAAGACTCATTATTTTTTCTGTTTCTCACTGTGGCTTATACAATGGCCTAATTAGCTATGAGATCTGGGTCTCCAACCCCCTGCCTGTGTCTGACCTTGGGTAAGTAAATTTTGTTTCTCAGCTTGTATTGGCCCACACCGAAAACACTAGTGTTGAAGATTTTTCCTCATGGCTTTATAGGATGCCTCACCAATGGATTATTCTGGTGTGTGAGAAATAAATAATGAGAAACCAGATTATGGCAGGCTCTTCGCTTAGAGACAGAAGGATTGATCCACACCAGAACTTCTCATGAGCCTCACTAAAATCTTTCTCATTCTGACTTTAGAATAATAGTATATGGATTTGAGAAAATTTCATTCAAAAAAAGGACAGTATAGGAGAAGAATACAAAGAATTCTTTGTAACTAAGAATAATATTTCCTACTGGTGGCCATCACCTTCTAAATGACCTTCAAATTCTGTTATGTGCCTCTTTCCATGTTCAGCTGGAGCTACCACATGATTATTTCTGGGAGCCTGGGCATCTTATATTTGCTGTATTTGCTGTATTTGCAGAGGGGATAATCAGAAAAATCGCCGCTTCAGGATATAATGCAGGTGTATTTTACATACTATTGCACGTACAGACGTATTCTAATGGGAATTCAGAAGTACCAAGCAGCAAGGCTTTTAGCTATACTGTCTCATCAGGTATAGATACTGGCCTGAAGACAAGAAAACAGTACATAACAACAGGATTACAGTTTTACTTTTTGACTCAAGCCTACAAAGATGGAGAAGAGGGCACAGAATTCTGCTTGGCCATAGACACCAGAGGTGTTTCAGAGAAGTTGTGTGCTAAGGGGCTCACCAGCATGTGCCAGACCATGAGCACTCACTGGACATTGATGTAACACTTACTAGAGGCAGGAAAGGTTATTAAACCATTTTGCAACTGAAGCGTGGAAAGACAAGATTATTAGACCAAGGCCTTTCATGACCACAGACTGAATCTTCTGGGTCCCAGTGAAATGCCTGGGTTGCAGCCCATATTCTACCAGATGCATGGGGAGGCCACTCTGCTGGAAACAGGGTAAAACTAAACGCATGCCAATAATGCATCATAGTGCTCAGAGTGAGGCAGAGTTATGTACACTGGGAATTACAGCCTTCCAGAGAGGCAAGATATTGCTAGCCAGCTGAGTTACCAGCTTGTAGGATAGCTTGCCTGCCAAGGACTGAAAGTTAGCATCAGCCAAGAGGACCTGATGGCCTGTATTTTGCATCTGAGTGAGACAATTGCCATTTGCAGTTAAAAATGCCAGGGGTAAAATAAAGGATACACGTGACCCACTGTCCCACTCTGTGCACTGCTGCTGTGAAATACCAGCAACACAGGCACAGCTTCGCATCCAGAACTATCCTGGAGACTCCACTTTCACAGTTTGGTAGTGTTATGCCAGTTGCAGATTTCTCTTCAGTTTCTTGTCATCCATGGTGTGTTTCTTGCAAACTCTTTGCATGGTCACTGATCCTTCCCCCTGCTTTCACAAGGGGTTCCAATCAGTCAAAATGACCCCCCCAGTTTCTCCTGCAGCTTATCCAGCACATTGGTACTGCCTGCTTCCAGTGAAAATGCGCACAACCCACTGGATTTTTAGTCAGGATCCAAGTTACCCTCTCAGTAGTCTCCTATGTTTATGAAACTGCATGTGGCCAAGGGAAAGATGGAAGTGAAGCAAGTGGCCAGATTACAAAGGTCAGAAGTGTACACATGCACTTAAGGAGAGAAGCAGAGGCTACTCATGATTGGCATGGGAGGGCGGTGGTGCCAGGACAGAGGCTGGCACTTCTTCCTCTCAACACTCTTTATTCTTGACTTGATGCTTAGGTTTCTGGGGTGTGCATGCTCTTGTGGCCTTCAAAACAGATGAGGTCATTCATGAATGTTAATGTACAAGAATTGCAGTGTGGGGGCAGACATATGGGAACCGAGGCATAAGATGGTGGAGAAGATGAAGGTGTGGGATGGGCAAAGATAAAAGACAGAGGAATGCCATGAGCATGAGATAGGAGATAAAAACTTAGAGGAAAATGAAGGCAGGTGGGAGTAGCACGGTCAGAGGTGAGTGAGATGGTTCTGCTCTTGATGAAATCTGTGAGAATGCTAGGAGATCATAGCAAGAAAGGCAGCGCAGGACCCAGAGGCTTGATTTATGTACCCCACAGATCTGAACCGAGGAAGGAATGCAGCCACCCCCCAGGATTTCTACTGCAGAACAGCCTGCTTTCACGACAGGGCGTGGAGCAACCGTGGCAGGATGTAAAGTTCTCGTGTTGTGCAGAGACCGAGGCGCTTGTCTGGAGCGCGATGACACACGCAGCACGTGGGGCCTCCTCCTCCTCCCTGAGCTGGAGCCTGGCTGCAGGACGTCTCCACTGCCAGGAGACCCCTGTAGGCCAGACAAAGGGGAAAGGGGAAAACTACGAGGGAAACCCACCGTGTGCCCGCCCCGCAGTCCGCAGCGAGCAGCTACCCGCAGCCGGCGGCGTGCGTAACGCAGCCAGCGCACGGAACGTCGACCCGAGGCATGCGCACTGGCCCCGCCACTCTTTCCCACCGCCTTTTATATAAAAACGCGTGTCAGGCGGGTGCCTTGCTGCGGGCCGGCTCCGTTACCTTGGCTGCTTCCTACCCCGCCGCCTCTCGTCAACGTCAGCCCGCCCGGGACGCCCCGCCGGCGGGGCCCGTCACCGCCGGCAGCCCCCGGCCCGGCAGCCCGCGCGGGAGCCGCCGCCCCGGTGGGTTATTTCCTCTTCCTCCCGAAGCGCGACCGAGGCGGAAGAAGGAGGAAGGGGAAGGGGCCGGGAGCGCTCCAGCGCGGCGGGCAGTCCCGCCGTCGCTGCGGCAGCGGGCGGAGCAGGAGGCGGCGCCAGCAGCCGGCGGGGCCCAGAGTCACCGTGTCACGGCGCCCGGGAAGCCGTTGCTGCCGGATCCGCCCCCCGCAGGGCGAGCGAGCGAGGGAGGAGGAGGAGGAGGCCGGCTCCTCGCCGCCTCTTATATTTTTGCCCCTTTCCCGGTCCTTCTCCTCTCGCACCGGGGCTCCGTGCGTGCGGCGGCGGGGGCCAGGCCGCAGCGGCGCCCGAGCAGCCCGCGGGAGCGCTGGGACGGGCCTGGGCCGCCGCCTCTGGACTAGGATGTCCCGACATGAAGGTGAGCGACGCGGAACGGCAGGCCTCGGTGGCGGGGGCGCGTCCCGGGGCCCGTCCCGGCGTTAGGGCCTGGCGCGGCGCCCTCTCAGGCGGATCATCATGGCGCCGCCGCCGCCGGGAGGGGGGCCCGCGAAGCCGGCGGCGGAAGGAGGCCTCGGCGGCGGAGGGCGGCGGCTGGGCCCCTCTCTGCAGTGTCATGGGAGGGGAGGCGGCCGTTACGGCCCGTCTCCTTGCGCGGCCTGCGGCGGGCCCGGGCGCCTCCACCGCCGCCTGTCCGGGCGCGGAGCCGGGGCCTGTCGCCGCGCGGGGCCGGGAGCGGGCCCGCGGGGGGCTGTGCCGCCCCTCTTCTCCGCCTGAAGGACGGGCGGGGAGAGGTGGGGCCGGGATGGCGAGCGGGGCGCCCCTGGTCCCCGGAGGGACCGGTCAGGGTGGGCGGCGGTACGGGGCGGCCTGCCGACGTGTCGGTCGCCGCCGCGGGTCAGACCGGGCACGGCGCCCCCGGCGCCCCGGGGCGAGGGAGAGTTTGGGGGGCGGTGCGGCAGGGAGCCGCTGTGGGAGGGCGGCCTGGCACCCTGGGGGAGTGGGGCCTCGCTTGCTGCCGAGGGTCGCGTCTGGCAGACTGGGAGAGGAACTGGGCCCCTGCGCGGGGCCAGGGGAAAAAGTGTGCGGGCAACCTTCATGGTCCTGCGGAGGAGGTGTGCTGGTGGCTCCAGTATCTGCCCGTTATCTCTCTGTTTTTTCTTGTGGCAGAGGAAAGCAGTGCTGATGTAGTGGCATGTTTTGAGGCGTTAGGAGAAGCGTTCTGAGAAGCATGTCTTGTGTGTTTGCCCTGGTCCCACTGTGTTTACCGCCGTGCGTGAGTTTGGTGGATAGTTGAGAATTAATCAAACGGAGCAGGATGGAGAGAGAGATGGAAGCTAAGGAAAGAATTGCTACAGGAAGAAGATGGGAATTGAAAACAGGAGAGAAAGTAGCTTGGGTTTTGAGTTTTTTCCTGTTCTTTCTTAGTAGTGGGTAAGATGCTTGACTAGTATTAAAATATTCTGTGAAACAGCGATTTGTCACCTGAAAGGAAAACTTTCTGCCATGTTAGGAACCTAATTCAAAACTTGTCTTCATTTTCTTTATCTTAACTCATTCCATTCTTTAATCTTAGTATGTTTTGACGGAAGTATTATAGGAGAATTCAATGTTTGTGGCTAATGATGTTGGCTTCTAGTTGATGGGTTGGTGCTGGACAATGGTGCACATGATGGATTTTTGGTGTACTCTAGCCATATCTTGCAGACTCCTAGTTTGTGCAAGTATGTGTGCATCTGTATCAAAGAACTCTCCTTCCTGAATCCACTAGTTTTTTTTTCTGAGTTAATTTTAGTAGGGATACTAAACTCTTTCTCTCTTCCCTTTCCACCCCAGTTGGGCATATTTTCCCAAAACAGTGGAGTTGCTGAATTTATTTATGACTAAAGATGCAGTTCCTAATTACGGTGAATGAAAAGAGCATTGATCACAAAGTTGTCAGTGACACTGTGGGATAATGCAGTGTGTAAGTCTCTGCTGTGATACATGAACCCATGATACTGTCTTTAAAGTGCAGTGGTAGAATATAAGCTTTTCTAGCTTGAACAAGTTAAAATTACAGAAGTGATACTATGTGTCTTCTGTAGTGTTTTTCAGTAGTAAGTGAATGGACTGTTATAAAAAGTTTGCTAAAAAGATATATCAGACCTGGAGCAGCCTTTTTGTTTAGACAGAGAAAATTTGAAAGTAGGCTTCCTCTTAAGTATGTTTCTGATGGGAGGCTGTACCTATTTTTTTCTGTTTTATGTTGGGTTATGTTTGTAGCAGGGAAACTGGCATTCCTTTGTTTGGTTATTTGTTGGTATTTTCAGGAGGCGTGAATGCTAACTAAACTAGGGCTAGTAGTCTCTTTCCAAAGCAGATTTATCAGTATTTAGTCTTTATAGACAGGCCTAGTTATAAAAAAAATCAAAATAACTGTCCTTCCTGATAAGTGAGTGTGAGTTTTTGTAGTTTTGTATTGCAGGTGTAGAGGTCTCAGGTGTGTCTGTGCACAGCACACGTGTGTGAGTGAAACCATGAGAACACTGAGATTAAAAATTAAATCTCTCACTGTCTTCTTGTGATAAATTTTTATTAAAAATTTAGTAGGTCTTTATTTCTCAGTGATTCTTGTCTTCATGCTTCAGATGCTGTTTTATTCAATTTTAGTTACAGCGGTAGAATAACTCATCAAGTGGGAAGCATGGTCCTCATGGAAAAGAGCTTTGAAAAGTTGAATTTTGTTATCAATCTGGAAGTCCTTAGAAGTTAAATATTCAGGAAAAATAATTCTTGTTTCAGATCTGTGTGGTGTCATTTGCAGCTGATAGTTTTTGATCCAGTGTGACTAGTTTGAGAAGGGGTGTCTTGGAAGAACACAGTATAGGGAAAAATAAGCTTTAATAATCTTGTAAGTGATGTCTTCTCGGTGTGTTTCCTTTAAAATGGTCCATCCTCAAAGTTGCAAACAAGATTCATTGATTGCTCCTGACAGAATCTGGATGCTTTCCCAGTGTTATGATGGGAAAGGATGTTTCTGTAAGGGTAAATGGTGAAGAAGTTGGTATTCCAAAGACTTGGGACTTTACATAGGCCATGAAGCATCTGACAGATCTTTTATTTTCCTTTGGGATTTCTTGATTATTTAATTTGCTGTAATAATCAACAAAATACAGTTGATTTAAAATCAAAATAAGTCTGCCCACAGCCTGTCTTTCCACTGTGCTCTCATTTCACATATGAGCTCAGGTTTAATGTTTCTCCCAAATTCAGGAAAATGGGCAGAACTAGAACATGGATTATTATTGTTCTTTCTCAAAATGTTAATTTAGTGTTTGAGATTTCATTATTAATACTGTCAAGAGTAGCTGTGATTGTTTGTTCACCTCTTTCTATTGCTAGTTGCTTCTAATTTTTCACAACCATTTTTGTTCTGTGATCCGGTGTTAAGAGACTAGTTATTCTCTGCCTTTGGTTTTCTAGAATGCAACATGAGGTCATCCACTGGTCTTGGATTTCATGTTGTTCCCTTTATAGGAGCGACAAGCTGTGTTTCTCTGGGTTAGCCCCTCTGTTGAGGAGTTATGTGGTGGTGTAATGTTTGGCAGCCTACAGGGAGCATGTAGGTAATTTTTTTCAATACTCTAGCAAGTATACCAGCAGGTATTTTTCATGTTACATACCTCCTTTTTGATACTCTCCCATGCCAACAGGCACCACCCAGGACAGCTGAAACATTGAGAAGTAGAGAATCACAACTTCTAGGAACATGATTAAGAGATGATTTTTCTGTTGCTGCTTTTGTGAAACTAGGCTGCTGCAGCATTACTGGTTGCGAGGGCCTGGCTTAAAGGTTCCCTACACCTGGCAGCCCCGGAGAGCTCCCAGCCACCACATCACCTGCACTATTTCATTTGGGGTCTGCACGTCACTACCAGCCACAGTTCCATACTTTCTTATTTTCTCTAAGGGATATATTCTTTACGCTTAAAGAGCTAGCAGCAATGCATATGGTGGTTGTTTTTTGACAGTGCCTGTTTGTCAGCATTTCTTATGAATCAGGAAAGCTCTGCAGTTAATCCTAGTCCCACAAGAAGTACAGTTGTGAATGGATGTTGGTAACAGCTAGGAAGGGAGAGCCGTGACTGTCAGGACTGTGCAGAGATTCTAAATGTTCTCTGCTGGCTTCAAGCTCCTGGTATTTGAAGGAGCTGGAGTCTCAGTGCTTCACTGTTGTGTGTGTGTATTTGAATGTTTTGCATAAGGATCTTTAAATCAAATGCTTTTTTGGTAATACAGTGGTAAATAAATAAATCTTTAAAAGTAGTAGACAGAGCTTTGTCTTTGAAATCAAGAAATCCTAGAGTTACACTTGAATACATACCAACCACTTGAAGACAGCTAATGTAAGGGTAATGTTAGCTCCAGTCTTCTAGCTGTACAGGGAACAGATTGGGCATTTGGCCCGGTGACATCTTCTGTGCAATTACAATACAAAACATAAACAAAACTTTATCCATAAAAAAACCTTTAAAGCATTAAAAGCAAGTAATTTCTGCCCCTCATAATCATGCAATAGCTGTGTTATACTCAAGCTTCAGAAGAGTATTGTGAACTTGTCTTAAGACATAGTGCTAAGTGGTTGTTAGGTACTTGTAATATCTTGCGTCATGTCAGTTGGACTTGCCACTAAATGTAGAATTAATCTATTTTTGCGTGTAAGGGTCTCAATTCAGGTAATAAGATTACATACTTTTCATTCCTAAAGATACCATATTGATGAGATGTTAAGTGACATGCAGTTAATAAAGAAACTTGTATCTGTGACATCACTTGTTGCCTTCTGATGCATTTTACTACTTTGCTTTCATCTTTACAAAACATGGAATATTGCTGTTCCACAGTATAGGATAATCACAAATTCTATGATACAGTATTGCTACATAGATCAGTTTTGTTGAAAATAAATCCAGATTGTACACGCATCAGAAAACAGTGAGGTGTTTTGAGTTTGCACTAGTACTTCACTTGGAGAAAGAATTTTCTAATTGTGTATGTCTTAATACGTAAAATACTTCATACTGTTGTTAGTCTTTGTGATAAAAATACATATAATTACAGGTGTAGTGCAGTGACTGAAAACAAGTTAGTGTGATAACTAGCAAGCTGTGTTTAGGGCAAAATGTTAATATTAGATGTAGACAGCTGCAAATGTCATTAGAAATATTGGAACACAGTAATTTGCTTTACTGTACTTTCAGTAAGAGACTGAATCATTATTTAAAAATAAAGAGCTGGACACATCATGGATGCTGGTTATAAGGAAGCCAGGTTTTAATTTTAAAGAGATGTTTCTGGCTCTGGTTTAGGGAAACAATGGTGTGTGAGCCAATACATCTCTGTCCATGCAGAATCTGTCAGCAAGGTCCTCCAAATATACATGTAAACAGGCCTTTTTTCTCTCACATTTGTGATACAAAGTGATGCAGTGGATCAAATATTATTTGGAAAACAGGAGGGAAAGATCAGATTTAATGGCCAATGTTGAAAGGTTGATATCAGTATCTTACACAGAAAACCTGGTTCAGAAGTGTGGTACTTTAAATGCTATTGAGTGGGGGTGGGTAGAAAAGACAGTGGTGAAATAACTCATACTTCCAAACTTTTGTTTGAACTAGAAGGGACTTGGGATGTTTGGATACCCATGCAAATTACTTGAGCAGTACTGGAAAAATAAAATTCATACATGTTAAATAAAAGAAGAAAACTTTCAAATAGCCCTGTATGTTTACATTACTGATAACATTTGAGGAAGAGCTGTGGGTGTCACTATTCATAGTTGCATCTTTATTGTTGTTCCTTCAGTTATCGTTAAGAAATAAACAGAATAATGACTAATGAGAAAAGTATTACTATGTTGAAGAAGCTGCTGGACACGGGGGCAGATATGAAGAACAGCACTTAGGAGTTGGGATGTGCCAAAAGTCAGTTGCACAGACAGACCTAGCTCAACTTCTTTCAAGTATTTGCATTATACAGCTGTGTGTTATTGCCTTGGTACCACCCCAGTGTCCTGTAGGGTGTGCAGGAGGGGGCTGTATTTTAAAGTACTGCTCTGTGTGTGGGAGTGTACAGCAAATGAACAGGTAGAGGTGTTAGGGAAAAATAGATATTCTGCATCACAGCAGTGAAGGTTTGTGTGGAAAGTTGGATTGACTTTCCTGCATAGTTCTTGAGAACACTAAGCAAATCACTTTGGCAAGAATTCACAGGTGGCTGTTAGCTGTTTGTTCCTTATGTTACGTGATTTGGGGATCTGAACAGTCACAACAGTAGTAACTGAATAAGTTTCAAAAAGGACATAACTATAGAGGAAAAACAAAGATTCTGAAAAATCCATCCTTTGGTATCTCAAATTGGGCAACTGGGTTTGGTCAGACTTAGTTTTAATCTTTATATGCCTTCATTTCTCTTTATTTCAATTCATTGATATATGTGATGTACCAAAAAGCTAGAGATAAATGCTTTCAGGGGAAATGCAATAAGAAAATCCATAGTCAAAACAAGTCTTTGAAAGTGTGTGGTAAAAGGCTCAGGCTGACCACTGGTGGTAAAAAAAAAAAAAAAAATTGGAGACTTTTCTGTTTGTTTATTGAATACTATATGTCCCAGTGCACTCATTGAGGTTTTTTCTAGAAAGGAATACAGTTGTGTTAGATTGCATTTCCTATGGTTCTGATTATGGATTGATACTAGGATACATATTTTTTAATATGGGAAAAGTTGTGAGTTTTCATGGGTTTTGTTCTTGGAATCACTTGGTTTCGATCCTCCTCTGCACACAATGCACTCTTCCCTACACAGAAATTAGAATGCATGGGTGGGTTTGGTAGCGGTAGGCTCCGAGAATGGAGGATTGTGTATAAATTTTACCTATAGGTAGCGATGTTCTTCATCCATCCAGAAACAGTATTATAAGGCACTGTAAGCAGCTTGGGCACATTGAGTTCAGAGAACTCAAGAGAGTTGTTAATGACTCAGGACATATGGGAGGGGGAAATTACTGCATGGATGGAAATTGAGGAGGTGCTTACCTCAGGCTGTTACAGAGAAGGAATCAGAAAGAAAAGCATCATCTGTGTAAGAGTCTGTAATCTCCAGTTCTGAATACAGGAAGATATGTCATGAATTCAAGAGGGTGATTAAAATTTAAGTGCTTTTTCCATATAGTATGTAATGAGATTGTGAAGAACTTTTTTCACTGAAGGTCCTTGAGGCTGCCTAGTATTTGGTTTAAACAATTAGTTTGGATTTTATCTTAAACTTAATACTCCATGTCTCTTAACTTTTTCAGATTCAAAATTTGGCTGTCAAGTATCTCAAATCTTACATCGCGTTTGGTTTCTATGCTTTTCACTGAAGTGTTACCTGAACATCTGGTGTTAACTTACTGGTTTTTGTACATGTGTACAGCTATCCATATTTTTATCCATTTTTTTAAAACTCTAATTAATGGAGTAAGCCCGTTTTGAATTCACTGTGGAGTATGGACAAGCTCGTTAGTTTCCCTGATATAGAATATATGTATAAACTCAAGGTTTCAGTTTAGAGCTGTTGAAAGTTTTATCTGGAATATTGACATATATATAGTAAGTTGATAAATGAAGTTTGTAGTAAGTGGAAACTTTGGAGCATCATTGTAGAGGTGTCTTCAGTTTTAATATGATTTTTATCACTTGAATAACTGCTCTTCATCTGTAGGTCGCAAAATGGTATTTCCATGGTGTATGTAGGTGATGGCTTCATTTCTGCCAGATAAAAGTGAATTCCAAACTAGAACCAATGACTTCAAGTGTGTATAGAAGTTACTGGAACCTGTGACATACTTGGAAGTTATTTTTCATTTCCCCCAGGTTTGGTCTGAGAATGAGTGCTAAGAGGAAGATGTATTTTTTGGACATAATTTTTATTGTTGTTAATGTTAAAATATTGAAATTGTGAGGGGGGGGTTTAGTGTGTGATTTACTTTGCTACAATAATTCCTCTTAAATTTGCCCATTCATCGCTCTGTCACAAATTTCATGACTGTGTTAATCCTTTCTATTGTGATAGCTTCATTTAGAGCTTCTGGGAGACTTTCTTTAAAAGTTCCGGACCTGGGTAAAACTCTCTGATTACAATTAAACACCGAACCTGGACATTGTGATGTTTCCCCCATTTCCACATTGGGTATCAGGTAGAGGTTTTGTCTTGCCAGACAGCACTCAGGGAAAGTCCCCTAAGGATAGGAATTAGTGGTCTTGTATTCCATTGCAAAGTTTTATAGATGTAAGTCCATTTTTCAAAATTTTTCACTTTTTGGGACATTTCAGTGGCATGTACTGTTCGCAGCTATCACTTTGTACAGCTTCTCTGTAGTATCATAAATTTGTTTATTTCAGTATTTGCATAGAACGTCACATTTTTTAGTAAAATACAACTGATCCTGTTTCACATATGACTTGGATCATCCCACTGATGTCACTGACAAAATCCAGCTGAAGAAAGACACTAATTTAAAAACTCAGTTTTAAAAAGAATATATTACAAAAATAAGATGAAGCAACAGACAAAGTTTAAAAAAAAAATCATAACTCCATTTTTTTTTTTTTCTTACCTCAGGTCAGATTTGGTCTTCCCCCATCACTTCTGCCACTTCCTGGTGCCAGATTCTTTTTGGGAGGCAATGTTTCTTGTCTTGACTGACAAGAGGTGCTGTCTCTGGTAGGATAAATTATCTTCTTTGCTTTCCTTCTTTTTGTCTTTGATCTTTTATCTTTTGCCCTCTTATTTCCTTGTCATTGTTCTCACTTCCCTTTGCTGTGCTCTACTTTCTTACTTTCTTCCTTAGAGTGCTCTAGGGTGGGATTTTCAAAAATACCTGTGGAAGTTGCAGACCCATGTTGGATTCAAGTAGAAGCTTTAATGCCTGCCTCTGTAAGCCTTTTAGAAAAGCCCAGCTTTACTGTTTCCTGGTAGCAGAACTACCCCTTGCTTATTTCAGAAAATAGTGATTGCTGAAAACATAAGGCAGTGGTTTCTCTAACATACTACAGAGATGGATTTGTTTTGGTTTTCTTTGTTAGAAGAGATGAGGTGGCTTTAGTAGTGAAAATTTTACTTGCTTGTCTAGGTTATGACTAATGAATCCTGTAATTTGTTGAGGAGAGTCATTGTTTACAAAGCTCTTCAGTAAAAGTTGATTCCCAGTGTAAATGGTATTTAAGCTCTGACTTCTGTTAGCTTATTGGTACTAAAGCAGCTAGTGTTCTTGGCTAAAGGCAATTACTATTGGCCAGCTCTCTTAGACTGTATTTACCATAACAAATTGAAAGGATGAGGTGATGTCTTTTATATATAAACAGCTAGTGTAGAAATTAGCATGAATTAATGTGACAGATGGGATAAAGTGGCTTGAGGATATTAGTATTTATATTAGAGTCATAATTTTAAACCATTTTCTAAACAAATTTGACACCCCTACAGACTGACAGAGTAGCTCTCCAGATGCTTCATGGTAGGGCAGGAACTTCATGTCAGCTTCTGGAAGTAAACACCTGGGCATGTTCTTTTTTTTTATGCCTAGGAAAGATTCATTCATGAATTGTGATCTCGGTAAATTGGTGATGGTTTTTAATATTAGTGATAGATTGAAAGCAGTTTAGGAAGATGATATTACTCATTTTCAAATAGCTTGATTAGTAAATGATTTTGAAAAGTAAGTTGGATGTATGTGTGGAGGATGGATGAGGAGACTGCCAGGGAAGCGTTCACTAGGTACTATTCTGATAATCTTTGGTCCTCATGCATATGTGGTATAAGAGAACAAAAAAACCCCTAAAAGTAATAAAGCCAAATTAAACCCTGTAATGAGCGGAAGAGAAAGGCAGGCATTTGGTGTGGCTGGCAAATGGTTGGGTTGCCAATCCAGGAAACATATGAGCAGTTAGCAAAGAAATGTGCCACAGAGAATGGGAAAGAAGGGGAGAGAGGAATGGAACAAACCTAAAGCCTAACCAAAGTAGGCATTGAAACCTTTTTTTTGCTTGAAGATACTGCATTTCCCACACCACTTCTCTGTTGTAGCTTTCACATCATAAGCAATTGTTTCTGCATGCACGTTATCAGCCTGAGAAGCTGCTCTCTGTACAAAGAGTGGGAGTAAAAGTGGTTGCCAAGGCAGTCTGTGTATGTTCACAGTAAGAAACATGCCTGAGAAAAAGGCCAGGGCAGAACACTGCTACTCCTTAAGTGAACATACTGTAGGTTTCTAACCTCCTGTTGACATTTTTAAAAATAAATTTGTTGTCATTCTGTCACATGTTAAGAGAAACTTGATTATTTTTACAAGTTCCAAGGCCACTTGCGGTGTTATGAAAAGATAAATTGTTTTTATGACTCTGGCACCATTCAAAATGGTGATTTTGAAAGTAAGCTTGAAGTTTGCAAGTGTTCCTGTGCTCCTCTCTGCAAACATAGCTAACTGGATGATCAGGAGGCATCTAGGTATGGCTGCCTGCGTGTGTCAGGTGTTGCTGCTTTTTTTTTTTTTTTTCAGTGGAGAACCACTCCTTCTTCTTTCCCTCCCTCTCCCAGCTGCTTTGTGGATGTGTTTTCCTGACATGAAAAGGCTGTGTGTTTCCAGACCACCCTGTGTGAGCCTTTACTGTAAGTCTCAGCTATTGTGAGACATGTTGTAATCACAAGGCATTACTGCAAGAGCCGGAACGCTTGCTGCATGGAATCTGTCTTTCACTTACTAGCTTGGTGGTTGCTCAGCCAGAGCTGCCTGCTTCCTGCATTGCTGCCTGAGTTAAATCTCACCTCCTTTCTGTGTTGCAGGGAAGGAAAGCTTATCGTGTTTGCCTATTTGGGGAATGTTTAAGTGTAAGAGGGTCAGGGGTGAGTCTGAGGGTGTGAAAGGAAGCAGAGTTTATATTCTGGACACCAGAGCTATGCATCGGGTGTGCTTCAAGTATTTAATCTCTGCTAAGCTTTTTGCAAAGGTGAAAATTTACAAGGAAAATTGATTAATTTTGTCTCTGACAAGTGTGGTATTGATGTTCTTCTCTTTATATGCCTGAAACTGGCTGATAGAAAAAGGAGTCAACACTGTCTAGTCTTCAAGTGCATTGACTTACCTGCTCAGTTGACCCACTTGGTTATCTCCCGTGACTGACTGGATATGTGTCTTGTTCCCCTTATTTGTTTTTCCTCTCTTGTCACTCCTAATTAACACCCTAAATCAAAAATGCAAAGGTTTATTTTTTGAGAAGGCTACTTCTTAGATCTTGCAGGGCTCAACAGAGGAGTAAGTTATTCTGTTTAATTGCTTTGTTGGATTTTCTCAGGGTTTCTAACACCTATAAAACTCATTTGTATGTGATGTTCTTCCCACCTCAGCACAGTTCTTTTGGTTGTTTTTTTGCTTGAGCTGAGTATTTCTGTTGCCTCTTTAGTCCTGAAAGAAACTCAGGAACCTGGTGTCCTGTTAAATGAGAAACATTGCTGTTGATTGTACTGGATACAGGATTTAACCTAGTCCTGTATTGTTATTTTCTTGCCCTGCCACTGTTTACAGCTGTGTCAGTTTAAGTTAATACAATTCTCATGCTGCTTGCCACTTTCCAGATTAACAAAGTTGTTAAATAAGGTCATGTCTCATGCCAGTTCCCTTTGCTGCCACATTACAAACTTTCTGTGCTCTGATAAATGTGTTGCAATTTGTTTAATTTTAATGTGTATACAGTACTTTAGCTGGCTTTCATGCTGTGATGGTTTTGATGGCCAAATTAAATTAATTGACTTATAAAAGATATGTAACATGGTATGAAATATTAAATTAGAAATCCAAATACGATCAAAAATCCTCGCAGTGTACACTTTATAGTTTCTACCTTAAAAGTCTTAAACACATCTGGCAATCTTTCATTGTGAAACAGTTCTCATGACAGGTTAAGAGTTCTGCTGGTTTCTAAATGTTTAGATATGTTAAATGTAGTACTCTATTTAGTGAAAATACTTGGCTTTTTTGTTGAAAATACAGAAGTTTGTGGTACTTTGAGTGAAAACATCTTTGTGCTGTAGAAGGCCAGGACTTCAAACTGTAACTGAGTTTTCCCTTTCTGATTTAAGGAAGAGTTAGTAAAGAGTCTGGTCAGGATACAAAGCCTACAAAACACTATTTAGATTGTCAGTAACTATGTAGTGCACTTCTAGCTTTTTGGCTAATATATCTGGAGAAAGTGGTTTGGTTTTGTTTGCAGTAACTTGCAAAAGTAAGAAACCAAAATAGAAGGCACAGCAAATGTTCTAGACAGTTTCAGACATAAGTCTCCTTCAGTAAAGGTGGATTCCACATCTGTGTTTTGCTAAACAAAATTCCTTAGATAGAAACAGGATAGACTAGTTAAGTATTTTGAGAATTGGTCTCCTGCAGCTGCTTTCTTATCTTACCTGAAGGATCTTCCTGAGGCTCCGGTGGACTTAAAATCCTTTCTTCATTCATGCTTGCTTTCTGTATTTTGACACAAATGTGTGTTATTTCATCTGTCCTGTCACGATTGTTCTCTGTTGTGGGGGTGGGAAGGTATTCCACCTAGCTTGTCAGGAAAGTAGTTGTTTTGCGACTTAGGCTGTATAGTGATGCCTCTATCTATGTTCAGTGTTTTCAGCAGCTTCTAGAGCAATTTCTGGTTTATGTGGGCAGGGTCCCAGCAGGATATTTAGAGATAAGAAAGAATCTGCAGATTTTCTTCGCAAACACTGCACATGCAAGTGATTGCTCTTACTCCATAGAGAGATTATAAGTTTAGTATTGACAGAAACCAATTGAGGTTATGTCTGTTGTACAGAGCCTATTTTAAGTCAGAATAAATAAGCAATGTTTAAACGTAATATTACAGAAATACTTGTGTAACATCTCTTTTTTTCACTGGCATGGTACTTCCGGCAAATGAACTTTACAAAGATTTTTGGACAATGATCAGTAAATTCATACTGATTTTTTTGTTTGGAATTTTTTTATACACTTGTATTTGAAAGAAAGTTGCGTGCACAGGGTTTACTAGTTGGCTGCAAATGTCATCTGTTTGGGATTGGAAGCAAACAAGTTGCCTCTAAGTTAGTTTTAGATAAGGTGAAACTACTACTGTTTCTGGGGTTCATTTAAAAAAAAAGTTTAAATGTTCACTTGCTGTTCAAATTTGTGTGAATGGTGGCAAAGTTGCTCTTGGACCTGCTGTATAAATGTCATTGGTGTCATGGGATGCCATCTACCTGGCAGTACGATCGGTACATAGGAGATGCCTGGAACCAGCCTGTGGGTAGTAAATCCTAAAGTAAGAAACTACTTAAGAATTTTTTAGGTTAAGATACTGAAGAACTACGAATACTTTGCTAGCATTTTAGTATGTGAGTTTTTTAAAGACTAAAACTAGCCCTACTTGTTACATTTGAATATTGTGGCTTTCCTCAAAGTTTGAATTGGAGATGTTGAATGACTTTTCAGTATTCAGTGGATTTTTTATGGTGTTTTAGGGAAATAAAAGTGATTGTAGTAGTCTTGTTTGGCTGGGTCTGCTACTACAGTCTTAAAATAAGTTACGTAAAGAAAAAGAAATGGATGGGCTTAATTACAAAGATTACAAACTAAAGTTATGAATCAGTAAAATGAAACTAACCAGCACAAGTTTATTTCATCCTTTACCCATAGTCCTTAAAATAAGTTTAATTACCTGGACAGATGCTAGTTTGTGTCTGGGTCACTCCTCCCTGACTGCCTCGGTGTACAGGATGAAATAGTCATGTATTCTGTTGCACATCTGAAATGGAGATCTGAGGCAGTCGGCTGTGAGGTTCTCGCGGTGTCAGAACTGGAAGGCCTGACTAATTAATGAATCTGAGAATTCTGGAGAAAAGACAGTTTCATGGGAAAGGCAGATGACTACTGCTGTGGGGAGCTGTATCTCTCCCACTCCCCCTCCTGTATGATTCCTACATAGTGGTGAATATGTTTTGCAGTGCTTATTAATCAATCCTGATGCCCTAGATGATTGAAACAGTTGTGTGTGTACTTCCACAGCTTACGATGTGAAAGCAAAAGTGGAAAAACTCCTTTTGGCAGCAGACTGACTGACCTTGTATGTGAGGAGGAAGGCTGGAACTTGCTGGGCCAGCTGTACTACTCAATTCTTTCTTTTTAAACCAGCTCTTGCAAGTGGGCTTCATGAAGCTTTTCAAGGACAGGGAAATTACAAGATTTAGAATCTGTTTCTACTCCAGACTCTGGAAAGGAAGGAGGAGTGCTTTTTAAAAAACAAAAAGCCTTTTTGCACATGGTCTGATGTTGGCCTGATTCCAAGTGAGTATCATCTCTGCCTGCAACTTTAATCCTACTTTTTGCAGTCATTCTAGTCTGGCTGCTGCTTCTTCCACTCTGCTGTAGGAAAGTAATGCATGTTCAGTCCTGTTACACACAGGATGTGTGAGGGGATGGTGCATTTTTAGTTACTTCAGGGGTATGGTGTGCGAGTTTTCTGTTCAGCACTTGGAGCTGGAAGGGTAATGGACTATGTTATGCTCTGTTGTAGGGTTTCTTGATGTTTATTTTCAGTCTGTTTTAGTAAACACGTGAGAAAAATCAGAATTGTATGGTTTAGCTGAATTTCTGGTGAATCTTTCACAGGAACAACAAGTTTCTGTTCCTAGAAATTAACCTCTCAAATTA
The DNA here is from genome assembly GCA_020800305.1 of Porphyrio hochstetteri. Lineage (NCBI taxonomy): Eukaryota > Metazoa > Chordata > Aves > Gruiformes > Rallidae > Porphyrio > Porphyrio hochstetteri. Next base: position 54,239,294 of record CM036938.1, on the reverse strand, counting down.
GGCAGTAGTCTGCTTTGAGAGGTGAGGCTACTAAAAGTAGAATTACTTGGCACTTGTTTTTTTATGTTATCAAACAGCATGTATGTTCACATCTTCAGTCTTAGAAACAACTGAACCACTTAGAATGTCTTGCGTTAAGGCTTGGGGTTGACATGGCTTGTAGGCTACAGGTGAGATAGTCATGTCAAGCCAATTTATTTGAAACGAGCAAAAGCCTCAAAACAAACCAATGCACTGGAAGAGTGCCTTACACGGAAGTGATTAGATCCATATTAAAAGTGGTGTTATTTATGATTGTCAGAATGTGAAAGTGAAGTGCAGTACACAGGTTGCACCTTTTGTACTACAAAAGAGGTAGCACAAAGCTTTTAATTTTCACTTGCGTGCTTAAATTGGGGTTTTTGAAGGTGACCTTGGCAAGGCAGAAACCTTAAAGATTGTCCAGTCTCCTTGAAAGTCAGTGGTACCCTTGTGTGTAATTTTGTCAGTCTGAGAAGATTGAACCCCTTTAGTTCTTCATGTAAGGTAGGAAGAAAATGCTTGAGTAACTGACTTTACATTCTGGAGAAGAAATCATTGACAGGATAATTCTATGCTTATGTTGGACATTAAAGAAATAGTCATTTTTACTCTGAGCACTGCTGAATTAAAACCAGTACTTAAATTACAGGCTAAAAGGATGGATTTTTGGACATCTAGCTGCTGACAGGCATGCTAAATGGTGAAACGACACATGAACCTCATTTTTTCAATGTGTTGCTAAAACAACAAAAGGAGTTTAATTCTCAGGGGTAGCACAAGGATTATGAGCTAAATGTTGCTGTCTTCACTGAGTATTTAAAATGCAGGCTTCATAATCAGTGTTTTCTGGTGATTAGTGGATGACATTTTCTCTGAAATTACTGAAAATAAATGATACATACAAAGTATTGATAAAGTTTAGCAACCCACATTGAGACAGGAATATATTCCAGTATCTCTGTACACTTTATTTTTGACCATACGTTCTTCCTAAGGGGAAAAAAAAAAAGAAAAAGTCCTGAGTTCTATACAGTTTCACAGGCCATTTTTATCTGGGTCAGATTATTGGGCATTTACTGTTACTGCCCATAGTATCTGAGGAGGCCAAGTGGAGGGGGCAGGGGGTGGAAACCTTTGTTCTGCCAGGAGTGGGTGTCTATATGAGGCAGTAATGGGACATTCAGGACACTTAATTGATGTTACACCTTAGCTTTGCTTGTAATTGTAAAACCAGACCAGTCCTATTGTATTTGAACCACAGTTTGTCCAGCATTATTTGCTCCATTACAAAGTCCAACTATGTGCTTCCTCTGGTTTCTAGTAAACTCAGGAGAAATTGCTTTCATTTTAGTTAATTCCTAGCAAAACCAGTTTTATGCTTTAAGAGAAATTATGTTTGGCTGTTAAAAAATACTAATGGTGAGGGAGGGTGGTGGTGGATTTTTTTTAAAAACATGACTATTCAACATGATACATATAACAAGTTTGTGTGGTAGTATTTTCCCTGAAGTCATTGTCCTGGATTTGGTGAAAGTGTGGGATGACATGATACAAAAATAGTAAGAATTTTGTGTTGAAGGGTAAAACGTTTCTTTAAAGGGACTCTTAGAATACCTCAATTTCACTCAAGATGTGAAGTTGGAGAAACTGAGACTGTTGATATTTTGAGGGAATTCTGTTGAAGAAACTTGCAGAACTTAAAGTTTGATAATTAACCAAAACTCCTCAGGCTTTTAGGACAATGCCACCCTCTAGTGGAACCGTGTTGCATTAGAAATCTCATTGTCACTGAGCAGCAAGGTTTTAATTAGATGTTATGTGGTATTTGTGGGTACTTGTATAGCACTACAAAAGTGGAAAAAAAACCGGAGTAAGGAAGCAACCTCTATAATCGATGCTAACGCAAATGTAATCTGTAATTAAAAGGGGTATTTCTAACTCTGGTCATTCCAAATCATCGCTTTGCAAAAGGTGGATCAGTTGTTCTCACTGCGTAGCAATGCATTTGGGGTTGATTTCATTCAAGAGTCATTCCATTAAATGAAGTCAGTAGTATTTTCTGCAGGTAAGAAATGTATGCTTTCTAAATCGTCATCACACACTGTTCAGGTTCTTCTTTAGTGCTTTTTTGGCTGTTGTTCCCTACTTCAAAGTGAACCCCTCCAGAGTATGTTTTCTTCTCAAAATCTGTGAGTAATAGGCATGCATCTAGTTTAGTATGACATTCTTGATTATACCTGCTATACTTGCAAGCATAAGGTAAATGGAGATGTTGGGTAGGCATCTGGTAAAAGACATGCTGTGTGACTGGAATATGTCATCTTTTTGTGTCTGAGGTTTGTGCAGGGAAAAGAACTTTTTTGGAATTTCAGTCGACATAAAGATTAGAGAAAAATTAAAAACAAATGCAAAACTTTGACAGGGAAATAAGTGTTTACTGTAGTAGAAGGAATAGCATGGGTAGAGATTATTTGCCTGAGTGTTTCAGTTGCCAGATCCCAGGTTGGATGGATGGGTGAGGTTTTGGTAGCCAAGTAACAACAGGCTTGAACAGGACAAACACTAACAGACCTGACTGTGGAGTTAGGCTGTTTTAGAAGGGAAGGAAAAAGTAATTGATATAACCTCTGGAAAAGAGGGCCTATTGGATTCAGGGAATGATCTGGGGATTTAGGCATGAATTTAGCTCCAAAACTGAGACTTCTAATTGAATTATTTTTCCCTCTTGCGGTTTTCATTTTCTGCTACACAAAAGGATGTAAAAGTAAAATGGTAAATCTGTTGCTGACAGCTGATTTCTAGAGGATGTGGTAGTTGTGGCAGAATACTAACCTTGAGAGTTGTAGGGAGCATGCTGTCTCTAACTTTGCATTCATTTGATCTGACATATCAGCAGTTGTGATGTATTATGCCAATGTTTGTTGTTTCTGTTCCATAAGATTGTAGTGTTTCTGGTAAAGACCTTGTTACGCACTTCTACCAGGAATGTTCTTAAGTTGTAAATACAAACTTTGTGTTGTGATTTATGTTTATGGCTGAATTTCTCCAAAGTTAATATCACAAAGTGTATGGGGATTGCAGTTTGGAGCAGTATGGAGAAGTATTGTCATGAGCAAAACATGTAAATGAAGACCTATTAAAAAATGTCTGCCTTTAGGTAGGAAGGATCTAGATGTCTGAGAGAACTTGTGATAGGAAGAGTTTGACTGTTGCAAGGAAGATTACATCTGCCTTAAATAAACTGTTTTGAGCTTAAAAGAAAAAGGTGAGGAAAATATGACTCCTTGGACAACCATGGTTTAATACTTCATCTGGAGAGCTGTTGGTGTCTGACATAGACCCCAGGTTGAACTAATCTCCTTATCTCAGTGTGATGTCTAACTTGCTGATCAGCTGTTCTATAGAAAGTTTTGTAGGCAACAAAAAGACTTGAGGTGCTGCCAATTACTGATAATTGTTTTGTGTATAGTATGCATTGTTGGGGAGATGGGGTACTGCATAGGTAAAATTTTGTAGGTTTCTATGTAAGAAAAGTAAAGGAAACAACTGAAGAAATTGAATTCCTTCTACAGAGTTAACATGCAAGCATTCTCAGAAGTTAAGTTGCCATGTGTCCACATCATCCATGATTGTTAAAGATCCTTCAGAAATTACAGATGAAACTTAGGCAAAAAGCATGTTAAGTAAGAAAAAATTAACACACACATACCCGACTTCGGAGAAGGTGACAGGGCCATCCTGGAAATGTAGGGGTTTTGAGGCTATTAACAAAGGTTCTTGAAAGATTTTCTTCTGTAACACTGTTCTGTGGATTGATGCTTTCAAAGTAGATGCTAAATTAGGCAACTAAAGAAACATGTTCAGTATTTATATAAGCATGGTGCTTAGACAAGTACAAATGATTGGATAATGCCTTAAATGATCCCTGTAGATAAAGAAACTAAAGGAAAAAAAGATAGAATAACGTTGTCCACTGTTCCTCTAAATATGGTGGTGCAATAGTTTGAATGAGTAGCAGAGATTAAAAAGAAATGACTTCCTGCTGCATTCTTGTATTACATGTGGTAAAACTTCTATTCAGAGTAGAGTAGCAGAACAAAAGATGCAAGGAAAAAATAATTCTGTAGTTAGCACCAGTCCTTGCAACTAGGCTTAAAAGATAAGGATGGCCAGTGTGGCTATTTTATTCTGGCAGTTTTATTTCCCTGAAGTTGTCTGTGTTTGTACCAAGCTATGAAGTACCTGCCTTAGCTGATCTGAAAGAGGATGTTGATCAAAATATTACCTTCACTGTATACATGCTTTTCTTTAGTGGAGACCCTTCATTTGCTGCTGCAATTGAAGGAAGTTTATGTTAAGAGTTGACAGATTACAAGATGATGACACTTCTGCACTTAACTAAGTAACCAACAGAGAACTGATACCACACAGAGAAAATGAGAGTGTTTGGAAGCTATAAAGCATTTTTCTGACACGTGCGGTGTGATTTGGAGTTCAGAGATTGAGCTTGAGAAGGAAAGGGTGGAGAGAACTGAGGCAGCCTAACTCCAAAAATACCTTTTTTCTGTTATTTACAATGAGAAGAAGTCCTAATTTCAACCCCACATATAACATCAGTGATTGCTATACTGTTTTTCAGGATTAAAGTGTTGGCAACTGTAAGAGTAAAGGCTGAAAAACTGGTGAATTCTTGTCAGTGGTTAGTTTGCTTAACATTGTGGGGTTTTGTTTGGCTGCTTTTCCTCTTGATCAGCTGTTATACTACCTTTTTAAAGAGTGTTTGGCCCAAGATTCTGAACTGAACAGTCAAAATACTAGTCAGTACTACCAGGAAAAGATGCCTGTAGGAAGGTGCATCCAGAGAGATCTTGTAATTTAACCTGTTAGTATTTCACATGCTCAAGTTTGCCCTTATTTTACTTCAGGAATTCAAGATTCTAGTTTTTGGAGAGCAGTGTCTTTTAAAAGACATAACTCAATTTTTAAATGTATTTGTCAGCTGTATGTATCAGAGATGGCTGGCTCCTTTTAGTTGTTGAGAGGCAGTAGCAATAAATCTGCCTCTTAAAAAGCAGTGTGTTTATTGCTGTTCTAAAGCAGTTTCATTTGTTTACAGGTGTCAGCTGTGATGCATGTTTAAAAGGAAATTTTCGAGGCCGCCGATACAAGTGTTTAATTTGCTACGATTACGATCTGTGTGCAACTTGTTATGAAAGTGGTGCAACGACAACAAGGCATACAACTGACCATCCAATGCAGTGCATACTAACAAGAGTAGATTTTGGTAAGTGATAATTTTAAGCTCTAGTAAATTTCCTGCTATGTTGTATCTACAAATACAATACAGAGTTTTGTGTTTCTACTTATGAATCACTTCCCCCATCAGCACACTGAAAATAAGAGCAAGTTACCTAAAAACTAGGCATTTTTTCTTTGATTTTTAGCATGCAAGACCAGATTTATTTTATTATTTTTCATCGGCCTGTATGTATTTTTACTTTTAGCCTTATAATGGGAGGCTATCAGACTAATAAATACACTTAATAACAATGACTACTTCTAATTAACTTCAGAAGTTATGGCAGCCTTCTTCCCCATGTATACTTAAGTGTCAACAGCAAGCAGAAAATCTGTGGTGAGACTTTGCAGGAATATATTCACTGTTGTCTTACAGTGTACAGATACAACAGGGGTAGTGGTGGGCTGTACTGAGTGTAAGATTTGTGCCAAGGATGAGCATGTAGTTTTCTTGGAACCCCTTTGCAAATCTACTCATTTAAGAATTTTTTCTGACTGTAAAGCTATGCCAGTATTTAAAGTAAAAATATAATTGTTCCTGACTCCTATCCTGCTTCTTGTTTTTATTGCATCGTATTTGGATGATGGTTGTCATAGATCATCTTGTGAGTTGCAAACTTCTGCTCCGAGATGTTGCTGACGCTGGACATGTATTTCATTTATATGTTAAGTCCCTGGGGCTAGCATGTTAAATTTTTTTTAGCAATTCCGCCTATTCCTTGCCTTGAATTCTTTAAATACAAGGATTTCTTAAAAGCTAAAGTCTTATGAATTGTAAACTGCTTTTTTGATTAAAACAGAAATCTACTTTATCGCTTTAAAGATTAGAGAACAGCTATATATAGAAACATGCGGTTGTTTTTTCAGAATGCCCTTTAAATGGCAATGTCTTTCATTCTAATTCTCAGGCCTCTGCTTGTGGTAAGTGCCTCATCATGACTTCAGAAATCCAGGCCCTTTGAATCCAGGGTTTGGAAAGAAGTAACTTCCTGCATTACTGAAAATGCACACCACCATTTTAGCTCACATGTTTCTTCTCAGACTTCCTTCTTTATGGTCTCACTAATAATATAAAACTTGCCATGTACAGTATATTTATTCAGAATTCTAGTCAGTGTTTGAGAGGCACAGTTCAAACTTCTTAGCCCCTTAGCAGCAGTCAATTCATGGAAGTTACACGTGGGCTAAAAAGACAGCAGTGCCCTGAACTTAAATTGGAAAGAGGACTGAAACATATTTGCTGTGAAACCTTAAGCTAATGTTGTGTGTCAAAGCTCTCAGTGTACTGCAACAAGGAAACTTGTTCTAAAGGCTTCTTTCTTAAAGATGCCTGTCAGCAGAACCGAAGAACATACAGGAAATACGTGTTGTTTCTTGCAACTTGAAAATTTCTCTTTTGGAAGTCTGAGAGGGATTATTTTTTAAATATTTAAGTCTGCATGAGCAATACAGATAGTGGGGTGGAAGAAGGTTCACAGTGAAGTATTGAGGTGGGTAATAGGATTCCAAGGGCTAATCCTACATTGCTTGGTCTTTGTGCTACTGTGGCTTCTTTAAATAAGAATAAGAAAATGAACCCTAGACATTTCATGTGGCTTGATACCTGAGACTTGGTCTCACAAAACCAGTGTTGGGGGGGAAAAAAAAATCCTGCAGCTCAGCTCCAGAGCAAGACTCTTGGATTGATTAACAACATGGAACAAAAATGGGAAATACTGTATCACCCCAATTGTGAAGTGGCAACCAAATGCTAGTGACCTTGTAAGCATATTCACTGGAGATTGTATTTGGAAATATTTATAAATATTCCTTAGGGTTCAGGAAGGTCTGTGGCATAATTCTTAATGTTTTTATTTTACAGTTCTCTGTAGAATGTAAGACATTAAGGCATACGCCTTTACAGTGTTGTACGGATGCTTAGAGTAACTAATGTAACTCTTCAAAGGGCCCTGAATAGCTAAGGAGATCATATGACTTTGAGGAACATTAAAAAAATGAGCTAAGGAATGTTAAGTTTAATTAGAAAATCAATAATGAATGGTAGAACGAGTTTAGAATGATCTGTTTCAGAGTTGTCAGGATAGCTGTATTACCACATTATTAAAAATCACCAAGGACTTGGATATTAATGGATTAAGAGAAAATAATCTGAAGGGGAAGATGGGCAACGTAAAACTAAATGGCATAGGAGTAATGAAGTCGCATTTTAGTGACATGAGAGGTAACATGAGAGGAGAATGTTTTCTAATGTATAACAGTGTGAGTAGGGAATTTTCCAAAGTAAGGAAAACTTCTGTAGAGAGACAGAATGGAAGGTTGTTAGTGTAGGTGGGTATGTGAATTGTAGTTTACCTACCTGTTCACAAACTTTCATACTGTTGTCTGTAACCAGGTTTGTTTTAAAGGTATGAATACTTTTATTTAGAAGAAAAAAGTTTTGCCACTGATAGGGAGGGAGATGGACAGCTGGTAAAAGATGAGTGTTTTAGCAAGGAAGAGGAAACAGAGTTGGAGGATTGTTCTGTTGCAAAACTATTTCATGCGCTTCAGAGGAAGTCGGTGACATTTTTCTGATTTTTTTTTTTTTTTTTTAAAGTGTGCATTGGGATCAGTGAGCCATTTGCTTGAGGTCTACCTGCAGCTGATGGAAAGGACCTGGTGCCTGTGTAATTCTTAGGAGCACTGTCTGTGTGTAGTTAACTGTGGAGTTTCCTGAAGTACCCCGTGCTGTGACCGATTTCAGGCTTGTGGTGAACAGCTAATTAATTGCATGGATGATCCTATCTGTCTGGGAGTGTTTCAGCATAAAAAAAAGTTAATGTATTGTTAACTTCCATGAAAATTCAAGTCAATTTTTAGGGTTCCTAGGTACTATAATAATGTTGCAGAGTATATTGCAAGAAGATGGTCTTTGTGTGCTCTGAAGGAGCTTTTGTTGTCGTCTTGATGTGTGGTTTTTTTTTTTTTTTTTTTTTTTTTTTTTTTTTTTTTTTTCTCCTGAGACTTGGGCTAGTTTAGGAGCCCATGTGAGAAGACTGAAAATGAATAAAAAGCCCTAGTGATTTCTGGCTACACATGTGTTAGCTCTTGTACCATCTGGTTGATATATTTGTCTTTCAGAAGTCAGTGTATGACCTAGTATTAATTTTGGAGTAAGATGGGATTCAGAACAATGGCAGTGCTGCTCTTCAGTCCCCATAAGAGACACTGGGGAAAATGCTTTGACACTCACGCACGCACCCCAAAAGTGCTATGCTGATGTAAGAGGGACAGAGCTTATAATAAAATATGAAGTCTCATATGCAATGACAAGTGGCCTTTAAAGCCCAAATCCAATTAATTTATTTGAGTGGTGAAAGAGTAGAATTGCGATAGGCTTGTGGAAAGAACAAGAGTGTGCTTACCAATCAGTCATTGTACTTTTTTGCTTTTTGTATGACAGCTTGACAGGACAAAGTTCAGAGCAAAATTCCCATTTTTTTTGTCCTGCAAAAAGTTCCTACTCACCCCACTGTTCTTAACACAGGCCAGGATGCTGTTGGCCTTCTTGGCCACCCAGGCACACTGCTGGCTCATACCTGGTTGTCAGACAGCACACCCAAGTCTTTCTGTCAGGCAGCTTTCAAGCCACTCTTTCCCAAGCCTCTAGCACTGCTTGGGCTTATTATGACCCAAATGCAAGGCCTGGCACTGGACTTCATTGAATCTTATGCCGTTGGCCTTGACCCATTTGTCCAGGCTGTCCAGATCTCTCTGTAGGTCCTTCCTACCCTCAAGCAGATCAACACTCCCACCTAATTTAGTGTCATCTGCAAACTTACTGAGGGTGCACTTCATCTCTGCATCCAGGTCATTAATATTAAGATACTAAAGAGAACTTGACTCAGCACAGAGCCCTGAGGAACACCACTAGCAAGGGGTTGCCAGTTGGATTTAACTCCATTCACTACCACTCTCTGGGCTTGGTCATCCCAGCCAGTTTTTACCCAGTGAAGAGGGCAGTCGTCCAAGCCAAGAGAAGCCAGTTTCCAAGAATGCTGTGGGAAACAGTGTTAAAAGCCTTGCTAAAATTTAGGTAGACAACATCCACAACTTTACCCTTACCCACTAAGTGGGTCATCTTGTCATAGGAGATCAAGTTGGGCAAGTAGGACCTGCCTGTCATGAACCCATGCTAACTGGGCCTGATTGCTTGCTTTTCCTGCACGTGCCTTATAATGGCACTCAGGATGATGTGCTCCATAATCTTCCCAGGCACTGAGGTCAGACTGACAGGCCTCTAGCTTGCTGGGTCCGCTTTCCAGCCCTTTTTGTGGATGGGCATCACATTTGCTAATCTCCAGTCTAGTTTGTTACCAAACAAACTGGGTCTACCCAGCAAGAGGACTCTGGAGACCATCTGTTGGAACTTTCCCTTGGACACAGGGACATACATTGGTTTATCCCATCAGCTGAGTCTTGAATATTTCTCTCATGAGGTTTTACCACTTCTGCACAATGCCTTTCAGCATTTAGTTCCTACGGTGTCTGTTGGGTTTTTGTTTGCGTTCCTTTATCCAAGTAGAATTTCCCCAGAAGCAGCTTGTGCCTGCAGTCTGTCACTCTGACCAGAGGAGTCTGAAGAGTTTTGGATGCCTGCTTTAGTGTATTTTTAGTGTATATTTGAAAATAACCAAAATACATTATCTGAAAGATTTCTTTGTGGCCAGAAGAGAATTCTTTGGTCATGGGACAGTTGCATCATAACAGTAATACAACTGTGAATGAAAATAGTAATACAGTTGTAGGTTGCCTGGCGTCTGCAGCTGTGGAGGCATGGTTTTTCTGGTGTTTTTTTTTCCCCCCACACTACCTCTAATTGTTAGGATCTTCCTTAGCAAGTAAGCCTTTGATAGTCAATAAGGTGACTGTGTTCATAATTCTTAGGAATTTTTTTAATGTACTTGTTAAAATGAAACAGGTGGAAGAATATTAATTCAGTAACTTCAGGGCTAAAATCAGACACAAAGATTCATAATACCACTTAATTACCAACATCTTTTAAAATTTGTGTTATAGTTTAAAAGAAAACTTAGCTAGTGACCTGTATTTCAGATTGGAAAAGGAACAGATTTTTATTATAAAAGGTGGAAAGAGATTAAACTTGAGGAGGAAAAAAGGGAGATATAATGTTACAAAGGAGAAATATTTGGTTTCCCAGTGAGTGATTTCACATGATATGTGCAGTTTTAATATTTTTTCCCAGATAAAAGCATATTTACTTGGCATGTGTATATATGCTTGCTGTGTACTGTGAGAAAGATGTGGAAGGAGATATGAATGGGAGAACATGAGGGAATATAATCAGGCTAGGAAGAATTCAGATTTTTATTCTTTTAACTAATAAATGGCTTGGTTTATATATGCCATCATAGGACAGGCTAGAAGCACAGGATTTGACAGTACTCATCAAACATCTCTCCTCTGTGATAAAACACTGTGTAGAGCTGGAATTCTTGATGTCTGGACTGAGCTAACTCAGTATCTAAGGAAAAGATATTTTTACCTGCATGCTAATTTATTTACCATTCTCTCCAGGTTGGGTGTAGCCCTGTGCCTTCTGCTTACCTGGGAGTATGGAGTTGGTACTTCTGCCTTACTTGAAAATTAATTAAAGTTCATGAAGTAGTGAGGTTTATAGGTGGAAGTTTTTAGGCTACCTGATAATTTTGAGGGATTTGTTTTCCTTTTAGGTAGTAGATGTGTAAGTTACTTTTATATGCAGATCCCCTAACAAATAAGGTGATTTGCCCCTTTTTTATTAGCTTTCCCCTTTGAGTCGTAATTTTCTTGTTTTATCTTTATCAGTATATAAGATGCCAGAAACGGGTAAAATTTGACTTGGTGTTCTTACATGTGTGTGTATTTTCAGTGATGGAGCATTTCAATTTTCCAGTCATTAAATAGTATTTAATCATGATTGTGAGGATCATATCAAGGCATCAACTAAAACTGTCACTAGCTTTTGATGTGTTTGGCATTTTTGCTATTCCTACAGGTATGCAGATCTTTTTTTTTTGCAGAAGTTCTTGTTGAACTAATTTCAGAGATCCATACAGTGTTTGCATTTGCTGTGTTGGGCATATTAAATGCAGTTACTTTTGGAATTTTTAACTGTTTGGCTCAAAAGTTTGGCCCTCTTTGTTCCCAGAATCTTTATTTAAGTTTTGTTATTAGGACACTGAAAACTGGAGTTTAAGATTCCTCTGTGCAGTGACACTGTGTAAATAAGAATGCTTTTAAAACTTTCCTTTGTGCTGTATATTGTATTAGCGTGTGTTTTAATTAGATTTTTTCTTCATATAAGTGCAAAGAGATTCTTTCTATTCCAGTAAAAAGCTGGTTGTTCATGTAACTAAAACTAGTTTGTTCATCATGTAGGATGATGTTGCTTAACATCTCTATGTAGGACCACCACAATTCTGCATGCTGATGGTGTCATCCTGCATCAGACCTAGTTTTTCTGGTCATCTGCCAAAGTGTAGTGCCCATCTACTCACATAGAGTAGACACAAACTTACTCTAATGGATAAGAATTGCAGACAGTTTTAAGAGCTTTGACATGAGTGAACTGCTGTTCCTGGTTCTGAGCATTTGGAACACATTTTAAAGCTGATGGATACTTAGCTTATAAACCCATCAGATTAAGGGTTTTTAAGCAGCTTTCTTCAGATCTCATAGTGCTGTCATCTTCAGTTGGTTATGGTACATTTAAGTGTTGGCCAGCAACCTCTTCTGCAAATGTGGGAAGGTAGACCTTCCCCTTCATAGTTTCACTGCTTCTTCCCATGGATTTATAAGGGATCAGGTAAAAGCAGATGTTTTGAATTAAGACATACTATGTGTTGTCTTGTTAGGATGCCAACTGAAAGGCTGACAACCTGTCAAGGAAATGCCTGTCACTCGTGTTTGGTTTCACAGATGCATTTAGGGCTGAGTCCTTACGTATGTATAATATATGTGTGTGTATGCATATATATATATATATATACACACATGCATTCAGAACTGAGTCCTTATACATGTTGTGCAAGGATCTTTGGGATTTCCCTCTAATAAGTAGTCCAGGCATCTGTTGATGTCAGTACTATACAAACAACTTTCAGGTTGGGGGTAGGGGTGCTAATCTTCAGGGCATGTTTTCTGACTTCGATTCATGCTGACTTTCAGTCTATGTAGTTCTCTGTTTTGATGAAATCTGATGTGCAATTCCATTCTCTAATAAAAAGTAACTTTTATGCCTTCTTGTATAAAACATGTAATGGAACTTCAGATGCTGCTTTGGAGAAGAATAGCTGGACATAATATTTTTCGCATGTTTATGTGAACAAGTGAACTTAGATTCAGGAAGGTACTCAAGCTTAGTGTGATAGTTAATTCAGTGAACCAGTCAAAATGCTCAGTGTGTCACGTATTGCTGCTTCTTTGTTGAGGCTGCTGTCTACTTAGATATTTCTTACCATGCCTGGTAAAGGCATATCTTTCTGACATCTTCCAGCATTTAAATGCTCTTAAAGCCGTTTCCAAATACAAGAAACAGGGACTTAAAAACATGAAGTGTATTCTACAGTATATTCAGTCTGATTCTATGTCTTCAACTCTGTTAGCATGTTACTAATCCATTTCCACTATGGGTTTTGGAGTGTTAAGCCCTCAAAACCTAGTTATATGTAAAACACTATCTGTTAATACAGTGTATTATGGATACATGCATTTTTAGGCTAAGCATCATCTTTTATAAGACTGCAGAAAAACAAATGTTGTTCTGTTCTTCCTAGTCATGTTGTAAAGAGAGGTCAGTAGCAGAAGATGTCATAAAGCTTAGGAAGCTGTAACTTAAGCTGTCGGAGTCATATTGCTAACACATTATATGGATATTGCCTTATGGTGGAGAATATGAATTCTAGTGTCTGTTCAGACTTGTCCAATTTTTAATTTATAGCAGAATATTCGTAATTATATCAAAGTATTTTTCTGTTACTTATCAGTGAGTTCTAGAAAAATGTAGTGAAAAGACTTAAAATTACTTGCTGGAGAAAATCGCACTTTAACCTTGATATGAATGTGAAGGTTATTCATGTGTCCTGCAGAATACATAATACACATTTGCTCTTGTAGAGGACAAGAGCAAAAAGCATTCTTTTCTTGTGTGGTTTGATAAATTTTTCTGATAAATTTGGGGAACTCCTATAATGAGCAATTTAAAAGTCCCTGCTTCTCATCATTAGTGCAAATGTGCTTATATTCACCACCTAAAAGTTACAACCAGTGTGTAACAGATACAGGTTCCTTTTTTACTATCAATTTTTTATGTTCTATGTTAGGGAGATTTATAACCTTGTTGTGAAGCAGTGGTTCAGACATGGCATAGATACTAGCATACAGTATCAGTGACAACTTGTAAATTTTAATGTAAGTTCTTGAGGGACTGTTGAGAGTGCAGCTTTTGAAAGCTCATCTTACTGTTGAAAAATACCATGGGTGGCCCTGTACATAAGATAAGAAGGGTAGTGGAAAAGGGAATATTAGAAAACTACATTGTGTTTATTAATAAAAATGAAATATAGCCTGTTTTTTGTCATCAGTAATTAAACACTTCCTGAATATCTGACTATGGCATTTGTACAGGATTAAAATAGCCATTTCAGTTAAACACAAGACTTAATTTGCGGGTTACTACATTGATGCACCTTTTTTTAAACAGAGGTTTACCTGGACAAAATAAATGATGCTACTGCTCTGAAGTAACCTCTTATTTAAACCTGTTCTGTTCCAGATTTGTACTATGGTGGAGAAGCTTTCTCTGTAGAGCAACCACAGTCTTTCACTTGTCCTTACTGTGGGAAAATGGGTTATACGGAAACATCACTTCAAGAACACGTTACTTCTGAGCATGCAGAAACATCAGCAGAAGTGGTAAGAACCTTCAGAATTTGCTTTCAGTTGCAGTGAAAATATATTTAAAAGTCTCTCTTCTGTAATATTGGTATCCTCCTTTTTATTTCTTGATGCATGAGTTAATTTATATGCTTTGTAAGAAGACATACCAGCATTTGACAGTAACATCAAAATTCTTCTGCATTTCAGGGATATTTCAACATAATGACCTTGCTTTCTTACTCTTTGGTTGCTTTGGTTGTCCTGATGTAAAGGCTGCCATGCATAGGAGTCTACTTTCCTGTAAGATGGAATATATAATGGTCTCATGTTCACCCTGTGTAGCCATACCTTCTTTTTCATAGCCAGTATGTAGGTGTCCTGAAAGCTCATAACTTTGCCAGTCTCTTGTAGCTGTAAGAGAGAGGAAGGCATGCAGGCAGCTTGGTGTGTTTTTCAAACAGCTTTTCTAATGGACCTGGTATATTTGTGCAATGGAAGTTGTATTCTTTTGGAAGTGTTGCTGCGAAAGCAGGGTTCACTTCCCCATCTGTAATGATTGACATGGTAAAAAATGCACTTTTTAAATGTGTCAAGAGAAGTCCTGTAACCAGAGATGTTAACTCCTGCTATCCTGATTATCTTTGGGAGTAGGGGAAACTAAGTTACCTGAATGCAAAGGGGTGCTTTTGTCTAACTGTTGTACCACAGATTCCTAGAAAAATGTGAAAGCTATATGTGGATTATTCATCACTAATACATTGTGAGGAAATTACTTACAAATAGGTTATCTGATCTTCTTGCTTCCTTAAATTCCAAGGAATTCAGTGGATGAAAATGAAGGTTTCCTCTCAGTAGCCGTTCAGGATCTTGTGTGAAGGAGTGGTAGGGGAGGTGGTTTTGTGCATCTTTTCAAGACTCAAAGGTGTGATCCTTTTTAAAAATACGTGAAGTGAAACAGTTTGTGTCAACTAGTTGAACTCTAGGATCTTTATTGGAGTGACACACTGCAATTTTTATCTTGTAATTGAACTTTTCTTTAACTTTGCAATTTTCAAACATAGTGTCACCCATTGAAAAATTACATATTTGGATGACGTTCTTTAGTGGCTTAGTATTGCAATTTTGATTTGCACCACTTGATGTCAGTGGTATGTTCCTGATATAGAATATGAAAATGGGCAGGGTTTTTCATTTGACACATTTTTCTTTGCAGCTGTGACTTCTAGAATTTAGCACATAAAGCCTAAATTTGTAGTTCCAGACACCAGCTACTCCACTGATTCTCAAAAGGGTTGTATGTATAAGAAGAGAAAAAACCCACCCCTAAATAAACACCCAAAACCCCCCAAATAAAAACACTTTCCTTTTTGTGAGTCAGTCTGCAACATGATTGTATTTTTGTTCCAAATAGTGAGAAAGGACAATACTTTAGTCCTTGAATATGACTGTATGTATTTGTGTTGAATCTAGCTTCAGTGGTGAATGTTTACCGTGCACGTTTTATAACTACTTGGGTGCTGCAGTCTTGCTAACAAATATTACTAAAGAGGAAAATAGTATGGGTTCTAAATGTCTGTGGTCTTAGGCTTTCAAGCAGTTATTTCTGTTTAGATACTGTGCTTGTAGTCCTTGTAGTATTTGTCTGTCCAAAGACATGTTTTCTTCTAGATGTTTTATTTTTACATCTTAAAGTGAAGTTTACAGGAGTGGAATCACTTTCATTTTACCACCTCTGTCCCGTTTTTCAAATAATATGTCAAATTTTATACATTAAACTTTGCTATTTTCATGTTGAGAGGTGCAGATAAGTTTACTTTCTGCTGACTTTTCTTTGGTATTTGGCATTGGTTTGTACAGCAGTGTTAAGTACTTGTGGGCAGAAATCAGACTGAGGTCTGAAGGCATCTCTGGAGGTCATCTCATCCAACCCTGCTCAGGCAGGGCTACCTTCAGCTGGTTGTCCTAGACCATGTAGTATTCCACAGCCTCTTTGAACAACCTCTGCCAGTGCTCAGTGACCTTCACAGTGAAAAAGTGTTTCCTGATGTTCATGAGGAACCTCCTGTGTTTGAATGTGTGCCCACTGCCTCTGTACTGTCAGTGGGCACCACTGAATAGAGCCTGACTCTGTCCTCCTTTCACTCTCCCTTCAGGTATCTGTGTACCTTTGTAAGATCTGTCTCCAAGCCTGTGCTTCTACAAGCTGAACAGCCTCAGTTTTCTCTGCCTTTCCCCATGGGAGAGATGCTCCCCAGTCCTGTCGTCATCTTTGTAGCCCTTTGCTGGACTCTTTCTAGTATGTGTGTGTCCCTCTTGTAGTCAGAGCTCGCAACTGGGCACAGTACTCCAGGTATGGACTCTAAAGAGCCCACTTGCTGTCCTTTCTAAAGAGCCTGTATCCCTTCAGCACTTCCAGTTATGGCAACATTCCCACCATGTTTCTGTGATCCTAAGGAGATTGTAGCTCTGCAGCTGCATGCAGATCTCTTAACTCATGGTTATTCCCCGTGCTGTGTGGAGTAGTATATAAGGCTACTTTGGAGAGGTAACCCAGCATGTTAAGGTCCTGGAGAGGAACTCCAGTAGGAGAGTCTGATGGTATTTTCTCAAAGGTGATTGTTTTAATTCTGGGTACTTTAATTGAAAATTATACTGGTGTCTGTAGGAATAGTCATAAGTTTTGTGACTGAGTCCCTAGGGTTGCATTCTAAACAGATTTAATCACACTGTTTTGGTGAGTATTAAAACCTCACTAATCAATGTTTCCCAGTAAATGCCTGAAGGTTAGTAGCCAGCGCTATAAGGCAAAGTGCAGAAGAATCTGTCAGTTACTGTTGGTGTTGAGATTCAGGTCAATCAGCTGTTCCAAATGAAATGCGGCGTTCAGCCAGAAGTGCGCTGGCGTGGGTGAGAGAAAAAGGTTACGTAAAGCAAAAGCCACACATGCAAGCAAAGCACGACAAGGAACTCATTCACCACTGTCCGTGGGCAGGCAGGTGTTTAGCCATCTTCAGGAAAGCAGGGCTCCGTCACACGTGATGATTACTTGGGAGGACAAATGCTGTCACTCCAAACATGCTACCTCCTCTGCCTCAGGCCCATATATGCTAAGCATGATGTCACACTATATAAAATATCCCTTTGGTTAGCCGAGGTCAGCTGTGTCTCCTCCCAACTCCTTGTGCACCCCCAGCTATTAGCGGGTGGGGTGAGAAGCAGGGAAGGCCTTGGCTTTGTGTAAATGCTACTCAGCAGTAACTAAAGCATCCCTGTTACCAACATTGTTTCCAGACCAAATCCAGACCACAGCCCCAGGCTAGCTACTGTGAAGAAAATTAACTCTGCCCCAGCCAAAACCAGCACAGACACTTATAAGTAAGTTTATGTGCTTCAGAACCACCTGTCCAATGCGTATCCGTTCCTTTGTCCCTACTGGGTAGCTGTATGACGCTACACTGTGATAAGATGTCTTTGCTCTGTAGTCTGTCAGCTTGTATGGCTTCGGTAGCAGTGAAAAATCTGGGAAAAGGAACTCTGTTAGAGAAATGCTGAACATTAAAAATAAAGGGGAAGGAATTGTAGCAAAGAGCTTTTGAAATGCCTCATCTTCTGCTCAAGAGCTAACTACTAAAATTAAAGTGACATTAAAAATGTCAAAAGCAGCTGAGACTTTACAGTGAACTAATTTCAAGACCTCGTCCTCACCTCCATATGTGTTAAGACAGATGTGCATGCTTTTATATGAGTATTCTTAAATGCCCACGTTGTTTTGAGATCTACTGTCAACAGCTTCAGTATGTGTGTGAAGAGCACTGGGAACCTTGCAGCCAGAGTTGCTTCATAAAGACAAAACTGACTGAGGAATAGAGAGAAATTCATAGACAGCAGTTGCACGTAACTGTTGAGGTGTTGTTTATTTGAGTACTTAACATTTGGGAGAAGAATGTTGTGGACTTTTTTTTGTGTTCACCATTTGTAGAACTTACACTCTGCAAAAAGTACTGTGAAGAAAAGTGGAAGATGCTTTTCAAGCTCTTTGTGCAGTCACTAAAAAAAGCAAGTTATAATTATGGCAATTGGAGTGGCACTGTCTGTCTACTTAGTTAACCTGTGTTTTGTTTTTTAAAAAACATGAAGATAGCCCTCAGTGCTTTCTCCTAGAATGCTGTTGTGTGGGGATAGGGAGACCAGCCCTTCCCTGCCAAACCTGTAGTTACACACTGCCTGGTTAAGTGGCCACAGTTTGATACTTCAGCAAATACTTGTGTGGTGTCATTATGATTTTTCTGCTGGGATGAGTGTCAGGCAGGTGAATAGTAATCTTGTGTAGTCAGGCTTTACTGGCTGTTGCAGAACCTGCATACAAGGACTAATTTTGAAGATGTTGCAAATCAAATTTGAACATTCTAGCTCTGGTTTTCATAGCATCCTGAAAATTGTAAAGTAAGTGATGCCTAAATCAGTGTCTCCACTTGAATGTTTTTTCTGGGGTTTTGAGTATGTTGGGATCTAGATGTTTGTGAATACCTAGGATGTGATCCCAAAGCACAAGACTCAGTGTCTAGTGGTTGACTCAATGCAGGTTTTTGTTTGTGTAAAATTTATAAAGTTGGGTTTTTTCTTCCTTTGTCATTTCAGATTTGTCCAATATGTGCAGCATTACCTGGAGGGGATCCAAATCATGTCACAGATGACTTTGCAGCTCATCTTACACTGGAACACAGAGCTCCTAGAGATTTAATATCCTTTCCAAGTCGAGGCAAAGAAGCGATGATGACTTGTTTTGGGTTTTTCTAGTCAAAGGGTCATACTTCTGGCTTTCATGGAACTGAATTTGCTAAAGATCTGTGTGTTAAAAAGAAAAAGGTCTATTTGCTAGTTTAAAAAAGTATAAATACCAGATTGTGACCAGACTGTAGGTATACTTGATGGTGCTTTTTGGTCTAACAGCAAAAACATTTAACCAAGAGGCGTTTTCTGCTTGTGCTGTGATTTATCGTGCCTGATCATTACTCTTAATGCCGCTTTATGTATCCAGATTGAGTAGTGTGCTCTTAAGTATTTAAGACATGAAGATGGTGATCTGAGGATGATTTGAGCATGGGTGTTTGAATGATTTTAAACTTGCTGAACTACTTCTAACACTGTTTTAATAGCACAGGTTCATAGTGTTACAGACATTTTATAATATAACTTGGAAAACTTTCAGATATCCTGGAAAATAGGATGTTGTC
The DNA here is from genome assembly GCA_020800305.1 of Porphyrio hochstetteri. Lineage (NCBI taxonomy): Eukaryota > Metazoa > Chordata > Aves > Gruiformes > Rallidae > Porphyrio > Porphyrio hochstetteri. Next base: position 54,219,822 of record CM036938.1, on the reverse strand, counting down.
TTTCAGCTACCTTAGCAGCAGGTTATGCAAAATTATTCATGCTTGATGGCTGAATCGCTGGAACTGTTGTGGGTTTTCTTAATCCTTTTTCTAGGAATATCTTTTCTTTTTTAAATTTCTCCCTGGATTAACTTCTGAAATGTATTTTGGTTTGGGCTTTGTATTTAATGACATGTTAATGGAGGCTATGTACCTTACCTATAGGAAGTAATCTCTCTGTAATACTCCTTTGTGTCTCCTTTAAACAAACAGACAAAAAGTCTATATTTCACATTTAAAAAAAATTTTCAAATACTAAAATCTAAGCAACTACGGTTAAAAAACACCAATATATATATATGCCCCAGCAACTGGCATTGGTTATGCTAACAGAAGGGAGACAGTATTTAGAAAGAGATGGCTCCATTTCAGCTATGACTGGTTGCTTTTGAGTTTGTTAGTGTTATTGTGGCTTAGGGTCAGGACAGACTAAATGCATGTGTTAATGACTACACAATAACTGCTGTGATCAGTGTAAAGGAGTTTGGGTGTTTACTGCCTCTGGGAAACAGTAACTATAGTGCAAAGACCACTACCAAGTTTGATAACAGCAGTTCTCTCTACTTCCCATTTCCCTGCAGACAGCAGCAGAGCTCTCAGCAGTTGGGAGGAGCAGGGTGCTGAGTGTGGTGGCTCTGGCCATGAGAGCTTGGTCCCAGGCATCTGAGCAGATCCTCCAAGGCAGTCATGCATCCTCGGGAGGTGGGATGAAGCTGATGAAGGGAGAGCATCATCCCAGCTGGTGGATCTTTCCTGGCCCATGGACCAATCAAAGCTCTTGCTTTATGATTGGTGTAGTGAATCACTGAGAAATTTTTCTTCTGTCAGTTTAGTTTTGCTCTTTCAAACAAAATTTACATCTCTAATAAGCACATAGCAGTTTGCTGAAGGTCAAAGTGTGGGCCTCCAGTATTGGCTTAATACTCTGTAGGCCAAGAAGTTTAAATTTTCCCAGGTGTGGAGTGAAGTTAATTATCTACTGAAATGAACAAGGTGCTTGACTGGGGTTCATGCTTCTGCAGCTTGTACTCACCCTCCAGTATCAGAGGTGCCACCAGATAACTTTTTTTCTAACTCACATATTCCCAAATTAAATATTTTCAAATACAGAGTAAGGCCTCAGTGTCAGTCCTCCCAAAGTGGATTTTTCTTGGATATATTTTTGGGAATACAGTGTCCGTAATTGAGCATTAAAGACAGTGCATGTGGAATTTTCTGCCTGTACGCTGTTGCTTCGGTGATCGGTGTGCCAAACAGTTCTTTCTTAACTTGCTGGTTACGACGAATCCAGTGGTGTTCGGCACGTACGTAGGATGTTCCACCCAGGCCGGGGTTTGGGAGGCCCCCGTGCACGTCGATCAAACATGCACTTTACTACCAGTTCTCCTGGTGGGCTTTCATCTTCTCAGAGTTCGTATTCTCCAAGCAATAGAGAAGCCATGGATCCTATAGCTGGTAAGAGCTGGAACAAGGAGTATTACCCCGGTGTCCTTCTGCTACAGAGGAGGTAAAATTAAAAGCGGGGGCAGTTGTGGCCGTATGTACAGATAGTTCCAGAGTGCAGGTGGGGCTGTGTCTGGCTGGGTTCCCACAGGGCCTGTATGCAGAGATACTGAAACACCTCCCTGTAACGTGTGCTGTTACTTCTAGGTGGTGTAAGACTCCCAAAGCTAATCTAAGTACAGGTGGTGTGCCCTTCTACAAGCGATTGCATCCAGTTTCCATCACCTACTCAACTGTATCTCATTTTAATTTGCTATGTGGGTAGAGTTGTTACAGAGGAGACCTCGCGTCTTGGTGGGGAGGAAATCAGCAGACTTTATTAATGGACATGTAAAATATGTTCAAGCTGCTGCTTGATTGCCAGACTTGCTAATACAATGGATTTTTTTAATGTGTACTTGTAAATTCTTCTATATAAATGTACTGTTGCAAGTATTTGTAGGGTATGTTGGTCAAGTTTAGAAGAACTGAGGAATGCAGAAAGGCATCTGTCTCACTTTCAGCACCAGATAATAATTAATATTTGTCTTTAGGATTCCCGGGAATAACTTTTTCAGTGTATGTTTACCTTTGGTGTGAAAATAACCATTTTTTACAGGAAAGTTAAAAAATAGAGAATGAAGACAATTCTGAAAACAAATAAAACTTTCCTTAAAGGGAAACCTAAATTTTTAATGCAGTAGTCTTCGTGACAGCTACATGTCAGGGAAACCTCAGAAATTCTGCCATAATTCACTTTTGCCTCAGATGTCAAAATGGCATAATGCTTAAACTGGAGCCTTCCTACTGTTGTGTTGTGACTTTTAGAGGGAGGTAGCCAGCCAGCCAGCTTAACGAGGCCTTGCCCTGCCAGGGGAGCTGTGCCTCCACTGCCTGCCTTCTGGCTCTGCGGCTCTGCTGGCCTGCTGTGACCTGATTTAACTCATTAAATCAGCTGGGAAAGAAGTATCCCACCAAGAGAAGAAGTAAAGCCAGCTCATGGGAGGGTCTGAAAAGGACTGGAGTTTGTTAAAGGAGGGAGGATGTGTGTAAAGCCTCCAGTGCAAGATCTCATCTTTCTACTTTGCAGCAGTGACTGTTGGATAAAATGGCATTCTGAGTCTTTCCTTTTTTGGAGGAAGCTGTGTTTTGCACAGTTGCATACTGAGCTGGGTGTCCTTCTTACACCAACACTCTGCCTTGAGCTCACATGTGCTTCCAGAATACCATTTCACTATACTCTAAGCTTTAACTTACAGTGAGAATAAATATTTCTAAATATTGTCTGGAAGTTTGATATATATTCCCTTTTACTGTAGTAATACACAGGAAGGACCTCCAGAACATTATATTAACTAAATTAAATTTATTGCATCTATTAAGTTTTTACTTTTTTCTTCCTGTGGCATTTTCTAATTTAGTCTTGGTATTGCTATCAATCTGATAAATATTACTTGACTGAGTTCCTGAAGTGGAAGACAGCTGCATTGTGCTTTATTCACCAAAGAAAGGTGTACTTAGCAAGACTGTATTTTGTTAATGCAATGGAAGGAAAATTGTCGTGACCTGTATAGTAACTTTGTAGTGTTGAGGTGAAGGCCAGCAAGAGCAGTATCATCACCTACTTCCTCTGCCCTTCCATCAACTACAGCAAGCAGGTGATACAAGAATTGCCTTCTGCACAGGGTGTAGATGACATTCTGCATTAACACACTGAAGTAATTTGCTGCTTGTATCAATTTCAAAGAAATTCTTTGTGGATGAAATGTGCTATAAGCATCCATCCCTCTGAATTGGAAGACTTCAGGACAGAGGTGTTTTTAATTGCTAGGTCTTCTCTGTACCTCCATCAGAAATAAAAATTCATACAGCAGAAATGCTTGACCACTCTAGTTTTCATGTGAAGCAATACTTGAATATGTCTTGTTAACAAAATACTTTTTTGTTGAAGGCTTGAAGTAGTTACATAAGTCAGTTGCTATTTTGACTTGAGGTTTCAGGGGATTGCTGCAGAGGTCATCACTTTAAAGGCATTCACTGTAAATTGGCTCTCCTGTTGTTTTGGAGGCATTTAACTTTGACAGCCTCTTTGCAGTGAATCAGTGAATCTGCATGAAAGGGTTTTAATGTCCTTACCCTTTCCAACATGGAATGCTAGGACTTGTTTTTATTTTTTTCCCCAAGAGCTTAATGAGCTCTGCAGCATTGCTTGTTCTTTGATTTTACTGATTGATAAAAGGGAATTGATGCAGTGGAAGTCGGCGTGCCTGCTGTGTGATGCTCATTATGGATCTTTTGTCATAGGAACTTTCTTTTCTCTGGCAGAGCTTTTATCTCAGCTATCAGGCGTGAGGCGTTCTGCAGGAGGACAGCTGAACTCCTCTGGCCCTTCTGCTTCTCAGTTACAGCAGCTGCAGATGCAACTGCAGTTGGAACGACAACATGCACAGGCAGCAAGACAACAACTGGAGACTGCACGCAATGCAACTAGGCGCACCAACACGATCAATGTCAACACCACTATGACACAATCTACAACAACCACCAACACATCTAACACAGAAAACAGTCAGCAGACTATCCAGAATTCCCAGTTTCTTCTTACGAGGTAACTTGTATTTACTTTTGCCATTTCTGTTTGCCTTCAGTCCTGGTAGAGACATTGAGCTCAATGAAACTTCAGAGTTTGGAGTTAGGCACAAGCCCTTGCAAAGCAGTGTCTGATCAAATATATCCCAGAGCTAACAGGCTAATTAATCATGCAGAATATATTCCTGGTAGACTTCCAACAGTGGACACAGAATGTGTAATACATACAACTTGCTTCATTCACATTTACCAGCTTTTTTTTCATGCTAGAACTTATATCCAAGAGCAGCAGTCTCTAGCTGGCCCAGAGGGAATTGTTCTGCCTTTGGAAAGCCAACTCCAGGAGCTGGCTGCAGAAATGTACTGTGGTGGTCTAGTGTTTGCAGAAAGGACAGGCAGTCTTACAAGTACCGCTGTACTTTTGTTTTCCTGATGCATTTAAAGAATTAGCCTTGCATGTGGACTGCTGCAAACCTTGAAAAGGAGCCTGGTTTGTAGTTTTGGCTGAATAAATTACGACTCCAGGCAGGGCAGTCCTGCCAGACCCTTACTTCATCAAGTCTGTAGACAACATGCTGGGCTTTGGTTTGCATTTGTCTTTCAAACCTCCTGGCTGTCCTGTCCTAAGCAGTGGATAAATGTTAGTTGCTGCATCTCAACTTCAAGTTGAATGAAAGGAGCATTTCCTAAACTGTGCTTGTTTCATCTGCCACTTCCAGCAGAACAGGTGCATTTCCAGTGACACAAGTGCATCAACTGGAGCTGCAATGGAGAGGGACAGAGTCAGAGGATAGTGTTGTTTAACAATAAATTAATCTTTAGTAGAAGCTGAAGGTTGAGCAGGAGTTTATATGTAAATTATTTTAGTGACTGGATAAATAAGGGATGCTGTTAAGTAACAGAATACTCACCTGGTTTAGAAATTATACTTGGATCTCAGGGATATTTTAAAGAGGAATCACTTGCTGTGCCATTCCAGTTAGAAGGTTAGCTATTGACCTAAAATAAAAATGTCTTTCCATATCTCCCCTGCCACCCCCACTCCCCCATACATGCTCTTGCTTGTCTGCTTGGCATTGTGAAAGAGCATGGGCACTTTACTGGCTCTGGTGCCAAGAAAACTGGATATTAGCAAATCTGATTGTTTCAACCTGAGTGCAGAGTAATAGCATGTGACATCTTTCAATCAGAAACTCATCATTTGAAACACTTAATAAGTACCTGCAGGTGTCACAGACTGCAGGTTTCAGAGCTGGAGTGAGCAATTCCTTGCCTGTCAGGGTGAGCACTGTAACCCAGGAGAGGTGGTGTGGTGGCCTGGAGGCTGCGTTGTGCTCCAGGACCCCCTGGGCCCTACACATCCAGTATTCTGTGGCATTCCTGGTCTTAGCAGTCGGCCTCGAAACAGAACAGTCATGCAGTGGCTGTCTGGGGAAGGGCAGCAGTCCTCCCTAGAAGGCTCCCCAGCAGCAGGGTGTGACACACACAGTTGGGGTTGGCTTTTAAATTTGTTTTCTCTTTCCTGTAGCTTTAGGCTCCGCTTGGAATGCTGTGGCAGCAGCAGGGGAAGGGGGTGTGAGCACGGGCCTGCTGTGCTGAGGTGTGGGAGGCTGCCAGAGCTGCCCTTGTCGAGGGGCAGGCAGGGCTGTGCAGAAGGAGGGGTGCCTGTCAGTGGTGTGGCTGGCGAAACGGGCTCTCACCAGCCGCTGTCGTCTCTTCCCTTGTGCTGTGCAGGTTGAACGATCCGAAGATGTCGGAAGCGGAGCGCCAGTCAGTGGAGAGCGAACGGGCCGACTGCAGCCTGTTTGTTCAGGAGCTTCTACTGTCCACTTTGATGCGGGAAGAAAGTTCCTCCTCAGATGAGGATGAGCGGGGGGAGATTGCAGATTTTGGTGCTATGGGCTGTGTAGATATTATGCCTCTAGATGTTGCTTTAGAAAACCTAAATTTAAAAGAGAGTAATAAAGGAAACGAGCCTCCTCCACCTCCTCTTTGATGACATCCCACTTTGCAGACAATGTCCTCTGTGCTGTATTTGCCAATGAAAGTGGACAACAACTATCTTGGGTTTGTTTTGGTGATTGTAATTTCAGGTCTGTCACTCTTGTTACATTGTGTACATTCAAAAGAAAGAGAGAAAAGATATATATGATAATCATTTCCACTTAACTAATTTTTACTTTTAGCAGGTAAATGTAGGTTGCAGTGCAGAGCAGAAAGCTCTGTGTCCTGTACCTTGACATGCAAAAGGCTCTCCTAATACTCCACATTCAAACTGAAGAGGAAAAAAAATGAAAAAATCTCTAATGAAGCTGCTGTGTGTATTTATGAATATTAATGAATAAAAACTGCTTGGATGGTTTACCTTAACTACTGCATGACCTTTTTTGCAGTGTGCATGAGTTTTAGTGACCTTGGCATTTAAAAAAATTTAAATCAAGGAGTAAAACTATGAAACCCAAAGCTTTCCCGCTGTTCAGAGGTTGCGTGTCAAAGGGGTTAGTGCTGAGGAGCAGGTTGTGGCCACAAAGTTGCTTTTGAGTCACAGGTGGCATCATGAGACCTTTCTGTGCTGTGGGGCACAGGAGGGAAGCTCTGCAGTGGGGTGTCCTGCTGTGACCGGGGCGTGGTGTCTGCCACATGTGCCCTTCACACTGCCTGTTAGCTGTCACCTCAGTGTGGAGAGGGACTGGCTGGCTGTGTATGTAGGGGACACACCAGCTGGGGCCACTGCTGGGAGCCATCCCAAGGGGCTTCTGTGTGCCCCAAAAGCAAACGATGATCACTTTTGTTCAAAGGGGTTGTTTTTTTCCGTTTTATGGCTGTTAATTTTTTTCAGTTGTTAAATATGTTCTATTTGGGTGTAGACAATTCATATATTCACTGTGTTTAAAAAAAAAAACTTAACCTGGATCATGTTGTCTTAGTTTTAAAAAGCCTTTCACGGTCTCAGTCATATTTTGAGTTATTTATGTATTTGCTTCATAGTTTGCAGAGACCTCTCAGTGTCAGGAGGACTTGGACTCGCAGGTTGTCAGCATACTGCAGTCGAACTGTTAATGCTAACTCTGGCACCTTCTATTTATTATTTCTTTTGGTGATTTCTGCTGGTATAAAAAAACAAGTTGAAAAAGCCTTTTTGGTTGAATCGTGCCACCTGTATGCCTGTACTGTTAACCCTGCCAGCTTGGAAGACAGGAGTGTGTTCTTCTTGTGCATAGAAGTTTGTAAGCGCCCCGAGACAAGGACAGAAGTGATATGTCTGGTTTTTGTTTTCTTTCCTTCCTTCTTTTTTTCCCTTTTTTGGTGGGTTTTTGAAAGTTAGATTATAGAAAACAAAAGTACACACAGCTTCTGATGAAAATTTAAACTAGGCTTATATCATAATGGTGTCTTTGCAGACCTTTCTCACCTCTCTCTTTCTCATGTCCATCTGCAGCATCGCTGCCCTTGTAGAGTAAATTCAGACTTGAACGCCAGACGGTGTTCTCAGCAGGACACCTCTGCCAGCCCAGAGTAACAGCCACAAGAGAAGCTGAAATATCCCATTGTTCCCCTGCCCCCTTTTGTCTTTTTTTTTTTTTTCCTTTTAAACCCTCACATCCTGATTGTTCCCGCATAGGGCAGTGCTAGCTTTGTTGTCTTTTAGTCTCTGCAGCTGAAGATGTTTCAAGGGAAACTTTTCATGAGGCCTCTGGTAATGCTGAGAGTTACCCCCAGTAGGGACTGGGATTTTTTTTTTTTTTGATTGATTGTTGAGGATTTTCAGAAAATTTTCAAGCTGTAGTCTTTTCAGACACACCTTCTGCACATTACAATAAGACACATGGTTCAATAAAGCATTTTCAAGACTGTTGTTCAGTTGATTTTCTTTGGCTTTGATGTATTATCCAGACAGTTCAGTTTCAGATTGTCTGTAGCTGTGTTCAGTTCCAACTCTGTACAAAACGAGTTGGTGTAGAAGTGCTGGCTGGCTGACTCATGGAAACATGTTTTAAACCTGTGTATCTTGGTGGGTGATGAAGTATACAATCCTAAACTCTGCACAGGTAGGTGAATCCAAGCTTCCCCAGCACAAGATGCATTTAAAAGAAGCTTTTCTCAGCGTGGTGTTGCTCGGGGTCAGCCTAGGGCTGGTCTCTAGTGTCCTCTAGAGCCCAGCCCTAGGCTGACCTCCAATGGGAGGACTGACACTGGAATGGGACAGCAGTGCATGTTTGTAACCTGGGGGGAGGCTGTGATGGTGGGAGGGTGCTTGTGGCTGGGCCAGGCTCAGAGCTGGGCTGGGGCAAGCATGAGGCTGGCTGGGCAGCAGTGTACTGCAGGCTGCCCATCATGTGCCAGCTTTTGGCTCTGGAGCTTGCAGATGCTGCAGCTTGGCCCAGGAATCAAACATTGGGGAAGGTGTAAAGGATTCTTTGTTAGCAGCCAGAAGTGCCAGGAGGCAGAGCGTTCTGCTGCCTCAGGGGCGCTCAGAACCTGGACTAGGGATGTGGTGGATATGTTGGGGAGAAGTCTTCCAAATACTTCACCTGCCTCTCCTCTCCCCTCACTGTGGTGGGTTAACCCTGGCTGGAGACCAGTTGCCCACCAGCGCTGCTCTATCACTCCCTCAGTTGGAGGGGGAAGAGAAGGTGCCAGGTCAAGGAAAGGGCAGGGAGAGATCACTCAGACTCAGCTTAGACCAAAAAAAAAAAATTCTGTAATTTTTTTACCAAGCAAAAGGGGGCAGAGTGTAGGAAACAAAACTTCACTTCTTCCCAGGGTTAATTTCACTCAATTTCTCTTCCTTCTTCCCCCCACAGCAGCACTGGGGAGTGGGGTGCAGTTCCTCAAGTGTTGCCTCTGCTGCTGCTTCTTCTCCATCAGCTGCCACTGAATCTCTTTGTCAACCTCCACAGGCTGCAGGGGAACATCAGCTCAGTGTCTCGTGCACCTTCTGCCCCTCCTCCTTCACTGATCTCAGTGTCTGCAATGTTTTCGTGTCTTCTCACTCCTCAGTCTCAGGCTGCAAAAATACCCAAACTGGTGCCAGCTCCAGTTTGGTTTTTGGTTGGTTGTTTTTTTTTTCTTTTTCCTTCTTACCTGTGACCACAGAGGCCTTACAGCCCAGGCTGATGGGCTCAGCCCTGCCCGGGTGCAGATTCATCTTGGAGCCAGCTGGTATTCATGCTGTTGGACCCAGGGGATGCTTCTAGCAGCTTCTTGCAGAAGCCACCCCTGTATATCCCTCCCCCACCACCAAAACCTTGCTGTGCAAACTCATTACCCTCACACACCTGACCTTCCCTCCTGGAGCTGTGACACCTTGTTGCTTTGAGGTCACTTTATTCTTTAAGCTCCTAAGAATAGGGCAGGCAGTAAGATGGGCCTAGGACTGGTGGGCACTCCCCTCTGCTGTGGTGTGTCCTGTGATGAAGGGTGGAGTGAGCCCACCCTCCTTGGGGGTCCTGCGATTGCTGCAGTTGTTCTGCAGTGCTACAGCCTTGGGCCATGCACAGCAAGAGTCTGCTGGCTCCTGCTCACAGACCACAGCGGCTACAGCCAGGCTGGGCTTCCTCGCACAAAGGAGCTGAAGGCAGGCCCCTGGCACAGGCATGTGCAGCTGTTGATGTGCATGGTGGTGTGTCCAGAGTTACTTGGGGCGGGCAGGGGAACAGGAACTGTGAAAGGGAACTGTACAGCTTCTGTCTTGTGCTTCCATCACAGCAGTAACTGCTGCCTCCTGCAAGAACATCTACTGCAGCACAAGGACAAACACAGGATGGGGGGAGGGAGGCACCAGTGGAGAACAACTTGCAATGCTGCATCCTCCCTGTTGGGCAGCATCTGTGGAGGGAGGTAGGGTGACATGTGGAATAGGGCACACTTCCCACACACACCCCTTTCCCCCCCATGGGGCATGAGGATGGGATGGAATGGTGGTGGTGGATGTAGAGGAGTATGAGGGGGAAAGAAGGGATGGGGGAGGCCAGGACAAGACACCCTGATGCACTGAGCTGGGGGAGGGCAGCTGTGGAAGAAAAGTACAGCATAGAGGAGGAGAGGGTGGCAGTGGGGAAATGACTGGACAGCAGAGGGGATAATGGGCTGAGGTGGGAGAGGCTGAAGTAATGACCACCAATGCATAGTGTAACCACCGAGACTGCAGGTAGCAGCAGAGAGGAGTGAATCATCAGCTGGAGGTGAGGACCAGCAGCTTCCTGCCTTCACTTGACACCGCTCATAGCTCAGGAGGGACCTGGTCACCACCTCTGGGGTTCTCCTCCCTCCCCAGCCAGCAAACACCACACCCCATTACCAAAAATTGTAACCAAGGAAACTCTCCAAACCAAATGAGAGCACTGGTTTGTTCAGCGGTGGTCCATGGGGGAATCTCTCCCCCCAGCCACATATTTATACCCTCAGGAACAAAGATTCATATTTTACATACTACAGTTACCTGTGCTACAACAAGTCAGTGTCACCTTGCTCCTATCACCACATTTGCCAACTACTTTGTACAACATTATTGGACAAGGCAGGCCCAGCTGTGCTGGCACCCCAGCCCAGCTGGCACCAGGGGCTGCAGGCAGCAGACCCTCCCCTTTCTGCTCTCCAGCAGAGCAGCCCCACTTGGGATCAGTACCTCTGGCTCACCACCGCCTTCTCTTGCACAACCAGTGTTAGCACACATCTGACATCGCCGCCTCTTCTACAGCAGAGGGCAAAGCTGCTTAACAATGTGGGGAGGAAGGACAGTTGTTTTGTCGGCATTAGCACAGCTTCCCTCACACCCCTCTGTAGCTAAACTAGGAAAGTAGGAGTGTGTTGCTTAGGCCATGGGCCTTGGCTGTTTGAGAGGAGAACCCCGTTGGCCGAGCGTTGCTGTGATGATGCCTTCCAGCCAGTCAGGCAGAGTGTGGTTCCTGGGGTACAGCTGCAGTGCCCAAGAGCCACTCACCTTCCTCTGCAGAGCCCCAGGAGCTGTGTTGTGCCCAAGCCAAGGCCCCAGGCACAGCTGTGCTTTATAAGAAGTTCAATGTTTCTTCCCTGGCTGTTCCACATTGACTGATGCTGAGTGCTCCTAGAGACAAGGGTTGTACTACCCGTCATCCCTACTCCACCAAGCTCCCTGGTTCATCACCAACCGGCTGCAGAAGCCCCCACCCGCCCCCACCTCAGCAGCACAGTGCTTCAGGCTCAAACCACGGCTTCAGCCCCAGTTTACAAGCCAAAAAAAGGACCAAATAAAGGGAAAGGAAGCTTTTGTGTTTTATATAAGCGTTTATTTACAACTTGTTTAACAACTGTACACTTTTCTGTCACCTTGGAAGCATTAGTGTATTTGACTGGGAAAAATATTAAATGTTTTGATTCCAATGATCATTACTGATTATTTTTTTGTCTATATACAGATATGTATATTAACACTGCTACCATGACAATCTGGTAGTTACACCATTCATAGATGAACTGAGCTGGGAAAGTAATGTTTCGACACTCTAGGAATCAACTCTTTTACAGAAAATATATCACTGGAAACTTCACGAACAATTACTTTGATAATTGGTCAACACAATTCAGGACTGTCAAACAAGCTGCTATTAAAGCAAAAGTTTTCTATGCGGCACAAATGAAGTTAGTATATCAGAGACATGCTGGAGATCACCTCTGAGTTCTGAGCTCACAGTCACTTCATGACAGAGATGTGAGGCCAATCCACTCACAGCAGCCAGCTCACTTGCTGAAAGCCGTTGGCTCTGCCTGGCACCTCTCTCTTGCATCAGTGAACTCAAAACAATGTTTGTCAAGCTAAACACACTTACGTACAAATGTTTTCAGGCTCAAGAACAACTGATACTTAAGTCTCTAATTTGCACAGACCACTCAGAGAAATGAGGTGCTGCTCAGCTTCACCTTGGGACACCCGTTCAGGCAGGTACACAAAAAAGATATCCCCTCCTGCCCGGCACAGAGCCCCAATTTGAGGGATCCTGCACCCAGCGCCCAGCCTGGCTTGGGGCAGGGTGTGGTCCCTGCCAGATCAGCACGTGCAAATGAGAAACGAAACATGCCTTTAACACCCAACAAAAATAAGGTTTTCTAATAATGCTTGCTGTGACACATAACAAGGGTTAAATGGCTAAAACCTGGAAAGACACAAATCCTTTCACTTTCTACTGGACTGAAATGCTGCTGCCTCTGCTGCACCAGCACCTGACTGGTCACTACCAACCCCCAGATCCTGCTCACAGGTGCCACCAGACTTCACTTGTCCCAGGTCCAAGACCAGGTGGGCCAGGAAAGACACATCATCCACCCACAAGCCCCCTGGGTCTTTCCACACTGCTGCCAGCCAGAGCACTCAGCAGTCCTGCTCTGGTGTGGCATCCAGGAGGGAACAAACCCCATGCTTCTCACTGGGATCTTAATGCTTATCCTTTCCTCTCCCACAAGTCTGCTTTAACCTGTTTCTACCTGCCCTTGCCTTCGCTGGGCTCACTGACCTCACCTCCCTGTGCAATCAGAGGTGGTACACAGCCTGTCTCCTCCCCGAGCCATTCTGCACAAGAGACACAGCAGCCCTGAGGACTGAACGCACGGGGAGCCTGGTGCAGGAGGGGCAGGGACGGGGCACACACCACACTCTACGGCCAGAGTGACTGCCTGAGTTGCAGACACAGCCCTTCTGCAGCACAGGGGTGCTCGCACAGACGGCCACGGCTGGTGGTCATGTTCCTTCCTGCCTGGACAAGCAAAACCATGCCAGGACTAAGCAGAGCGCGCTTGTATTCACGTTTCTGCAGGCTTACGACCCAAGTGAGTAATCATCGGGTTTCTCTAGAACTGGATTTAAACCACTTGGGGCACTCGCCCCTCAGACTCTCTCCAGGTTTTTCTGGCAAGTCCTGTGACCTAAAAGCCCTTCCCCATTTGTTACAACTAACTGCTATACAGTAACACCTCAACACCACTACAGCACTCCCTCATCTTCTGAATCTTGCCAGTACTGAACGCCCAATACAAAACAAAGATACAGCAGTACAAATGTGCAGATATTTAAGAATATTAAATAAGCAGCTTTTTAAATTAATATAGGCAGTACAAAGCATTTTGAATAATACTGTCTACATATGGCAAATCTTATAGCTAAACTTCGTAATACAAAGAAACAGCAGAGTAGTGCAATTGGAAATTAAATAGCTAAGACTGCAATGAGGAGGAGAGGCAAAAAAAAAAAGAAAAAAGGGGAAAAAAGTACAGGTAAAAGATAAACGACCCAAATTATAAACTGGCAAGGACAGTCTGCATGATATCGAAAGCATAGGCAGCTTTCATACTTATCTCCATTCACGTTCTTTCCTCAGATTGTTTTAACAATTGTACACAGATTGAAAAGAAATTTCTGAAAGAAACCAACACCACAACTAAAATGTAGAGAGAAAATTACAACAGCCACAAGCTACTGTGTATATACATAGCAAGGAAGCAGGCAGTGTCTGTAGTTTGCCCGGCTCGGAGGCTATCAGATGAACCGTGCCTGGTTTTCTAAGTTAGGTGGGATGGCCAGGCAGCAATTCATTAGTCATGTCTCCTGGTAAAACACCTCCTCTGCTTTACTTTAATTATTTAAAGATTCAAAGTGGATCCTTTAAGGGTGCAGGTGCTTTGAAATTTTAGCAGTAACCAAAAGGCATTTTTAGGAGCTCGTTAAGACTAGAATTTTTTATAGTTCAGTGTCTGAAAATGTTGCAGGAAGTTTGTGTGTTAATACTGTTAATCAGGATTAAATAAAGTGGACAGGTAGAAGTAAAATGGAGAGCTGACAGTGCTCTGTCAGTTTGCAGAACGCCTCCTGTTGAGCTCTGAATACTGGATTTCCTCTCTTCCAGCCTCATAGGAGACTCTTTGTGAAGAGAAAGAGTAAATGGAAGCGGGAAATGGGAAAGCCACTCCCCAGGGTGGTAAGCTTCTCTGCAAGTAGATCTCCCTTTGAAACCAGGTGGCCATGAGTCTTAAGTGTAGAACTGGTTAAGTTTTGGTTATGCAGTCTGGACAGAAAAGCAATTCATGCACTGAACACTCCCTGTTATAATAATGCTGCAGGTCATGCAACCACATCACTGCAAATAAAAAAATAAAGAAGAAAGTTAAAAAGCAGATAACATATTACTCTTAGAAAAACAAAACAAAAACAAAACAACAGAGAACAAGGCAGGTATTTTTCAGAGCAGCTTAGCAAGGCCGTCTCTGCCCAAGAGTTGTGCAAATTCATGGGGAAACCGTCTTTGCCAGAGCACCTCTTCAAAGTTACAGGAAGGTTACGTGCCAATAATTGGAAAGAGCAACAAACCAGCCTTGAACAGTATTTAAATTTAGACATAATTCAGACAAATTAAAACACTTCTGAGTAAACGGCACCATTCCCAACTAACAGCCATGGAAACTAAGTTTACACAGCAATGAAAAAGTCTTCAGGCATTCCTGCTGTCCATGAGTGCAACAGTACAAAGTCCCAAGTAAAAGGTGCCTGTCCAATACTGCATGTGGCTACATTCTTAAAGACAATCAAGGTCATAATGACCTTCGAGCTCTGAGCACCACCAAAGACTTAAAGCGTTTGAGTCAGAGCTCACCCTGTGCTTGAGGCTACAACAGCATCACAGCAGCACTACATGGGCAGATGGAGGTCTGAATCGCAACCCCCTCGCCCCGTATATATTCCTATTAAACTAAACGGAGTGGGGGCCACGGAGCAGCCCAAAGAGCACCCCACAATGCTGTGGAAGTGACCAAGTTTTGAAGAGAACTGCAGAGGTTGTCATATTTCTCCATCCCCACTGATGCACCTTGTTCCTGGCCCGTGTCACTGGATAGGTGGAATTCCTACCTAACCCAGCTGTGCGCTCCCAGCTCCCCAGGGAGCCCAGCGCTACCCGCTGGCCCCCGGACCGGCCTTGCAGCGCTACCCGCTGGCCCCCGGACCGGCCTTGCAGCGCTACCCGCTGGCCCCCGGACCGGCCCCGCACTCTCTCTGACGTCCCAGGGGGCAGGACAGCTTCGCCCGACTGACACCCAAGCGTGTAAACTGTTTGTCTCCCCATTCTTCTCCCTACTATTGCACTGGTCAAAAACGATTCTAAGAACAGCTTCTGTGACAGGAAAATCCAGGGTAAATACAAAAGGAAAAATATTTATAACTAAGTCTGAGGGCTTATTGCAAAGAGTCTGTCTGTCTGCTTCAAGTCCCGCAGCTTCTGCATCCCTCTTTGTCCTCCTTGTTCGTGAGCCCAGAATTGAAGAAGTACAGCTTTGATGGGTGGACTGTCTGGTGGGTAAGAGATTGGCTGGATGGTTACATCCAGAGGGTAGTGGTCAACGGCTCCATGTCCAGACGGAGTGACAGAGTGGTGTCCCTCAAAAGCCTGTAATCGTACCAGTGTTGTGTAATGTCTTCATCAACAACACGGACAGTGGGGTGGAGTGCACCCTCTGCAAGTCTGCAGATGGCACCAAGCTGAGAGGTGCAGCGACACACCCAGAGGCGTGGATGTCATCCTGGACCAGCTAGGGAGGTGGGCCCATGCTAACCTCATGAAGTTCAGTAAGGACAAGTGCAAGGTCCTGCACTTGGGTCGGGACAAATCCTCGGGTGATGTGACGGAGCAGCCCTGCAGAAGACAACTCGGGGTGCTGATGGGCAACAAGCTGGACATGAGCCAACAAGGTGCATTTGCAGGCCAGAAGGTCAACCACATCCTGGGCTGTGACAAAAACAGCATCATGGAGAGAGGTGATTCTGCCCCTCTACTCTGTGATTCTGCCCCTCTGCTCTTGTGAGACCCCACCTGGAGTACTGCATCCACCTCTGAAGCCCTCAACACAAGGAGGACATGGACCTCTTGGAGCAGGTCCAGAGGGCCACAAGGATGGTCAGAAGGCTGAAGTGCCTCTCCTACATAGACAGGCTGAGAGAGTTGGGGTTGTTCTGCCTGGAGAAGAGAAGGATCTGGGGGCACTTGAAGAGGACCTATAGGAAAGGTGGGGAAGGACTGTTTGTAAGGGCATGTAGCAATAGGACAAAGAGAAACGAGTTTAAACTAGAGCAGGGTAGGTTTAGATGAGACATTAGGAAGTTCTTCGAGAGTGGTGAGGCACTGGAACAGGTTGCCTAGAGATGTGGTGGTGGGCCCATCCCCACAGGCATTCAAAGTCAGGCTTGATGAAGCTCTGGGCAACCTGATCAAGTTAAAGTTTTCCCTACTTACTGCAGGGGGGGTGGACTAGATGATCTAACAAATTCTATGATTCTACAAGTCTGTGAATACTAACGACAGTTGAAAAACAAATAGAAACATAGATAAAATGGAATGAAAATTAAAAAAAAACCCTAAACCCAAAGCAAAAACACATTCACAACACATTAAAAGCATACCTTGAGAGTGTGTTTTGAGTAATCATTGTCTGTTAAGCTTGCTTGGCACTGCTTGGGTGCATAAAGTTACAGTGTTCATGATTAATATGAAGATAACTGTAGCTTATAAAAAAATCAAAAGTTCAAGCTACATAAGCATCTATCTGTTCTACTGTGCATAAATGAATATAGTCTACTCCTTTAGTTTCACCTGGCTGTTGCTTAGTTCAGACTTACTATTTAGTAGCACTTCAAGTGTCTTGTTGCACATCAATGGAAACAACACTGTAAATTTCCCTTTAAGTCAATAGTACTTTTGAGAGGTATAGAGGACAGTATATTCTCTTTCAAGGATGTAACATTCACCTGACAACACCCTTTCCTGGCTAGAAATTCTGATCTTGTTCTAAAAAAACCTGTGTAATTGTCCAAGTTCTCCCTCTTGGAGAACTCCTCAAAATTATTTGAAGTATTTTAAAAGCTACCTGTTGAGGCAGCAAAACTTCAGAGGACAATAGAGGTGTGAGATGTGAGGTAAAACTCACTCAGCACAACCTGTCTTTTTTTCTGCAGCATCTTCAGAAGAAGATACATTTATGCAGCAGAGGATGTGTCTATAGAGGAGAGACTTGTTCTTCCTTCCTCACCAATCCAAAATATTCAAGCTCTAAGTGAAGGCTCGTTGCCAGACTGGAGGATTATTTCTTAGTGAGGCATTTTCCTTCAGTATTCAGTGTCTAATCTCATTAGCTCTACTTCATTACAAGTGGTTATCCATTCCTTAAAACTTCCTGATGTCATCTCATTTTTCATCACAGAGGAGTGACTGGGGTACAACACAAGGACTTTCAATTCAGAGCACTGCTCACATGAATCAAAACTGATGGGGGGGAAAAACCCCACAAGCAACACACAAACAAAACAATGCAAAAACCTAAAACCCAGCCACGTGCCCACTCTGAGCAACTACTATTTTCCTGTTCAGCCTGTTTGGTCCTGAGATGGATGAGGCTTTTTACTGTGGCCAACAATCTGCCCTCTGTAAACAGACTGTTCTTCATAACACAACCACTGGAGCTATCAGAGCAATGTGGTCTACTCACTTGCAGGTCTAACACTGGATGCTCATCCCAAATATTTCTGCAAAGCTTCTGCTTTGAAGCAACTGCCTCCAGATTTCTCTTCCTGCACATTTCCTAACTTCATGAATTACTGGCTTCTACTGCTAAAGTTTTTCTTTCTACATCTATTCTGTCTATGCCTTTCTCCATGGTATTTCCTATAGATTTTTTGACAGGACCCTTTACACACCATATCTCCCAGAGCTGTATTTATCACTCTCACAATTAGAGAATATAAAGTGGCCAATAAATACTAAAAATTGCAGCCATATAATGTCATGCTTATAACTATGCTGAGATTCTACTGATCAAAATCACTGACACCTCTAGGAAACAGGTTTACTCTCCTGCTTACTAATCTTTGGTGATTAAGAACTATAATCTCCGCTTTACAAAATTTAAAATTACATAATGAATGTCATATTCCAATCCAAATCAAGAGTCTGATGGTCTCACTACAACTACTTTATATTGCCATAAATATTACACATTCTCACTACAACTACTTTATATTGCCATAAATATTACACATATTTATGTGTATTCATTACGCATTTTCTCTCAAGTTCTCCTCACATTCACCTTCACAATATCAACACACGCATGATAAGGAAGGAAGGAAGGAAGGAAGGTTTAGATTAGATATTAGGTGGAAGTTTTTTACAGAATGAGTGATGAGGTGCTGGAACAGGCTGCCCAGAGAGGTAGTGGATGCCCTGTCCCTGGAAGTGTTCAAGGCCAGGTTGGATGGGGCCCTGGGCAACCTAGTGTAGATCCAGGCCTGAGGTTGGTGGCCCTGCCTGTGGCAGGGGCGTTGGAGCTCTGTGAGCCTTGGGGTCCCTTCCAACTCATACCATTCTATGATACCAAGCTAACAACTGGCCATAATGCTGATTTTAGGGATAATTATTAAGGATTACAGTTCCGTTTGCAGAAGAGTGGAACTTGCTTTTGCTGTATTTCAGATTCATGCCATGCTATAGTGGTTAACAGCTTCTCAAAGTGCTGAAAATCACTTGTGTAATGATTAAAATAACCACGTTGCTCTTTCTGAAACGTGATATTCTAACTTTGTCTGAGAGCAAAGTACCTCTCTAATGTGAGGCAACAAGGTCGCCATCAGACAGGAAAGCCTTCCCAACCCTCCTCGAGTTCCCTCTACCAGCAATGCTTTTGATGCTCTATGGGTGGAGCTATGAAACAAAATCCAAAGCAACAAGGCAGCAGCAAGAAATTTTTGCCTGACAAATGGAACCTACTTTCCATCTGGAACTGACACACATAGTGCAAAGGAGACTGAAGGATATGCAGCTTCCAAAGTTACTTTATACCCGCAGCAAACAGCAGCAGAGGAAATTCCTGATTTGCCACCACAGCCAGCTGATGCAGAAATCTACTTCAGAACAGTCCTGCATTATCTTGGGAAGGCCTAAAAGCAAAGGTTAGATCTGCACCATAGCAAAGCTGACAAAAAAACATTCCCTAGTGAGTGATCGATGAAGACTTCAACTACAGCAGTTATTGTTATGTCCTACTGATCCACTGACTACAACCTGACATCAGAGCATTGGTCTGGGAAGCTGCCATAGCTGTACTGCCAGGCGTGGCTTCAACACCCTGTGGGACTGTTTGGCATGTCAAGTTTTCTAGAGCTTCTCAGTCAGCATTCTTTCACTGCCTGCTTCAGTGAGCTGACACATTTAAAAAACAACTGTCCCAGTATTTCAAATGAACACACAAAAGGAAAGTCAAGAAAAAACATAGGATAAAGTTAGGTAATTCCTCAACATCCCCAAATGGTGCAATGAAGCCAGCAGCAGAGTCAAAATCTCCAGGGGGCCACTTTACCAGAAGATGTGTGAGGTTGCTGTGGCTGACAGTAACAGCTTTTGCCTTATTCATACAGGTAAAGACTCTAATACTTAATCAGATAAAATTCAAAGTTAATAAAAAAACCACCCCAACAATCCAGCTCCAAAAGCTAAGGCTCTGTTTCAAAAGCAAAATGGAGAAAGACATACTGGTCTTCACCTTTTTGTACATAATAGTTGCTTGCATCCATCTCCTCTGCCTTCAAGCTAGAGAAATCATTCCTTTCTTCTACTGATAGCCTATAAAATCACTTCTGTTCCTTTTCTGGACCTCCATAGGGAAGAAAGATCACAGGAGCAAGCCAATGTAATCAGTCATCCCAGGACATTTCATGACTTGTTGACAGTGACAAACCAGAGGTACAGCTAGGACCCTACCTAGAACCTGACATCTGCCACAAGCTAATAATATAATTTGGCACGTGAAGATGTTCTGAGAGCAAGTGAGATTTGTTACTTGTCCTTCACCAGCCTATGAGGTAACACAGTATTTCACTTCTTTCTCCCTATGCAAGGCACAAAGTCAAAACACAGTGCTCTTTCCAATACAGAGGGGAGCCATGGACCACTCACATTTGGGACAGGACATGTGTCCAGGGTACACGCAGTCTGTAATGTTCAAAACCTCACTCACTGAATTTCTTGCTTACCTGATCTTTACACTTAAACAGTTGTAATGATTCACCTCTTCATTTTAACAGAATGCTAAATGTATCATACTGCCAGCATTTGCTAGTACAGCTGTTCTATCAGAGGGATTCTGGAAAGGTTTCTCCCTCAGTGCTTTCCTGAGATCACATTTCAGTCATAATCCAGCTATCAAACTACCCTGTAGGTGATATTCCCAAAGTACGTCTGCTGAGGGGAAGAAACACCACTTGAAAGTATTTCCTGGCAGAGTAATCTCTTTTAGCTATTTATCTGTGCAACACTGGTGAGGAAAATGCCTACAAAATATGCTAAATTGGGTTTGCAGGTACCAAGGTTTATCAGTACAACGTTACTGCAAAACAGAGTCTGCATTCTACCTAAAACCCCTAAGAAGTCAGTACTACAGAGCTGACTTCAAGTGCAAAAATATTTCTCTTGTCAAGCCTTGCAAAAAGTTGGTATGTCAGGGAAAGAATAAAGATCTTTCTAAAATGATTAAAATTCAGGTACTGTTTTGCTTCATAAGAAAAATTGGCCACATTGAGGACAATTTTCTGCCAAATCATAAGAAAATCAAGCAATGAAACGAAAATTACCAAATCCATAGAAAATGTCAACACATGAAGACAAACCCACTAAAAATCATTCAGGAAGCTGCAAGATGGGTAGTCTCATATACTAAAAAAATGAGGAAAAGCAAAGCCTTACTTGGCACGTATCAAAAAACTGGGGACTTTAAAATTGCAAATCCTCTTAGATTTTCTTGACAGCTTCCACATAACACTTACTATTTCAGATCATCATCAAGGAGTAATAAGAATATTCACTGTTAATTCTTTCATACATAATGAATATGAAGTTGCCAGTGCTGCTTGCATGAATAGAAAGCCACAGAAAACTTGCACGAGCTTTACTGGTATCTCAAGCGACATCGGAACAGGACAAGATTACTGTCTGCTCATTTCCAGAGTGGTAACTAAAAGCTTCTTGTAGCTGTTATGTACTTCCTTTATTTTACAATATATAAAGCTGTGTGCTCCAGTCATTCATTTAGCTTTGCACTGTGCAACTCACACGTTTAAGTTAGATTACTTCAGTTTTCCCAGCACTTGGAAAGTACACGTGAAGATCCCAGTGGTTACAGGCTGCTATCAGGAAAGCGGGGAAGCTGACTATTCTCTCCTGTAATACACCATGACCAGACACTCTAACACCTTAACTCTCTGTGGAAGTATACGAACTGGGCTGCACACACCCCCTTCAAAGACAGAAACTTCAAGCTTCAGCTCTGAACAATGGAAATATTAATCCTGTTTTTATCTTCTATTGGCATTAATTAAAATCTCTCACAGCAAGATTACACTGGACAAATCCCTGGCACAGTGCTCAGGAGTGTAGCCTCAAGAACTCCTCAGCTGCTTTATCCCTGTCCTGGAGAACTGTTTCTCTCTAACTTCAATCTGGAGGTTTTCTCTGTAGTCTATATCAAGACGCAAAATGGCATTGGTTTTAAAATTACCATTATCATGTAGATGTAAATAGTCTTTGTTCTGTCAGAAAAAGTGTTCCTAAAAACTTCTTAGAATTAATATACTGAGAGAATTCTGGTTTATGTTTTTTTTCCACTTATATCCTTTTATTACTGAAAGTAAGACAACTAGCCACCATTCACTGGTAGCTCATCTATATATGTGCTTACTCCCTGAACTCACACTCTGAGCCCCTTCTTTTCTTAATACCACACTACTTCCAAAACTACATAATAAGTAAGTAAAATAATTAAGTCGAATCCTTTCAGTAAAGAAGCTGGTATTCTGAAAGAGAAAGTTCAGTGGTGTTTATCACCCACATTCATCCACACCCAAAGACTAAGAATCAGTGTATGCAGCCAGTAGAAATAAAATGCTGAAGAACAAGGAACCAAATTCCTGATGACTACCATTAGAAGATAGAACACAGGACTTAGGGGAACTGGATAGCAATAGAATATATTTCTGTAAGATTGTACTATATTTTTAGATTTTTATATTCAACAAAAGTTCTGGGAAATAGCAGGATTTCTACAAGTTTGCAAATTCTCAACAGACAACACATTTGTTCAGTCTTGCTTAACAACTACTATGAGCAACAGTAAAGCAGAGTCAATATTAGTCTTGTTTTACTCCTTGATGCTATATAATAATGCTATAAGTTATTGAAGGGAACTATAGAAAACACCTCAGTGTCTTATCTAAAGGGAAAAAAGGAAAGACTGACCAGCTAGAACAACAAAGGAGAAAAGCCAGCAACCACCAAGAAGCGAAAGAAGCCATGACAGTAAAAGCTAAAAATGAGGCTTCTAATCAGCCTTTGATCATCTAGTAACCATCATGGGCGTTTGCCTGTCATCAAAACTTTGGAGCCAAAAATGGCAAAACAAATGTTAAAATAGTAAACCCAAGTTGTTTTATTCTGGTGTGCATATCGTCTCCAGGAAATTTTAGACCTGCACCTAATTAAAAGCAATAGGAAATTAAATTATTAGACAAAATTAAGAGATTAAAACTTCCCATTAAGGTCCTGGTATTCTTTACTTTCACAAGTAGGCTTTGGCAATTTGGCAACAGACAGAGCCAGCCCCATTACAATAAAAATGGAGCTTTAAGTATTCTTAGGTCTTTTTCTGCGTGATATAAAATGCTGTAATCTCAAACAAGAACATCAAACTCCCTCAGGGAAGCGATACGTGCTCCTGTTCACACATGGCATGCAGTAAAGAGACTAGAATTGATTGCACAATACGATCAGAAAAAGGTCCCACACAAACTGTGGTCATGTTGC
Source organism: Porphyrio hochstetteri (assembly GCA_020800305.1). Taxonomy (NCBI): domain Eukaryota; kingdom Metazoa; phylum Chordata; class Aves; order Gruiformes; family Rallidae; genus Porphyrio; species Porphyrio hochstetteri. The sequence continues at coordinate 54,196,852 of CM036938.1, read as the reverse complement.
TATGAAACAGACATGACTTCTTGTCTGTTGTGTTCTGTATCTCGGTAAGAGACAGCAAAACAAGTATCCCCTTATTGAGCTACATAAATTGTTCTAAACTTCCTTTACATTGTTACCTCTCTGCACACAAGCAAATACTTTCACTGTCTTACCTAATCTTGCAAGCATAGCCCAGATATGTCATACTTTGAGTAAATAAAGATTCTTTTTAGTAAATCAGTTTCTTCCACATGTGAGGATTAAAAGACAAGCCTATATGCAGCTAATAGACTTCAGCATCTGTTTTCATATTAGGGAGAGGCAGGGGGAAATCAGAACTGGTGAGTTTTTTTGGACACATATTGAATGCATTTCTTAGCACAGATTAAAACAGATGGTGTATATGAAAACAGTACCTAAAAATGTCAATCCCTGGTTCTTTCTTTACCCTTTAATCTAGGTGTGCTTGTTTCAATTATCTTTGCTCATTCCACCCAAGTTGTAAATTAACTTAGGCCTTCAGATGATTAATAAATCCTAGCGCATCTTTTTGCTAAAAGTCTTTATGAAAAAATTGCTTCACCTGGGAGGGAATTAAAATAAGGTAAGAGAGTAAATTTATAAACTGGACTGTGTGTGTATTAGGGCCCAAACAGTCTCTAAATGAAAAACGTTTAAAACTGAGTCACCACAGTATTTATGTACGTGAAACTTTAAACCAATAGTCAGGTTCTGTGTCCCTTGATTCTTTGACAAAAATGATAGGGAGAGCATGGAATTAGCCAGGGAAAAACCAGAATTTTGTAGGAACTGAACCTAAATTAATAGTAGGGGCTACCATCCACCCCACTCATCAGCGTGAAGGTGCTACAATGAGTGGTGTACAATTAACCAGCTACACACTGAAAAGGCAGTACAACAAATCGCAGCCAGTTTCCAACAAAGTCAGCAACATACTCACCTGAAGGCACTGGTACCATTAGTAAGGCAACTGATATGATTATACCCTGAATCAATATATTTAAAGCAAGTCTTTTGGAGGGCGATGACAACTGGAATACATTACCAGTATTAGTTGGGGCCTACATTATGTACTGGTCATCAATAATTTCAAAGCAAATGTCCTAAATTGACAATGCAGTAGCACATTAGAGCAGCCTATATACTTCCCAATCTTTTTATAATATACAATAAGCATACCCTCGACCAAGAAGAATGGAACAAACTATCTGAAAATTCAGCTCTGCCAGCAAAAGACGTAACACCAGTAGATAAAAGAACAACCTGACAAAATAATCATCCTGCTTCCCTATTAAATGCCAAGGGCAAACTTTGCATGTAAGAGATTAAAAAGAAGTAATTCTTTTTGCCAGTGGTGAATTATTTAGAAGCAAATACTTTTCACAGTAATAGCATGTACTAGTCTTGCATTTCTGTGATGAGTTTTCAGCATTTTTTTGAAGCAACAGGTTTGCATATGAAGTAAAAAGCCTAATTCCCTTTGACCAAAGACAGTCTTATAAAGCCCAACAACCCTTCTAGGCACAAAAGTTTCAACTGTGACAGGAAGTTTACATTGTTACACAGCCCACAGGAGGCTTTTCAGAAGAGACCAGGTTTCATACACATAAGACTCTTACTACACAGCACTCCTCAAGATGTTTTCAAAACTTTGGCACATTCAAAAAATGCAGAGAGAGGGAGAGATGGACTCCAAAAATATAAGCAAAGGGCATTAGAACAATGAGAAACCATAAGATGACCCTTTTATGAACTGCAAAAATAATAGCAATAACCAGGGAGAAAGGATGCTGGTTTGTTTTCCTTGGATGTTGTCACTTGCAACAGATGTGGCCTGTATCACAGGGCAGTTTTCTTTCTAAGGGCAAGGCTTCTCTACCTTGCTGTTGCTGGCTGGACATGACCAGGGTAAGATCTCCTCGTGTTGGTGGCTTGCCTTTGTCTAGCCAGGAAGGACTGTCCTGAGCCTGTACTAGCCAGTCTGTCCTCAGCTGCTTTTTTATGCAGAGTCATCCCCTATGAACAAAGAGAAACTTCTCAGTGAATGCCAACACACAATCCCGAACAATTTTATCGTTTACATTTTATTACCTCCTTCACCTACATTGACTAAGCTATTTTGAATTTCAAAGTGTCATTTTCAAGGAAAAAAATGAAGATACTCTTCCTAATTCTTTGAGTGTTATGGAGGTTTTTTTTCTCTCTCCCTCCCCTCACACACACACCTCCCCCCAGTCATTGTCCAAGTCTGGAGTAACTCTTGAGAAGCAGGCCCTCCAGTGTCCCAGATACAAACACGCTCCTCAATACAGACACTTGGTAACTCTACAAATCTTTTCAAAAGTGCTTCCATTCACCAACCTTAGAAGAGTGATTTTCTTCTGAAAATAATAAAAATATTGTTGTCCTCTGAAAATAGCAACTCATACAGCAGAAGCACACCTTTTTAGCTGGAATAAATGCAACAAGGAAATGAGAGAAACTGTGAGGGGTTTTGTAGCTGTGTATAAAAGCAGAGGCTAATTAGAAAAAGACAGACAAAGCTGTCAATGCTTCATGTTCATGACAGGCTACTGAGCCACAGCTCTTAGCTCAGTCTTGTCTTCTGCTTGTCAGTGGGGCTAATGCTTTAAAATTGGCAAAGGACACTAGTCATTTGAAAATGCCATTAATATTTGCTGTAGTCAGATACTCTGCTTTTAAAAAACATTTTTTGTTTACTATTCATGGACATAAGAATTTAGAAGGGCAAGAAGGAAACTCTTCCAATGGAAGACAGAGGAGGTGTTTGAACTCTTATGATGAAGCAGAATGAAACACGAATGCTACATAGGCCAGGGAGTCTTTCCATCTGAGGAGCAGTTTCATTGCAGGCACACTTTGCCAAAGAGAAGTCTCTGACACATTTGACAGTCAAAAAACTCCCAGCATACAGGCCCATCAGAAGGTGTATGGCTGCACAGATTGCTTACCTATCGTTTGGTTAATTTAAGCAAGGGTCTTGCCCCTGTGCTCACTCTTTGAACGAGACTAAATCTGCACGCAAATTACAGGGGTTGCTTCTCAGAACACTTACTGCAGCAAGTAAGCTGTATTGCTTTTCTTGTGCACCTTCATTAGAAACAGCTGGAAGATTGGAGAGTGGAGAATCAAAGAAGAAAGTAAATTTGAGCACTGAAAGTCAGTATAACTGAAAGGCTGGAATTACAAAATAGTAATCTGAGTTATCCCTCCCACTAGAAAGAGGCACTTCTGGTTTTAAAACGTGGAAGTAACAAACACATCCTTTTTCGTCTACCCTAAGGTTATCATAGGAAACACTCTTATATAGTGAAAGCTTAAAATTATTAAAAAGTGCTTGTTTCTGTGCATTGGAAAATGCTTTTCAAGAAAAAAAACCAAACCTGTAAATGAATGAATGCTGTTATAAACAACCCAGAAACAACTTATATTAACTGTTTGGGTTTTTTTAATTAAAAAGTCTGTGAGATTCTTACCATATTGTACCAGGCACTAACAATGTATTTCTCCTCCATTTCTCTCTGACTTTTTGTTTTTTCATATTCTTTCTATAAAACAAACATCAAAGAACCATATATTTAAAAGCAAAGTATACAACGAGGAAATAAAGCATCTACCAGGAAACATGAGGATTACTACCTCCAATGAATGAAACATTCTGTCCCGCTCCTGCAACTGATTTTTCAGAGCCTGAATCTCAGGGGCTGCACCCTGGTTCTGCTTAGGGTCTAAGGTGCGGATGACCTGGAAGAGAAAACCAGTTGTTTTTAATTAAGTCCTCCAAAAAGAACCTAGTTGAAGGGAAAAACATCAAGGAGTTACATCCTTTTAAGTCAGGTTAAGAAATATAAAAAAGTGACTTAAAACATGTCAGTGGTAAGAAATCACACTCCAAAATGGGAAACAGAGGAATGTGGACAGCAGGTTGATGGAGGTGATTCTCCTCCTACCTTCTACCCCACCCTTGTGAGACCCCACCAGGAGTACTCTGCCCAGTTCTGGGGCCCCCAATATAAGGGCAGGGAGCTGTCGCAGCAATCCAGAGGAGCACCACAAAGGTGATCAGAGAAATCTAAAAGCTCTGAAAAGTGATTCATTTCAAAAGATCACTTGGAAAAAACATCAGTAGAAGAGTCCACATGAAAGCAGTTTCCAAAACAGTTAGCTAAACCAGAACATGAATAGAAATCAGGGGCAAAACACAGACATGTGGTGCTGTTTGTCAGAGGGATCACCAGTGTGGAACACACACTTACACTTTTTGCCTTCTCCAAATACTTTTTGTATCGTTCTTCCATTTGCTTCATCTCCTCCTCCTTTCTCCGTAAAGATTCTTGTAATTCTTCAATTTTGATTGCTTTATGACAGGAGTTGCATGTATTGGTAAATAACATAACTATGTTTAGTTTTATGTTTTCCAACAGACATTTAAGACAGATAAAATTTATTTCAGCTAACATAAAGAACATGATGTAACAGATACCATAGTTTTAGCTACTTAACAGCTCAGAAACAAATTAAAAATGTATACTACTGTATAATCTCATGAAATGGCTGTTTTGTACACAAATTCAGGGCTTTTTAAATTATGAAAAAAAAGATAAATGGAATCATGAATCAACCCCATTACTGCACAAACTTTAAAAATGAGTTTACTAATGAATTACAAATGTCATAATATCTTTGTGCTCTAACTCAGACAAATGTGATTTTTCCTTTTTTACGTAAGAGGAATAATTCTTAACAAGCACAGCTCTCACTTACATGTGCCTAATTGTAACATTGGACACAACTGATCAGACTTGTGAAAGGAAGACACAGAATTTAATCCCCTCACCTCCCCAACTGTCTTAAGCAGCAATGCACACCAGTAGGACAATTGCACCACACAAACATCTTAGCAATGCGACATATGTCCTATATTGTCTTGGACCAGTGTCCAAAATTTTTCTCAATCTATACCACAATGAAGGAATATACATTCGGAGCAAAAAAACCCCCGATGATGGCAGCAAAGACCCTCCTAAATTAGGGTCTTAGGAGACAAGACAATTTTGAACAGCTGAAGTACAATGACAGATATGACAGTTATGTGGCATTTCTATGGGCACTGTCATTTCTTACTAGAGTGATCTCTAAACCATATTCCCCTACATTTCAAGTGCTAGAAGCATTTTTTTTTAATCACCACAGCCAGTAAAATCAACAATGTATTTATCACAGCAATTTAAAATACACATTTTATCATGCAACTACTACAGGTACTATAATAAAAGAACCTGCACATGAAATACTTTACAAAGACAATAAATGGACTGCACAGGTAACTCACAGCTGTTATTGCATCTTGGTTCCAAATCCTCTATAATAGCTCGTTTCTTCTGTAGTTCGTTATTAGCTTCATGGAGCTTCTCACTGTTAGAAACCATAAAAGCACATATTGTTTCCCAAGTATTATTGCTGTGCTTGAATGAACTTTAAGCAATAGAAGGAAAAAACCTCAGTTATGTATTTCTAAGAGCATGACTGATTTTTGCTGGGGGACATAAGGACAAATGAGAATGACACTGTAAAAACATTTGTTAAATAAGCTGAACATTACGGTGTATGGAGAACTGTAACAACAAACAGCTCCATTCTCAGTGATTAGAAACTTAATTTACAATTTAGTTACCTATAAAATGCATACATAAAATGAACACTTACAACTGAGAAAAATGGCAACAGAAACTACCTCCACCCCCCACCCCCCATATACTTTTCCCAAGCCTGTCAAAAAGAAAACAGCTCTTTACATTTTAGGGAAGTAAAAGAGAGGCAGAATTAACAAAAAAAATGGTAACACTTCCTAAAACGTTACATTTTATGCCATAATATAAACTAAAATGTAAACAAATTTATTTATCACAGCAATTTAAAATACACATTTTATCATGCAACTACTACAGGTACTGTAATAAAAGAACCTGCACATGAAATACTTTACAAAGACAATAAATGGACTGCACAGGTAACTCACAGCTGTGAGTAACAGCTCAGTAAACAGTAAACAAATTTATTTTGTTTACATTAACATACGTTCCTCAAAAAAAATTACTTATTCATCTAGAATAAAGATTTACACAATACTAAGTGTTTTCCAACCATCACAAAATGATGGTTCCTTCATTGCTTATTGCTTTCACAAAAGTTTTCTGAGAGATGGAAATCATATCTGAACAGCAGATTCCCAAACATTCCTGAGTTATCTAATTTCTCCCAGTTGTGTACTTTCCAGAAGCATGATTAATGACTGACTGCATTCCATATCATACAGAAAATGCATAATTTCAAATGCAAACAAAATAGGCAAACAAAATACTTACAGATGTTCTTCAAGCTTCTTTTTCAGAAGAATTGACTAAAATATAAAGTTAAATGTATTAATATATTGGGGAACTTTAACATAATTTCAAAATTATTTTAAAATATATGATTCTGACATTCTAACAAAAGCCAACTTTTTGGCTTTTGTTCAGTTTTAGATCACAACTGTAAAGCTATCCTCCGTGGTAGCAATATTTCCCTCCACTGCTGTGTGGCTTTCCTGAAATTAGAGCGCTTTGTAACTTTACAAATATTTTCTCAGGAACTAGATCAATAAAAGCAAGATCCATAAATGACAAAATCCTATGGCAGTTGTTTTTATTTCTTCACTACTTCTGTAATTAGACTTAATAAATTAACCCGAAATTGGCAGAATTTGCTAGAAGTGCTGTCCCACCAATATTGCAATACAATTTGCATAAAACCATGTAGCAAATTAGTCAAAATAAATTTCTTTCCCCATAGAATCTAGAGGTAGTAGAGTGTTTCTGCCTGGAGCACAGCAGAAATTTTGCCAGTTTTCTGTTTCTCATCTTTATTACAGACATGTGAAAATTACCACACAACTTACAGTGTTCCACTTTCTGGTTAAATCACATTTAGGTAAGTTCTATGAATAAAAGCTTCAAAGTAAATTTTATTTTAATTTTAAGCTCACTTCATACACAGTGAGTGTCTTTCAAAAAATAAACCAAATAAATGTCTATAAAATGAAAGTAGTGTTAAGTAAATAGAAAGCCATACTCACAATAGCCTTGAGCAGAAGCCCATGCCAAGAAACAGAGATGACATTAGTATAAAGCAAAACAGCAGCCAACAGAAGAAACTATTTAGACAGTCATGAACAGAAAAAGTTAAAGCTATGTATTTTTTCACGCTTGTGCATTTTTCTCCTCTGTTCTCACCAGCAGTTTCATCCTGCAACATTTTCTAAAACATACCACTAAAAATAAAAATACAAAAATAGTAAGGAAGCACACTCGTAAATCATCGTATTTAAACCAGAATTTCAAAGGAGAGCAACTACTGCTTGGAAAGTAATTTTAAAACAAAAATCACAGAAGGAACAAAACAGGAGAAAATATGCAATCTATTGGGCTACAACCAAAATTAAGAGATGCATGTTTTTTTCCAGAGTGATTCTGAACAGTGTGTGTTACTGCCACACTGACTGACTACAAGACAAAAGTAAAATAATTAAACCACAAACCGCCTTTCTAGTTAGTTGGTTTGTATTTATCCAGTACCAACGACAGTGGAGGTTTAGAATGTGACTGATGGTCCAGAACACCATCAAAACCTAAGATAACTTTTGTCCTTCCAAAGGTCTTTTGACAATGGTTTAGATGCCTGATCAACAGAGATAACTACCGTGTGCACCCAAAACCACAGAATCACAAGGTTGGAAAAGACCTTTAAGATCATCAGGTCCAACCATTCACATCCTAAACTAAATCATACCCCTAAGTACCTCATCTACCCTTTTTTTGAACACATCCAGGGAAGGTGACTCAACCCCCTCCCTGGGCAGCCTGTTCCAGGCCCTGACAACTCTTTCAGTAAAAAATTTTTTCCTAACATCCAATCTAAACCTGCCCTGGCACAGCTTCATGCCATTCCCCCTTGTCCTATCTCCTGTCACCTGGCTGAAGAGACCATCACCTACCTCTCTATAACCTCCCTTCAGGTAGTTGTAGGCTGTGATAAGGTCTCCCCTCAGCCTCCTCTTCTCCAGGCTAAACAGCCCCAGCTCCCTCAGCCGCTCCTCATAGGATTTGCCCTCCAGCCCCTTCACCAGCCTGGTTGCCCTTCTCTGGACTCGCTCCAGGACCTCAGTGTCCTTCTTACAGTGAGGAGCCCAGAACTGGACACAGCACTCGAGGTCTGGCCTCACCAATGCAGAGTACAGGGGCACATTCACCTCCCTAGACCTACTGGCCACACTGTTTTTGATACAAGCCAAGATGCCATTGGCCTTCTTGGCCGCCTGAGCACACTGCTGACTCATATTCAGTCTGCAGTCAACCAACACCCCCAGGTCCTTCTCTGCCTGACAGCTCTCCAGCCAGTCCCCCCCAAGCCTGTAGCGCTGCATGGGGTTGTTCTGTCCCATGTGCAGCACTCTACACTTGGCCTTGTTAAACTTCATCCCATTGGACTCAGCCCATCGGTCCAGTCTGTTCAGATCCCTCTGAAGAGCCTCCCTACCCTCAGGGAGATCAACACTTCCTACTAGTTTAGTGTCATCTGCAAACTTAGTGAGGGAGCATTCAATCCCTTCGTCGAGATCATTGATAAAGATGTTGAACAAGACTGGACCCAGGACTGAGCCCTGGGGGACGCCACTCGTGACCGGCCTCCAGCTGGATTTTGTTCCATTCACCACCACCCTCTGGGCTCGGCCATCCAGCCAGTTTTTAACCCAGCTGAGGGTCCACCTGTCCAGGCCAGTGGCAGCCAGTTTCTCAGTCAGAATGCTGTGAGAAACTGTGTCAAAGGCTTTACCAAAGTCCAGGTAGATCACATCCACAGCCTTCCCCTCGTCCATTAAGCGGGTCACCTTGTCATAGAAGGTGATCAGGTTAGTTTGACAGGATCTACCTTTTGTAAACCCATGTTGACTAGGCCTGATCCCCTGGCCATCGTGCATGTGCTGCATGATAGCTCCCAAGATGACCCTCTCCATGATCTTCCCCGGGACTGAGGTCAGACTGACAGGCCTGTAGTTCCCTGGATCCTCCTTCCGACCCTTCTTGTATATGGGTGTAACATCTGCCAGGCTCCAGTCGACTGGAACTTCCCCAGTCTGCCAGGATTGCTGATAGATGATGGAAAGGGGTTTGGCAAGCACATCTGACAGCTCCCTCAGTACCCTTGGGTGAATCCCATCTGGCCCCATTGACTTGTGGGTATCTAACTGGCCAAGTAGGTCGCTAATCATTTCCTCCTGAACCATGGGAACTTTGTTATTCTTCCCCTCCCTGTCAGCCAGTTCTGGAGGATGAGTACTCACAGAATATCCTTCTTTACTGTTAAAGAAGGAATTAAGGACCTCAGCCTTGTCCTCATCCCTTGTCACTAATGTGCCATCAGCATCCAATAAGGGCTTTCAGTTTTGTTATAGTACAAATACTTCCAAATATTGTCTTTGATCACATTCCTGGGTCATGCTTTTTCATTATTTCCAAGTTGGGTTTAATCACACTGTAAGAAGGGGGCTGGGGAGGGGAATATAAAAACAAGCCAGCACGACTCTATTGACTTGACAGTCATGAGTTTTGTGGCAGCTGAGGCTCTGCAGATTTTGACCATCTGGCTTTTTTCTTTTCCAGTCTGCTGGACAACTGCAGCAACACCACCTTGAGCATCACAATACATGTTTGTATGCATCTTTCCCATTCACAGCATTTGAGCTGGCACTGTCACTTATGTCTGATCATTCAGGCAGACTACTGGTTTGTCTGGGCAAGAAATGGAAAAGTTGGCTTTAAGGTATGAAAACAAAAATCAAGCTCAGCTTTTCTTTTGCAATCTTTGTATTGCACTTGGATTTAGTGCTGAACAGACACAACTACTTGTCTACACTGACTCCACTGGTATATTTTCATATATATTATTTGCATAGTACCAACACTGCTGTGGGAGTGAGCCCTCTCCCATCCAGACAGGTCTAATGCTCTCACAAACAAGAAGCTAACAATGCAAAACAGCACACAAAATTGAAAGAAGCAGCACTGAGTTTGCCCAGAGTAGTTTACTCCAGACACAACACTAAGAAAAAGAATACAAGGTAAAATGCATGATTTTAGCCACACAAAGATGCTGTCTACGCTTGTAGCAAGGCTGATAAATTAAAATAAGTTACAGTAAAAATGGGCATTTTTTTTTGGGGGGGGGAAGGTGTGCATCTCAGTCAGCCTCAAAGCCACATATCCAAATCCTCTGCTCCTAATAAGCAATTGCTATAATTGCTGTTCTCTCACAGGACAACCAGTCTCTCACTCAAAAAAAAAAATCCAATTAAAAAAGATTTACTTTACTATGAGCTAGTTTTACATTTATTTTTATTCAAACATTTTAGCTGTTCATGATACATGAACAATTCAGTAACAAAATTGTAAAAATCAGCAAATGTACACTTTTTATTTTATGTTTTCCTCCTAACAAATTCCACTTATAAAACACCAGAAAAAATACTTACTGTGGTGTAGTTTTAGAAAGCAAGTATCCACCCCAGTAATTAATTGCTATCTTTATTCTGTATTAAAAAAACCCTATAGAAATAAAGTCTTTTTGCTGGAAATTTATTCCATGCTTAAATAAGCCAAAAGAACATGTCCGTCCTCATACTGAGGACAAAGTTTGGTTTTGTTCTGCATGAGTGATGGTCAGATTTCACAGATACTGAGAGAAACACAGAACAGCTTGGGTTGGAGGGGACCTTAAAGAGGACCACGAAAATCATCAAAGGGCTGGAGCACCTATCCTGTGAAGACAGGCTGAGAGAGTTGGGCTTCTTCAGCTTGGAGAAGTGAAGGCTCATGGGGCACCTTACAGCAGCCTTCCAATACCTGAAAGGAGCCTATATGAAAGGTGGGCAAGAACTGTTCACAAGGGCATGTAGCAATGGGATGAGGGGTAATGGTTTTAAACTAGGAAAGGGGAGGTTTAGGTTGGATATTAGGAAAAACTTCTTCAATACAAGGGTGGTGGGTCATTGGAACAGGTTGCCCAGAGACATAGTGGAGGCCCCATCCCTGGAGATATTCAAGATCAGGCTTGATTGTGCTCTCAGTGACCTGATCTAGTGCAGATGTCCCTGCTTACTGCAGCGGGTTGGACTAGATGACCTCCAAAGGTCCCTTCCAACTTTACGCATTCTATGATCTAGTTCCAACCCCCCTGCCACGGGCAGGGACATCTTCCATTAGACCACGCTGCTCAGAGCCGCAGGTCCAACTTGACCTTTAATGTTTTCAGGAATCGGGCATCTACAACCTCTCTGGGCAACCTGTTCCAGTGTTTCACCAAATGAGCAAGGTGGCTGAACTTCACAGATAACTGAACAGTTTTGGGGACCTTTTACAGAGGTAGCAAGTCAGGAGGACTTAGTAACTCTATCAGTAACAGCATATAATGCCCAGATTGAATATGTAACACTGAGAAACATAAGATTTGGTATGGATTTAGCAAGACTAGGTCCAGTGGAGTAGAAGTTAATAAAGGTAAGTTGTTTATACAGGAAAGGATTAGAGCAGAGAAAGGGAGAACAAGGACGACAAAAAGAATGACAGTAAGGCATGCAAGTGAGGTAGCCAAAGCTGTTCAGAGTACCCGTTGAGCAGCCCTACACATGTCCACTGCATTCTGGAGGACAAAAAAAATCAAGTCTGCTGACCACACTAAGTGTGTCTGAGTTGATTCTGTAGCCTGCTTTTAACTAATCATGTACCCCAAGAGAACGTGGTAGCACCCACTACAAGCCTAATGGCACTGAGGCCTTACTAACATCCGCTTTCCATTGCGCTTCCACACAAAACCACATGGCCCTCAGGAGGCAGCACACCTCACTGCAGTGATACCTGTCTGGGTTAGGATAGTGCTTTTAATATTTTTTGGGTAAGCAAAAAAATTATTTCAACTTTGAAAACAAACAAAACTAAAACATGCTCCCCCCAAAAAAAACCCACCCCAACAACTCTAAACAAATGAATAAACCAAATCCACAAACAACCTCTCAAAAAAACCCAAACCCTCATCATACATTTCTGAACTAAATACAAATGGAATCTTTGGCTTTCTGGTTTGAGCATATTTACTGTAGAAGTATACAAGAATTGGGATTTCATCAGTGCATTCTTACAGAAAAGCAGTGAAAACCAGATGAAACATGCTGAAAATGATGCATTTATCAAATTGTATTTATCATATACTCAATATCTAAGAATATTTTTTTTCATATTCTTGTTGACCCTGAAAAATCTGCTGTTGGCCAAAGACAACAAATATCTCAGAACCACATAACAGCATGGACCTATTTTAAAATGCATTCTAATATTCATTCTAAGTTACTTTGGAAAATAATCTTATTTGAACCCAAATAGGTGTTCTTTCATATTGTATTCTGTAATTTAAAAGAATAAGCTAGATAAAACACACTCTTAAATGAAAATAAGCAGCTAGTAAATACTTCCACTGTTTTACACAGATTAGTTAAAACAAAACCACAAAAATAGAAAGCAACACATTACAACTTGTTGCTAATTATAAACACAATACACTGAGTTTGTGAGCATACACTGTGCACATACAGTCCTGCAAATCACTGCTTTCAAGAAAGTTCTAGATCTGTTTCTCTCAAATACAGGAGATAGCAAACAATTTTTGAGTGGAAGACTGAAAGTTGCTTTCCACACTAACTCTGCCACAATGTGTAGTTTAACATTAAAAATAAACTTAACTCTATACAGAAACAGAAAATGCTGCATTATGTTGAGGGTCTAATTATTTAACTTTTTAGCTTGTAGCTTTGGCTTGCCTGGCTTCTTACATTGTAAGATACCTTTACACCCACATTTAGAGAGCTGCCACTGGCAGGAAAGGCCTTGACTTTCGCTAAGAAAGCTAAACCAAAAATAACTTCAGATACTTCATTATGACATGGAGAATTAACATTTCCGTAATTCCCTGTAAAACTCTATTCTAATTAACCTTAATGCTAAGTTTATTATTGAAACAGACAGTCAAATAAAACATATTTGACACCTTCTCTACATAGAATGGCTTTCTTTTCTAGACACATCTCACTATGCCTTACATCCCATTTAGACAAGCACAATTTAGTGATAAGACCATAAAAGTAGTTTTCCTTATTTATCAGAAATCTCCATTTGTGAATTTATTTTGGGTTTTTTTTATTTACAATTAGTCTAAAGTTCCAAAAATTATAGCTATTTGAATGTAGATTTGATGTGCATTTTTACTTACATCTTCAGCTCTTGAACCTTGGTCCTGCAAAGACTTTTGTAGTTCTTCAACCTGAGACTGCACTTCTAAAAGTCTCTGATTTACCAATCTAGAAAAGAGATTAGATTTTGTTTTTCAGAAAAAAACTATACAAGTGTAAGAGGAAGCCTGAAATTTTTAGTGTCCAGTGCTTTCAGGTCATCTATGCAAGAGATGTTATACTGTATTTTATTCAAAAAATGTACAACAGTAGTTGGAGCATACAGCAGTTCCACAAATTACAGCCTGTAGTTATCCAGAACACTGAAATACTCTTTCAAGACAACATACATGTATGTATTAAGAAATCATTTCTATATACATGAAACAAGAGTATCTGTCAGTTTTAGTGTTGAAGAGCTAGCTACTAGCCTATTCCTTTTACACAGTCACCAAATCCTATTATCCTGTAGGTTGGAAGGGATCTCCAGAGTCGGTCTAAATCCAACCTTACAGCAGATTGCTGGGAACCACATCCAGTTGAGGTTTGGACACCTTTAAAAGATAGAAGTCTGAATGTCTTTGAGACCCTCTTCTAGAGCTCAAATTTCTTCTGGGAATGTTTTTGACTTGTATTTAGCCAGAATTTCCCCATACTACATACTGTGTCTACTGCCTCTTGTCTTTCCACTCTCGGTCTCTGAGAAGAGTAGATGCAGATCACAGTATTATCTCCTCTATGCCACCTTTTCCTTGGCCTGAACAAACCCAGTTCTCATCCTTATCCCACAGATCACATGCTCTAGTATCCCTCACCAGAGCAGCATTCTGCTGCGCTCCTGTACCTCCATGTCTGTCTGGACCTGGAGAATCAAAAGTGTGCAGTTGTGATCTTGAAAGTACTGATTAGAGGTGAAGGATCATTTTCCTGGAATAACTCCCTAGTGAGGACAGCCAGGTCACAGCCATCTGCTAGGTACCCGGCTGACACAACCGTCTTTGCTGCCAACAGGGACCTCAGGGAGGTTTTTGCAGCAGAGCTGCTCCCCAGCCTCTTGGTCCCAGCCAGCATTGCCAGGCTCCTCCCAGTCAAGGACAGGGCTTCCATAAGATCAGCCCCTGGACTGCTGAGCCCCTCTGAATAACAGCTCTCCCTTTCAACATATCAATCACTCCTCCCAACATGGTACCATCCTCAAGCGTACTGAGAGCATAGTCCCTCCCATCAGTTAATAGAGGTGATGAACACCATTGGTTCTGGTATTGATGTCTAAGGAACTGGTTGCCAGTTGGGATTTTGTACTGCTGATAATGATTTAGGCCCAGTTGTCCAATCAATTTTCCACTCACTTCCTGTCTTCTTACTTATCTAACCATTCTGAACATAAGGGTACTATGGGATACTATGACAAAGGCTTTGCTAAAGCTAAGATAAGCACTGTGCATTTTCACCCTTCTTCACATAGGCAGTCATCTCATTGCCAAAACTACTGAATCAGTTATGTATGATTTACTCTGAATAAAATCATGTTAGCCTTTCCCAGTTACTTTCTTGTCCCTTGTGTAGCTGGAAACAGATTGCAGGCAGACTCACTTAGTGAAATTCCCAGAAAACAAGCTGTGGCTGACCAGTCTCTATAGTTCTCCAATCTCTCCTTGCACTTCTTGAAGATGAATGCAATATTTACCTTTTCCCAGGCTTCAGGAACCATCCCCAATCAAAATGGAAGATCAGGGAAGCTTAGATAGAGAGCAAATTCAAAACTTAGAGCACAAGCAGTCTCACAATATTGGCCAGTTACCTTAACATGCTCAAATGCATACTGTCTGTTTCCATGGATGCCTGTATGCTGACTGGCTTAAACTAGCACAGTCAGTTAGAGCAGGCTGCCCAGGAGCAAACCCTGTTGGGTTTTATTTATCTCCAAGGAAAGGAAGAACCTCTCTGGCCAACATATTCAAGTGTTCCTCCCAGTGTAAAAAAAAAAATAAAATTAAAATTCTTACATTTGGATGAAATGTGTTTAATATGCATTTTAATTTCTGCCCACTGCCTCTTGCTCTCTTACTGGGCATCACTGAGAGGTGTCTAGATCCATCTCCTTTAGACCCTCTCATTAGATATTTATAATCATTGCTAAGATCTGCTTCAAGCCTTCTCTTTTACAGGCTATGTAGTCTCTATCCCTCAGACTCTCCTTATACAAAAGACGCTGCAGTCCTGCAACCACATCATCGTGGCCTTTCACTGTACTGATTCCAATAAGCCTATGCCTGCCTTGTACTGGGGAGGCCAGCATTTGACACAGAACAGTCAACAGTATATGGCACTGTTAAAGAAAATTGAACCAGAGGCCAAAATCTCTTACCTGTTTTCTGTCTCTAATTCATTCTTCCGCAAGTTTGCGTCATCAAGAAGACTCTGCAACAAGGCGATCTTCTCATTGTCAGAGCCTTCTTGGTTCAACTTTAACATCTTATTCTCATGCTGAAGGCGAATGAGTTTCTCCCTGAACACATAAAATACAACTTTGTAGAAAAAAGTATGCTAATCTCTATAAAAATGAAAACTTTACCACAGGAGGTGTAAGTATAACATTAACTTTACCTATTTAAGGGAGACAGCTAAAGCAACAATCATGTCTTCCAACTCCCAAATACAAACCCCATTAAAGGAATTTTAATTGTAGAAAGCAAAAGACAAGGAAGTTGGACCAAGTGCCCCCTTAGTACAGCTGTATAGATTTATAGGTAGAATGTGGAGAACACAACACTCGGTGCTAATTGTTAATGCAGGTTGTAATCTCAGCTGTCAGCGAACTGCTGCATGAACCCAGGCAACTCATTTCTACCCTCTTGGTTGGTATTCATAGAATCATTGAGATTGGAAAAGATTGTTGACTCCATTAACCTAACACTGCCAAGTCTACCACTAGACCATGTCCCTAAACAACGCATTTGTGTGTCATTTAAATAACCTCTGGGTACTGTGACTCAACCACTTCCCTCTGGGCAGTCTGTTCTAATGTTTGGCAACTTTTTTTGTAAATATACTTTTCATAATATCAAATTTCAACCTACCCTGGCATACCATGAGGCCAGTTCCTCTATCACTTGCTCCTTGGGAGAAGAGACGACCGACACCCACCTGGTAACAACCTCCTTTCACGTAGTTGCAGATAGCAAGAGGTCTCCCCTCAGCCTCCTTTTCTCCAGACTAAATAAGCCTAGTTCCCTCAGCCATTCCTCATGAGACCACAAGAAGGCTCTAGACCCTTTACCAGCTTTGTTGTCCTTTCAATGTGCTCCAGGAACATAATGCCTCATAGACAAGGGCCCAAAACTGAACACAGTATTCAAGGCCTTGACAGTGTTGAGTACAGGGGGATGATTACTCCCCTAGCCCTGCTGGCCATACCATTTCTGATACAAGCCAGGATGTTGCTGGCTGCCTTGGCCACCTGGGCACACAGCCAGCACACTGTTGTGGTTTTGTGTGGCAAGGTTCTGGTGGAAGAGGGGGGCTGCTGTGGCTCCTGCAAGGAGCTGCTAGAAGCTTCCCCTAGGCTTGATAGAGTAAAAGCTGAAGGCTGGACCCACCACTGGACCAAGGCTGAGGCAATCCACAGTGGTCACAGTGCCTCTGTGAATCACATTTAAGAGAAAAAAAAACTCTAGCTTTTTGCAGCTAGAGAAGGGAGTGAGATGATATAAGAAACTCTGCAGATACCAAGGTCAGTGAAGAAGGCAGGGGCAGGAGGAGGTGCTCCAGGCACTGGAGAGAAAGATTCTCCTGCAGCCTCTGGAGAAACCCATGGTGTAGCTGGTGTCCTTCCACAGCCCATGGAAGATGACAGGGAGACCCCACGCTGGAGCCGGTGGAGACATATGGAAGATGCTGTAACCTGCATTGGAGCAAACTCCTGGCAGGCCCCGCAACCCACAGAGAGAGACACCCACTCTGGAGCAGGTTTGCTGTGACTCTGTGGGGGACCAAGCTGGAGCAGTCTGGGCCTGAGACACTGAGAGACATTCTATGATTTATGACTGCACCCCATAGATGTGACCCACGCTGGGGCAGCTGGTGAAGAGATGAAGGCCCATGGGAAAGGACTCATATTGGAGAAGTTTGTGGAGGACTGTCTCAGGTGGCTGGGACCCCACACTGGCATAGAGGAAGGGCATGAGGAATGACCTTCCTCCCCCCCACCGTCTCACTCCGAAGAAAAACAACTCCTGAGGAACTGACCAAAACCTCCATTTTCTGTCCCTCTTCCCCCTCCCCGTGCCACCCTGTGGGGAAGGGAGAGAAATCATTAATAAAGTTAACTCTGTGAAGAAGGGAGGGATGGGGGGAGGCATATTAAGATCTGGTTGTACTTCTCATTATCCTACTCTGGTTTCACTGTGAGTGTGTGCAGAACCCACCACTTGACCTTGCTGAACTCATGCCATTGGCCCTGGCCCATCAATCCAGCCTATCCTAAGATTCCTCTGTAGGGCCTTTTTTCCCCTCAAGCAGATCAATACTCCCACACAACTTGGTTTCATGTGCAAACTGAGGGCACACTTGATTCTCTTGTCCAAATCACTGATAAACAGAACTGGCCCCACTACTGAGACCCAGGGAACACCACTTGGCCATCAACTGGATTTAACTCCATTCACCACAACAATTTGGGCCCAGCCATGTACCCAGTTTTTTACCCAGTGAAGTATATGCCCATCCAAGCCATGAGAAGCCAGTTTCTCCAGGACAATGCTATGGGAAGTCATATCAAAGGCTTTAATAAAGTCCACGTAAACAACATCCACAGCTTTTCTCTCATCCACTAAATGGGTCACCTTATCATAGCAGAAGATGTGATTAGTCAAGCAGAACCTGCCTTTCATGAACCCATGCTGACTGGGCCTGATCACCTAGTTGTCCTGTACATGCCAAGTGATGACACTTAAGATGATCTGATCTGTGACCTTCCCCAGCACCAAGATCACACTGACAGGGCCTGTAGCTCCTTGGATCCTCCTTTCTGGCCCTTCCTGAAAATGGACATCACATAGGCTATCTTTTGGTCAACCTCTCTAGTTAGCCAGGACTGCTGATAAAATACAGAAAGGGGCTTGGTGAGTACTTCCACCAGCTGCCTTGGGTGGAACCCATCTGACTCCATAGACTTGTGTGTGTCTAAGTGGTGTAGCAGGTCGCTAACCATTTCCCTTTGGATTATGGGTGTTTCATTCTGCTCCCCATCCCTGTTTTCCAGCTGGGTACCTGGAAAACAATTGATCTTACTATTAAAGACCGAGGCAAAGAAGGCATTAGATACCACAGCCACTCCCTTATCTTTTGTTATTAAGCTTTGCTCCTCACATCCAATAATGGATCTGTTAAATATGTTATCCAGAGGTGCTACCATCATTGCTGACTGGCTCAGCCTTGGGCAGCAGTGGGTCTGTGTTGGAGCTGGTTGGTATTGGCTGTGTTGGACTTAAGGGAAGTTTCTAGTAGCTTCTCACAGAGGGCACCCCTGAAGCCCCCCCAGTCACTACCCAAACCTTGCCATGCAAACACGAAAGAGATTAGTACAAAGCACACGTTAACTTACTTTATTTCGGGAGTAATGATTTCTGCTGCTAAACTGTCAGAAGGCTCTTGTCTTCCCAGAGGCATCAATCCTGGGTTAGAAAGAGTAACACATTTTGCAAGCAGACCAGTAGCATACTTTAAAAGACTAGAATTAAACACTGTTCTAGAAGTTTACTGTTTTAGAGTAAACTTCACAATGAAAAATGACACAAAGTCAGACTACAGCAACATATAGAGACACAGTTTCATCTGGAGAACAATCATTATACCTGCCTTCATTCTGATGAATTATCAGTGTATTTTCTGCTCAGTAGCTTATCTAAGAACTACAAAGCTGTGCAACAGAGAAATAAACTGCCACATATGAAATATTATGAATACAGAAGAAAACGTAGTATCTCTCAAAAAACATTATGTAACTACATAGAAATCGGAAAGACATAAAATACCAAACTTTTGAGATAAAAATTTCTGACTGAAGTAGCTTTTCAAGTTTTCAAATGCTTATGAAGTTACGAAAAACTGAAGCAGCTTTTCACTGCTGATCTTAGATTAGCAGAGAATAAAATTAAGCTTAACAAAAGCACATGTAGTACTCTCCAGAGAAGTCCAGGAAATTTTAGAAAAGATGCATTTAATCTCCTTATTTGTCCTTTACCTGTAGTGGTGAGTTGACCCTCCTGAGCTTGCACACATCTAAGCTCTTCAATAGTTTCTTTCAAAGAATCCCTTTCCGTTCTTAATCTCTGAATAATTGAAAGATAATGACTATCAGTCTTGACCCTACAAACCCATCTTTAACCATACACAAGTTGCCAAAAGGCACGGCCTTCAACATTTTAAAGAGGATTTAATGCAAGTCTAGAGACAATTTTCAAATTAAGGAATCTCAGTCTATGTCAGAATAAACATAAACATTATATTTTTCAAAGGACCAGTGTTTTTATGAGAAAGTTTGCTGTGCTGTGTAACACTTAGGGGTGCAAAAATATCAGGGTATAAGCTTATAGTATCAGTGACACAAAGTTCTGGTACCAGGTAGTTAACACCATCCACTTTGGCCCCTCAGCCATCCTCCTTTTCCCCTCACTGGGGCTGATTCCAAGGGAAAAGAGAGTGAAACCACAGACTTTTCCCTTACTAAGAAACCAAGGTTTAGCCAGGAGTGAAATAAAAAGCAGGTGAATACACAGTGACTATGACAAACAAGCTGCATTAACTTCATTTTGTTTGTCTTTCAACAGTGAAAGTGCAAGCACCATTTCCATATCTCCTTCCTCCTGTCTGTCAGCTGGCCTTGCCATCAACAGGATCTTAGCAATAAAAGAAAACGTGGTGCTTGAAGCTCAGTCCAAAGAGAACAGAAGAACAGGACTGGACCAGCTTGGGATCCAGATAGATGGGCTCTTCAATAGCATCAGGCAAATATTTTCCCAGTTTGGCAGAAGTGCCCTTTTGGCAAAAAATGAGAATTTACAGGTAGCGTTAAGTGTTTGTCCAGAAGGTTGCCAAGACTCAAAAATGAAAGGTGAAAACTGCAACTATGTAAAGATCCAAGTTGTAGTTTGCCCCCAAATCAGGCATGTTCAGTATCACTAAAAGGTCCAGGACAGACCTCAGCTCTGCCTAAGTATAGAGTTGTGTCAGCTGACAGCTCCTGGCATTTCATCATATTACCAGCTTGATCCAGGACTTGGAATCACTTTGGCAAAGAACATTTTGGTAGTGTGACAGAGGCTTCTGCTGTATTTCTGCATCCTGCAAGGTAAATTCTGGTGCAACTGTCAAAACCATCTGAATAAACTGTACATCCAGTTTGCACTGAAAGTTATTTCACAAAACCCACAGGTGAAAAAAATGGTTTTACCATTAATGCTACATAGGAAAAGCCACACAGAGGAGTGCTCAAACTCAGCTGCTGAAAGCAAGGATTCTGCAATCTGCTACCACCAATCAGAAAACACCAAGCTGATTAATCAAATGCCAGAATGTTTTAATACATAAAAAGCTCTAGGGCTTCACTTGTATGCTGCAAAATCAACTCTTTGAGTTACCTTAGTACTTATCATACAACACAACACCGTGGTAAAATTCCAAGATACACAGCTGAAGAAATCACCTTGGCTACCACACTGTGCCAGAACAGAGAGCAGGACAAAACTGATTTCAGTAATGGTTGCCAAAATATAACTGACAGGATACCACTGAGTAGCTTGTGACCTGCGGTGAGCAACTTTATATATATGAAACAAGAAACAGAAACAGTAGGTACAACAGGTAGCGAATCGCTAATTCAAATGTTGAGAGACTTCAGTTGTAATATGCTTCTAATTGCACATCCAGTCAAGAGAGTGTATTGAAACATAACATCTGCCCCACACCTGCCCTCCCAATGCTATTTGCCAGGGTGTAAAACAGGAAAATATGACGATGGCCTGCAATTCAGGTCCTTTGTGCAAGATGAAATGGTCCACCAAGCGATGGGTAAGCCACAAACACAACCTTACTATTGTCAAACATAATAAAACTGGAAAAACAAACTTTAAAAAAAGAGCAGAAAAGAAAGCCAAAGCACAGAAGGAACACAGTTACTATGGGCATTCCAATCTGAACTGAAGGGCAGATAGAAGTGATATCAAGTGTTCATAATAGCTTGAGAATTTACTAAAATATGGAAATCAAAGGCCTATAAACAGCAAATAGCTGAAAAATTTCAGTTGAAATGTTATTCAAGTGCAGGGGCTGGAAATTTTAGAAAGATTTGGACAGGAAATATGACTACTGAGGGAAAAGCCTACAGGAATTCTGATGGATGGATAGATGGATTTATACTTAAAACAAGCGAAAAGAAACTGCAAACTCAAAATGCTTGGTTTGAGGTAGTTTGTGGCACCTGCATATACATTCCTAAGAAGCAAGCCCAAACAAACTAGTGAGAAACAATAGTGTGCAGGAGAAGTCTTAGAAGTCTTGGCAAGAGAGGACAGAGCAATTAATTGCAGAATCACTAGCAGCAAGTGACAGAGAGGAAAGGAATTGATGGGTATCCATCCTACATGTTCCATGTTGGCAGTACAAGATAGATCAACAAGGAGCTCTCAAAAGAGGCAAGATCATCACAAAGGACATGTCCCTCTATACAACTCCTAAGCCTCTTGCTGCAGTAGTCATGACTCCACAAAGGGAAATATGCTGATGGTACCTCAAAGAACGCTTTAGAGAAAATGCAACAGGAGTTTAGTTCCAAGATGATACTGCAGAAACCCTATATTGATTAGTTTTTCAGAATACATTACAAATACCCTGGGTGTTTATTAACCATCTCATGGTAAATGGTCAAGATCCCAAATATGAAGAGTTTTTGTCTTAAAAATGGATTTCGTATATTTTTGTACAGCCACTTTACTCCATGCTGTACAGTTCTTAGTTTTAAAAAGGATCTTGTACACAAACATAAAATTTTAAGTGAAAAAAAAAGAGATTTCCTAATTTTGAAAAGTTTGCTGTCAAAGTCTAACTATAGTTACCACATCTCTGCATGATAAAGGACACAAAGTTGCTATCACTACTACCAAAAAAATAACACCTTGGCACTTACATCTTTTTCTTTTTGGAGGCTGTCTACTTTTTCTTTCAGTCGTTTGCATTCATAATCTAATTTATCAGCTTTCTTGGATTCTTCAGATAACCTGTTTTGTAGTTCAACTGCCTGTGAGAACAAGAATCAAGAATTTGTCCGCAAATATTAATAGTTAAACAAAATACAAAAGACAGTAGCCAATTACCATAGACCACGAGTCACGCTACAAACAAGTGAAATAGTTACCTATAGGACACACTAAAAACTGCTTTCATCAGTTGTTCTGAGTTTCAGCAAAACCATCAGCATTCAAAGATTAGGTGTCAGCACAAGTGAAAACTGTGAAGTGTTTTCAGTACATCTAAAACCAAGAATTTAAGCCTAAGCATGGTTTACAGGAAAAAAAAAGCTATATAGTTCTACGACCAAAGATCTTAGGGAAAGTCGAAAAATCCTCTTGCTTTCTGAGAAGCCTAGGAAAAAGAAACAGCTCTGAAGAAAGCAAATAATCTACATCTTTTGTTAACTATTTCACAAGCCTCACTCAGAATTCAACCACCAGTTTATCTCTCTAAACTTAAGATTTTCCTAATTGTTTTTAACACACTAATATACTCAGCCACAGGCTCGTAAACAGTTTTCCTTATTTCATAAGGAAACATTACTTACAAAGTTGCATGTATACTTTCAACTACAGATCAGTGAAGAGCTATTAAAGTTAAATGAGCAGGAATCTGAAAGCTCAGCAGAAATGATCAGTGAACGGGAGACAAATCAGTGAAGACTTGCCTTTTCAACTCTCAGCCTTTACCAGCAAAGGCTCATTCCCAGAACGTCAGTAAAGCTCATAATGCAGAGAGCATGGAAGCAAGTAAGCTTAATAAAGACTGACCTGCGAACGCAAAAGCTGAATGAAGACTCAGCTAAAGATGTACAGCTTCTTCTGAAGCAATTCCTAAGAAGGCTTTTTCACAGATTTTGGATTACAGAGAAAGTGATTAATGTAAATTGTGAAGCAAAGCAGTAGCCATACCTACATTAAGACTGCCTAGTGGTTCTAATTACCTCTCACTTTCAGTGCGTATAGCTGTAGCAAAATAACTATCAGGTCTAAAAATCTGCATGGTCATTGAGAAGGACCATGCCACTGTTGTTCACAAATTAAATGCTGCAAAAAAAATAGCAGAGGCCTATCAATTCTGAGATTATCAGATTCAAAAAATTTTATCAAAGTGTTAGATATGAAAACACTTTGTTTCTCAGATGTGACATCCAGTACTGGGGCTATCAGAGTGACTGCAGGCATTAAAAAAACATACAAGGCTACACCTGTGATTGTGCCCCCATTTGCAACAATAGGTATATTTTCACCTCAATGGAAACAAAATGCATTAATGTTTATAATTACTCATGCTATGATGATGGTATGTAGAAAGACACAGCAGGAAATAGGTTGTCTTAAATCAGGACTTGAGTGCATAGAAAGAGATACAGTTACATGGTAATGCAGAATACTAAAAAAAGTAATGAACTGCCATCACATTTATTAAGCATTATCTGATGTGTGGAATGAGCAAAGCAGGAAACTTGCGGCAAAGAAAAGCAATATATATTGTTAAAAATATATCAGAATGCACATGCACAAAGGGACTGAATTAATATTACAAAAATAGTCCTGGAAACTTCACATTTCAATTCTTCATGCTGCAATAAAAAGTTTCTTAGAAAATGCTTACGCTTGCTGTCAGAAAAGTGAACATAAGCTCTTAAAATAAACAAATGCTATACATCTCCCAGCACAATACACAACCACCACCCTCATCTCACAGGAACTGCTGGGTGGGGTGAAACTATGATTTCCTTGAAGATCACTAGGAGTTTGTACCAAACACATTCATTTGCACAGCAGAGCTTCTAAGCCAAAGAAATAACTCCTCTGATGGCATCATCATGGGTGGAGTTGGATTCTTCACACACCAGACATTCCAGTACAGGTGGCACACTAGTGCTCAGCAGTGACATCACATAATAATCCTTATACCTGGCTTAATTCTTATAGCACAATTTAGGATTCCCAGAAATTAATTTTGTGACAGCTCATGATTCACAGGCAGGTCTCAAAAGGAGCCCAGCCTTACAGACACCGAAGGCAAACACACTGTGTGTGCATTTTGAGGCACTGTGGTTAAGTGAAGAAAACTCACATCTGTCACATGAGATACCTGAGGTTTATTCCAGTCTCAGCCAGCAAAACAGTTTTGTACAAATCAACAGCTCCTCAGACATGAAATCCTACCCATAAGACACAGTGAATGATGAAGAGGAGGAGGAGTAACTTTTTGGCACAAATGATGGGACTGCACCTTCCCAAATCCTTGTTAGTGAAATAAGAACAGCCATATGCAAACGTTCAGATGACACAACTACATCACATGCTCAAAGGTGTTCAAAGGAGTGAAATACTTGTTGCCAGTAAACACAACACTATTCACGTATGAAAGGCCATTGCTTCCTACATTCACTTTTCCCCTTGGTTGCTGTTTCAGCATTTTTTTTGTACAGGTTCTTCTCTTCTAGTGGAATCGATTGGACTGTATTTGTAATCAGTCACTAAGAGGCTGAAGTTAGTTGTCTTAACTAAGAGGGCCACATGCAGGGAAAAGGTTAACAAGTCCTAGGGACACATGTTGCTCCTGGACAAGCAACGTTACTAGTGGCTGTCCCGCTGTAAGCTGACGTATAGAGAAACCTGTGCCACGACCACTTGCACTTACAAGCGGGCAGAAATACGGAGCAGGCACTACCACTTTCAAGAACCAAGCTCTGTCTGGCTCTATAACCAGAATCCTAGAATGATGTCATGTCAATGTAGTGTAGAAACAGAGAGATTAAGAAAGATCCCACCTTTACTGGAAAAGGATCACACGGCACTTTGAAAAGCAAGAAGATAAACAGATGCCTTTCACTGCATAGAGTGTGCTGGTGACATATTCAGTACACTGCTGCGTGCACACACACACAACAGGGATGATATGCATCCTTCTCTCTTTGTAACTGGAAAAATTAGGATATATCAGAAAAACTTTAACTACAGGAATAACTTACCTCAGCTGTGGTGTGTTCTTCATTGCTGGAAATTTGTAAATGCAAAGTAGATAGTTTTTCAGAAAAAGAGAGGCTTTACTTCAAGCCCCACTACTGAATATGAAATAAGAATAATTTGAGAAGAAACTTAACATCTGTTAATTTTTTTAAAGCAAAAAATACGGCTTATTGGCACACTAATGTAAACTTGAAATAATAAGAATTGCAGGAAAGCAGGGCAAAGTAACACCTTCAAAACATGGAAGTCTTCTAAACACAAGGAGCTGTTTGTTCATTTTTTTTTTTGCTTTGAGGTATTAGTCATGCATTGAGTGGTTCACAGAACTAAACTACTGAATGTGGACTAATTCACAGAACTGCTGCACTGATGATGTGTGTTCTTACCTGTCTCTTGTATGTTTCCAGCTGACTGCGTGCAGCGTTGGCCTTCCTTAGTTCTTCTTCCAGGCTCACAGTGTTCTGCATGTACATTGTATTCTTCTCCTCTAAGAGTTTGACTTGCCGTCGCAAATCACCCAGGTCTTCCAATTTCTTTTTGTATGACTCTACCTGGCTTTCTAACTTGGCTACTTTATCTGAAGAATGCCTGGAGGGACAAATTTCTATTAAATTCATACTCTGAAAACTAACAAACTGATATGTCCTGAAGTTTCCTTAGTATTTGGCTTGATACAAAAAATGTTCTGGGACATAATGGGGAGAACAAGAAAGCAATCATATTCTCTTATTACTAATATTTTCACTTTTAAATTGTCTGCTTCTCTACTATAACTTTTTGTAACCTCAAGAAACTCCTCATGGAGGTATGTTTAGACACTATCACTCTTTATAATACAGTCTAATTTGCTTCCAACCTTAAAATGATAGTTAAAGCACCTTCACTCCCACCTGTTTCCTTTCCCACACTTTCCAAGGGTAAAGAATAAAATCTTCTGCACTTCAATTTGTTTTAAAGATAGTCAGGAATAAAATCATAAAAATCTATCTCCTGGGCAGTATATACTTGGTGGCACAGAAGTACTGTAATGGCCCTGAAGCCTAATTCCTTCTAAACGAAATGAAACACCATGCTCCATTCCCAACACTGCAGAGTTTTTTCAAACCACCTGGTCCATTGCCAGGACAGCAACAGCCCTGACCCCCAACCACCCCATACCTCCTCCCTACTATTCCTGTCCCCAGTTTCATTTTAGAGCAAAACAGTTTACAGACTCAATTTCCTACAGTATCTGGAGAATTGCCAGTTGAATTGATGGTCTATTTATGGCACACTGAGGCAAGCCAATCTCCTTAATCCCCAATGACATGCAGAGCCTCTCTCTGGGGCTAGGAATTAGTCTTTGAATCCATGCTGTCCACACATTTTGTGGAATTTTGCAGTCTGATGCACTCATTCCTGATATCAATGACAGAGGAGGCAAAGACAGATAGCTTTGGTAGAAAGCTGCAGATAAATTAAAAAAGGCAGTATTTAAAACAAGCCTTGGTAGACTTGCAAGAAAGAGTGATACAGGTGGCTAGTGAATAACTGCTCTGAATAACCCATGAGCAAGATGCCACCACTGAAGACTGTTCAATAGTAAAAGGGGCTTCCCCACACTATAGACAGCTAACATCATCAAATCATGACAACTCCGGGTGCTAAAATATACCTGCAACAGATGTTGTTCATATCAGCATTATGTGATGAATCAAAAGTACAACCCAACATCCAAATAATCCAAATCCAGGAAAGGAAAGGGTCTATCTCCCTGATGAGAACTGATGCCCAAGCCATGATGAAAGCGAGTAGAGAATACTCAAGAGTCTAGTGAGTGACTTGTTACAACCATAAGATGGTGTAGGATTGCTAAGGTTACTAGTAGTTATTGATTAGTAATATAATAAACAACTAATTTATTTAAGCAGAACTGTATGGTGATTAGCGTACTTAATTGGACGATCCAGAAGAACCTTAGCATCAATAAAGTGTTTATATTTAATAATAAAATTATTTAAAGAAAAGCTAATGAAGACTACATACATGAATTATGTGCATCGAAGGTTAATATTTTAAAAAGGATTAATAGAACAGAGTTTACCTGAGTACATCTATCTCATCCTTCAAAGACTGAGCCTCCTCTGCCAATGTAGTAAGCTCTTCTGTTTGTTGTCTCAATTCAGCAATTTCTTTTTCTAGTTCTTCACAGCGTATTCGATAGTCATCTTTGGCAGCCTCTAACCTGGAGAAATAAAGTAAAACAGAAAGTAGTTTCTCATCCTGAGCCACAGTTACTTTTTCTCATCAACCTCCTCTCTATAAACACATGGAACCCCCTTCTGATCCAGTGGGGAACGCACTTATTCAAAAACATAACATCAGATTGGGAGTATTAAAAAAGTCAATCTGGTGTCAGTCTTTCCATTTGGAAGATCATAAGAAAACGTATGCTCTAAGAAACACAAATTCTGACATATTTCCATTTTAGTAATTCTTCACAATGGATGCTCAAGCAGAAATTTCCCCCTTTTTTCATCTTTGGGCATATAGTTTGAATGTGACATCTTTATCCTAAGATTTTGTTTAGTTGTTCAACTCCTATATACTTTAAACAATACTGACTTCGTTGTCAGATGTTCTGAACATTGCAAATCTCACACAAAGGTGGCTTTATTTCTTTATTTACTAACTTAGAATTTCTGCCTGTCTGGTATGTCTGAACAACCAAGTTACCTGTTTAGCATGTAAAGACCTTAGACCAAAGCTTCTGGAGTGATATACTCACATACAGCATATATAGGCAAAGGAACAGTAACCTGGCAGTGAACAATGGAAATAACTAAGAGAAACTTTGTCAAAGCATTTTGAATGAACAAGTGAGGACACAATCTGGAACATGAAGTCCCATTGTGATTTTGATTTGAAATTAAAATAAAAACAGTCCAGAAAAGGAGATATGCATATTTAAAATAAAATACTTTTTAAAAAAAAAAAAAAGAGTCTTGTATCCATTAATTCAAGGAGCCTAAAAGAATCTAAGATTGGAAAGAACAGACAGTCACTAGTTCATCTAAACTTCATCCAACAAGGATTTGGATCTTGATAAAAAACTGCTGTACCATGCTGGGCATCAGTTAAGGAAGGCAGGGAAGGAAGGTAAAGCAGGCTGGGAGATGAGTCTTACAGGTGAGAAGGATTTAGTAAGATTTTTGGAAGCTGAAACTAAAATAACAGACAGTGCAGACACTGCACATGGGGAGAAAACCTGTTCAAACAGAAATTGGTAACAGACTCCTGTCGGAATCACTCCAAAGCGCAGAAATGAATACAGAGAGATAAAAGGTAACATCAGAGAGATATCACTATATTATTTCTTTACACCTTAGATGTATAGAAAAAAGAAAACTAGGCAGTAGCTGCTGTGAAACACTGAACATTTTTCAAGAAAACAATTTGTTTTCAAACTCAGAAATAAGATACATTTTGCTGTATGATTGCAACAGCTATAGTACTGCCCATAGCAGATTCAGCTAGGAATTCCTACACTTTAAAAATATTCAGAATATTATACATAAGGGAAAAATTGCTACTTTTAATTCTCACCGATTTTGAAAAACATAGGTCAAATCATTGCACAGAAACAATTCAAAGTAACTTCATAGAGGGTTTTTTTTCTGCTGGAGCTTGTAAAGTGGAAAACCATAACATGTATATTACATCACTCTAAAATTTTTATTACCTTGGTTATACGATCCACTATACTAATTCAAAATTTCTGGTAGAAGTACATAAGTCATGTCTTTTGCCACCAACAGTCTAAGTGTAGCTTTTCTACCTGAACGTTTCCTCTTGGAGTTGTTCTAGTTGTGTCTGCAGCTGCAAGTGCCTACGACCTGCAGGGCTGTTGGGATCTTCTATAGAATCAGATTGATTTAAACGTTCCATCAAAATCTGGTTCTCAGCAAGCAAGCTGCTTTTCTCCTCCTGTAGGGCTGCAACCTGTTGTAATAAAAGCATTAACTAGAATAACTGAGCTATCCAGCTATGGAGAGCAAATTTTTAACGTGTATAATAGTTTATCAACACAATCCACAGAAAGGAACACACAGGCTTCTACAATCCCTTTTCAGAAGAATATACTGTAACATGAATAGGTATTCATCTGCTACCTGATGTAACAAACATGCAGCAACATTAAAGGCAGATTTACCACACAGAAAAGATAACTATTTTTAACTGTACTTCGCACAAGCTTCTAAAGAAAAGTCTTAGTTATCACAGAAGACAACTTCATTATAATGAAGTCTGCACACCTTCCCAATAAACAAATAAAACAAGCCCTCCACACTAAAGCTTTAAAAACTGATTTCAAAAGAAGCAATGCTGATCAGTCACAGAGAATAAAAAAGTCTGGATATCTAATGGCTGGATGAGCCCTTCCTAGATTTCTTTCCCCCATCTCCTTTTTTTTTTAATCCAGTGGCCAATTGCACCAGACCTGAAGCAGGAATGCAGTCCCAAAGATGACTCAACTTTCACTAATGTTGAGAAAACTGGCAGTAGAGAAAAGAACCCAAAGTGCTGCAACTCAAACAACAGCTGAAGCTAAGTTTGTATGCTGTAAAACAGTACAGAATTAAGAGGCAGGAGGATGAGGGGAAAAGAGAGCACATGAAGGAAATGTTTCATTAAGACCTGGAATCATCAAATCCAGCAAAAGCAACCATAACCCACCAATCAGCATAATTAATTGTAACAGTTACTGAACTGGTTGGCAGAAGTTTCAGTTATTATCCAAAGTAGGGTTGCAATAGCTATGTCTTTCAGGGCTCCCACTTTACACTCCTCACATATTCCATATGAGGTACACTTGATTTACAGTAAGGCTTAGTCTAAACCCACACACTGCTGAAGACTACAGTAACTTTGCATTGGAAGTTAACTCTTAACCGAAACTGTTACACAGCAGCACAACCTCTACTAGTTCTCATGCAAGAGTTGAGCCACACAGCTCTCCATCCCTTCCTACCTGAATGAAAAGAAGTTTTGTTAGTATGAATCAATCTTAATAATGGCAACATGGAATCAATGCAAGAAAACAATGAGGTTCATTCTGCTAGCCCAACTAAAGCAAAATAATTCTTGTGCATTTTAATCTCCTTTCTGAAATTATGTTTCTATGCTACACTTCTTGTATTCACAGCTGCCTAAAAATTACCACATCTTTTTCCCACTTCAAAATCAGTATGTACAATATAGCAAACCTACCTGCATATCTAACTCATGGCATCTCTGGGCAATTTCTTCTTTTGTTGCTAGTGCTTCATTCAGTTCTTCTGTAGTTTTCTTCAGCTACCATAAACAACAAACATTTATAGTTTCATCACTCTCTATGTAATATCTAAAAGTATTCTGAGCTACATGACTGTAAAATTATTTTTACAATTAGGTAATATTAATTTTTTGGAAAAATGAGGCAATTCCACTCTTACAAAGAAACAAAGAAGCAGATATGATTACTGTTTAGCTTTTGTGACAGTAACAAGTAAACATACTAAAAGTAATATTTTGTCTTACAAAAACATACTAGAATTAACACATCTGTTCTATGAATTGAGCTAAAAAAACTGAATAACTTGGGGCTGAAGAACTCATCAACTCTGTACATTGAAAAAGTTGCTGATACCACTTTTCTTTATGGATGCAAAGAGTGCATAATTTCAGTTTCCCATCTACTTTTCAAATACAGGAAGGACTGGAAGGTAGAATACAGGGAATGGACAATTAGGGTAAAAACTCTCTAGTCACTGGAAGCTACTCTTACTGCACAAGTGGAATACAATTAACACAGTGAGTGAGAAGCCTACTCTTCTGAAAAAAAGGATAAGCACTTGTAAGCACTTGGAAATATCCAGATACTTCCCTTCATAGACTTCATGTTCAAAGACATGTATCTTGCCAGTTCACACATAATGTGGTTAAGGTAACGTAAATATATAGCTAAAGGAAAACTAGCTTGATAAAACAGATGTATGTACATTATGTACATAAAGATGTAAATATGTATCACTATATACAATGTACTTTAGATGGGCGTTTCCAAACAGTATCATCATATTTTTTCAAGTTTATTTCTCAAGAGCCTGTTGAGATAATTCCATCTATCAGATCTGACATGCTTCTGCCGAAGCAGCATAATGAAGGAACACCACTCTACTATACTACTTCTCAATTAGGAAAAAAAAACCCTGATAAAGTAGGATAATGTTAGCATGAGGTTAAACTAGTATAAAAACAATTGGGTTCACACATTCTTTAAATATATCAGACAGGGAAGGATTCTCTTTTTAAAATTCCCATATAGTCTAACAGTTCTCAGAACTGCTTTGGGAATTTTTGACCCTCACCTGTCGGTCAAAAAAACTGAATGGTAGTAGGAACTGGCAAAAAAACACCTGTTTTATTCAAATACAACATGATTTCTTAATCTTTCTTTCTCAATACCCAAAGATTTGCACTGGTCTATAGTTTCACTATACTATGTCATACAGTTTAAGTTGTTTTCCTCTCATTTAAATACACAAAATAGGTAAACTTAATTTATAAAGCAAAAGGACTTGAAATACTGAAGTTTTGGTTTGCATTCCTTATCTGAATTTCTCACAACCCCCTTTTGCAATTAAAAAAAAATACACCCAAAAACCTCCCAATCTTCTTAATAAAGAAAAATAACTGGACACTGATGTGCTATGATTGAAGGAAAAGAAACAGCTAGTCTTAGATACCTGCCGATCAAGGTCAACGTAAGCATCATTTCCAACAGAGACTGGAGACTCTTTACTCATCAACTGCAATTAGATTACACTGGATTAGATAAAGCAAGAATTTACTTTTAATATTAAAAGCTAGTTTCAGTGAAATACCATGATCATTTTAACCTTTGTTAGCTTCACTCTGACTTTGAAAGGTTTTTAACTTCATTTTTATATATGACATGCTCAGAAACAATTAGATAATTGTCAGAATTCATAATATTTAAAGCATTAGAAAACTTATATAATCTCTTCCTTCTGAATATACATACTCTTTATGAGGAAGCCTACAGTACTCTCCACTAACCATTTTGCTGAAGTGCTACTGGAACATTGGTAGCTATCAATACACCATGCAAGACCTGCCTTTAATTGTTCGCTGACAGCAGTTTTCATTTTTTTATTACCTGGACCTTAACGTCAATTTATTTTGTTATTTAACTAAAGCTGGGGACACATCTATCTCAGTTAAATGAACAAAATGAAGATGATCAAAACTCCTGCCCTGGAGTTGCGTATAATTTGCAAATTTCAAAGCAATTATATCAAGATTATTCCTGAAACAAGTACTACAATTTCCTGTATACTAACCTATTTTATTTAGGGAATTGCCAGTACTTTTTAGTTTAGAAAACTAAAGTTTTAGCCACAACTTCAAAAAGAAAAAAAAAAAAAAGACAAGCCCTCCAAATGGACTGATGTGCTTATTAAAAGATGAAAAGCTGCTAAGAAAGTAAGTTTTCTTTCAGTAACCCACTAAACTACAAAGGTAGTAAGAAGTTAAATCTAGTATCACTGAAGCTGCAGCCAAAGTTCTTTCCCTACTCACCCCCAGCAAATATATTAAAGTTATCACTGCAAGTTTTAAGACACAAAAAGGAACAGTCTTCTAAATAGGAAATACGCTGTCACTAACTCAAAAGTCAGTATTGCAGAATCACACTGATTGTTTCTGTCATCCTGTCCAAACACAAAATGTTTTTATGAGTTCTCCAGTGACACTATTCATGGAAGTCACAATCAAACAGACCCTATCCTAACCAAAAGCAGGACAAGATTTCTTTCCCTAAGGCCTCCTGTCCCGCCTGCTTTCTCTCTCCAGAGACAGGGCTGCCTTTATTCCTTTCAGAAACCAGTGCTTCTGCATTACTTTTCACTGGCATCATTCCTTGAATACACAGCACAGAGCTTTCATTTCTTGTCCATCCTTTCTGTTTATGCTCCTGTATACAAGAGAAGATCTGACCTTTACATCATTCAAATATTTATATACTTATATTTTGCTCCCTTTCCCCAGCTCCTTAACTGGGACTTAGCTGCATACAATGTGCTTAAATTCATCTATCTGTCCTCAACAGTGCTACTCAGTTCTCAACAGTGTTTGTTACTAACCACTGAATTCCTTCCACTTTGTCTGTGCCTTTACAATGACAAACTACTCTGAAACAAAGCATTTCATGAAGACCAGATTCTCTTTAACAGTAATTAGAAAGTCCCCAGTCTCAGGGCTGTCCACTGAAAAATGAAGTCACATGTCTTTTTTGCTACTTTATACAGTGATATTACAAACTTGTATTTAATTTAGAGTCATGTTTTTAAAGCCAATTATCATTTTGCCATCTGAAACAAGTACTTCCAGTCCCTCTCTGCTCAATTATGTCTACACACATTTCAATTACTCCATTTCACTAGCTACTGTTTAAATGCTTTTCCAGATGCCTAGCAGGAATATCCATATTAAAGAAATCCTGACCTCTTCTCCCTATTCTATCTCACACAACACAGTTCACAGACACACCTCAGACACTAGCTAAATTCCACCTGCTAAGCCAGAGCCTTCCAAGTGGCAGGTTCCAGGCAACATGCAGCCTGCAAGGGTGTACAACACGTTCCTGGCAGCCACCACCCCTTTCTGGCCCCAGCACAACTTTCTCTCCAGAAACCCAGCTTAACAGGGCCTGCCCAAGCCTTACTGTAGGAGTAATACACAAGGCTGCACAACCCACTAGAGGCCACTGTGCTGTTGCTGTTTTCTGTAGATTGCCATAAAGGAAACAGGTCGAGGCCAATAATAAATCCCTTTATTCTTCAATGGGTTTTGTTAACTCTCCCAAAACTTACTATCCTTAAGATCCCTTATCAGCAACATCCAGAAATAGGGACAGTAGCTGGAGAAGGCTTAGGCAGGAGGATACACTGTGTGCATGTAGCATAAATGTTACACAGAATCTGTGAATGTAACTCCAGGGGATGCATCAGGGATGTCATGGGAAGTATACAAAAGTGACTGAGTATAAGGGCCACACACGTGTGCAGATCACTGACTCAATGCAACAAGAAGCGTCTAAAGAAGTCACCTAAGGGACTGTGCTGTGTCCAGAAGAACACTGGATGAGAAACGGGAATGAGACTGCTAGATTACTCACAAGTACTACAGGGATCAAACTTCTGACCATAAACTGAAGTTCTGAAGTGGAGTGAGGAGGGGCAGTTATCAGAGTGAAGGAGTGCCTCCAGCTTTTCCCAGTGCACCTCCCCACAAAGCGAAGAGGACAATAGCAAATGTAAACAAATGTCTTGATTGTGCTTTACTTTTAGATTGCCTCTATCCAGTTTCTTCCCACTTAACAGCAAATACTTTACTGTAAACAGCGCAGCTAATAGGTACAGCTCTACTGAACTATCAGGACTTCTCATAAGATCTCCTGAAAAATTCAAGAAAAGTTTGAATGCTGCTTTAGGGATATGTATATCAACTCAAAGCACACACTACATCTTCCATTCACCTAAAAACAAGCTAACGGGCTTGCCTATTTTCTCCTGTTCTTTACTGTTTCTCATCAATTAGTGTTCTCTGTTACTACTGATGTTTAGAGCTCCAAAATGCTCAATTTATCAGTTCTATGTTTTGTCAGTGGCATTTTAATACTGCCTTATTTACTACTAATCTGATGATACTAGTGGGTTGTTACTAATGTTTATTAATGTTTAATGCAAATTTCCTTACTGTGTTCCGTGATGTATCTCTGCTACTTAAGAGTTCACATTCAAATTCCTGAAATCATGCTGCAGCTTCAGTGCTTCACATGCAACTTGCAATTGTAACATTAGAACATATGATCTTAGGAGGTATGGGTCAATTACAATACTTTTGAAGTTAGAGTGGCAAATATTACTTAATTTGTATTTAAATTGACCAACTCGAGAATAAAAAGCAGAACTAAGTGGCCTTCTCATTCTCCCTCCAAAGCTGCAAATATTTTTTTTTCTTCAGGAGCAAACTACAGGAGGGCATAAAAGGTCTACCTTCATAATTTTGCAGCAATGGAATGGGGTTTCAGCTTCAAATTCACAATTTAGCCTACGTGTGGCATTATCATTATTTTCACATGTACCTCTAATGGATAATGATGTACAAAGATTTTTAAAATGAATTGATTATAAACAGAGAAATCGGAAAGTGCCTGCACAATCAAGCAGTTACATTAGGCCTCTATGCTTCTTGTGGTGGTGAGCAACGAGCATTTACTTCCTCTGGTTTCGTTTGCATATTTAGAAAGGAGACTTGACACAGCACAAATATTTGTTCAAATATTCAAAACTTTGTCTAAAATCAAAAGAGCTTATTCTGTGGTGAAGAGGTCAGTCTAGATTTTAAATGGGGCAATAACCTGGACAACATGACAATTAAAAAAATTCTTTCATATCTAGTTTCACGAGAAGTAGTTATCATTCCCTGTTAATCCTTTACATCTATCCTTTCACATGCTCGTATCTTTGGTATGATGTCTTACAAAATACTTGTAGGTCTGCTAATTTTGTATTATTAAAACCTTCACTTAACCGCTTTGCTTGTGAAATGCGAACAAGTTGTGTTGTCATGGATACATAAAGATTAGGGAACGGGTAAAACTATCACAAAATCTGCATGCATGAATAACCTGAATTATGAATGTCTTTTTTCCCCCCTACACATGATTTGCATGATTTTGCAAATGCAGCTGCACCACTTAGTTGATGTTAAAAGTTCAAAACATTTGCTTTATCTGAAATTCTTCTCCAGTCGCTAATATTATACAAGGTTTTTTAAGTGGCCATGAAACAATGTCGAAATCCTGTTTCTGTATTCAGAATGTTGTTTTTCTTTTCTAAAACATATTTGTTTGTTTGCTTTTAAGAGTCAAGGCTATGTATGACACAGAGAGCTTCAATGCAGCTGGACCTTATTCTTCCTCCAGTACTACTGACAGACTCAAGGAAATATTTTTTGTGTCATTTCCTAGATTTCCAAAAGCCACGTTTATTTCATAGATGAACCTTTGAAACAGGACAAAATACAGAGTGGGAAATAAAATGAGAAACTAAAACCAAACAGTTTCACTTTGTGGAATTAACACAGTTGTTTCTAATCCAGACAGGAAGTTCCTTTTGCTGTGCACCTCAGGCAAGTTTTGACACTACCTTTCGCACTTTGCCATTGAGAGCCCATTCTGACTTGCACAGACAGCTGCTAAGTGATCAGTTTTAGAGATGTTCTAAACCAGAAGACAAATAATTTCCCCAGCTACCACTTTCATCAACAATGAACTTGGCTGCTCAAAGAAAAAGCTTAGGATAATGACAGCAGATTTTCCAAAGTTCATCAACAAAAGGAAAGAGGAAAGAGAAATACCTAATGGTCAAAATAATTTCTGTAAATATTTTTGGCCTTTAAAAAAATCCAGCAATATTTTAAGCATTTAAATAAGTGAAGAAAGGAAATGCTGAAGAGTCACAAGTTCTTAAAAAACCTGCAATATCCAAATAAAATTTCAAACAAAGTGCTCCTTCTGTTATAAAAAAAAAAAAAAAATCAGCTTCTTCATGCAAAAAACCCTCAAAACCACAGAGAAAATGGGGCATGGGCTTGTTCTACTATGTCTCATCAAGTATTTTCACAAGTAAGATGATTCATGAAAATCAAAGAACATTTATATGTGCTTTGATAAAAGAGAAAAATGAATTACGTAATACATCAGTAAAGCTTAGAGAGAGGTCTTTTTACATCCCTAATTCTGAAGAAAGGGCACCCACATTTCAAATGCTTTGAAATGTTTGGATTAGGTGACATACCAACTTTTAAAATACACACATATAGCTACTTTCCTAGGCAATTTCTTTTGGAAATTTCCCCTACATATTGCTCAGTCCAAGACACTTGGATTCTTGAGCGGCTCTGAGTCCAAGAAATAGACAAACCTTCTTAAACCCAGCGAAGTTTCACCCCTCCAAAGACAGAGACTGCAAGCACTGCTCTGAAAAGACCCTGGAACAAACCCCTTATTAATCATAGAATATCTCAATTTGGAACAGGCCCATACGAATCATTGAATCCAACTCCCTGCTACTTACAGGACTACTTAAAAATGAACCACATGATTAAGAACGTCATTCGAGTGCTCCCTGAACTCAGACTTGGTAATGTGACCGCTTCCCTAGAGAGCCTGTTCCAATGACTGATCACCCCCTCAGTGAAGAACCTTTTCCTAATGTCCAATCTGAACTTCCCCTGACACAGCTTCACTCTCTTTCCTTGTGTCCTATCACTGGCCACCACGGAGAGAAGATCAGCACCTCCTTCTTCTCTGTCCCCCTTGAAGAAGTTGTGGGCTGTGATGAGGTCACTCCTCAGCCTTCTCTATGCTGAAGAAACCGAGTGACCTCAGCCACTCTGACCCTCGAGGCTTTTCACTACCTTGGTCGCTCTACCCTGGACATGCTCCAGACGTAGTTTGATATCCTTATATCAAGATGTCAAAACACACAGTACTCAAGGTAGGACCACACCAGTATAGTATAAAGTAGATCATGACCCTCAACCAGCTCATTATGCTGTATTTGACACAGTTTGACACACCCCAGGGCACAGTTTTGGCTGACAGGGCACTCTGTTAACTCCTATTCAGTTTGCATCAACAAAAACCCAACAGAACTCCTTCTGCAGGGTTGCTCTCCAGCCTCTCATCTGCCAGTTTTATATGTATAACTGAGATTAACCCATCCTTGTGGAGAATCCATCACTTGCTCTTGTTAAATTTCACACAGTTGGTGACTGCCCAGCTCTCTATCCTATAATGCCACTCAACCCTGAAGTCCACCACTGCTCCTAGTTTAGTACCATCGGCAAATTTACTTGATGTACATTCAACTCCTGCATCTAGATCATTTATAAAGATATTAAAAAGCCCTGGAAACAGAAGTAACCCCTGGTGAACCCCACTATCATGACTGGTTGGCATATGAAAAAATAAGGGAGGGAGGTCCTTGTCTCAAAGTGACATTTCTGACCTCTTTGTTAAGCACCTGAGATTCTTCTCGCGTGATTCTGAATGTCTTGGATCTCTTAACTGTCTGGAAGGTAGCATTAAAATCACACAGAACTATATCAGAACTGAAATGTAAGCTTTTTGATTCCCTGAGTTTCAAAAGTCTGCCCCTGAAGAACAGACCCTCATCTTATGATTTCTTCCAACTTCTACTCCCCATCTCTGAGAAAGGACACAAGCACCAAACAAGTTCACTGCCTATGCATAAAATGCCAAAAATCGTGTGCTGCTTCAGATCTGTGTGTTTATCAACTTTTACAAAAATCAAACAAGGTATTTTCAACAGATGGAGGGAAGATAAGAGAAGGTTTTCTATTTTAAGACAGTGAAGAAAAAGTGATGCTTAAAGTTGGGTTTAATAAAAAAGGATTATTAGAAAAATCCACCAAAACATTGTATTGTACTTAAAAATAATGCAAAAGCAAAATACCCCAAAACTCAAGCAAGCTGGTGCTTGGCACACTAACGGTAAGATGGTTTAGCATATGGATTATTTCAATGCACATTCCTAAAGTCATCTCTGCAATGTTAGAGATAGCAGCCCACACACAGACAACAGGATGTATGACAGCATTGGTCAAAAATTATAATAGGGGACAGGGTCCCCGTGGGCTCACTGACATTTCTTTTTCTATTCAGACATCACAGAAAAGTGAAATTGCTTGAGAGCTCGACATGGAATTTAGTTTCTCTTTTTCAAGTTGAGAAGAAACAGGATTACCAGGGATATCCTGCTTTCCTTGGTTGCCTTCCTTGCAGTAAAGGTGTATCTATGAAGACTGAGGCACTTATGGGTGCTTTGGGCCCCTAAGAATTCACTTGGGGGCTTCATGGCTGCAGTGGTCACTAACACTGTGGTTTTAATTTACTACTGAACCTCACTTCTACAAAATACACTGCAGTACACCTACTAACCTGTAAACTCATGTTAGCATAAACACCTTTATTAGCCTATTTATAACACCACAGCTGACAAAGCAATACTTTGCTATCTCTTTCACTTTCTTTATATTTGTCCAGTAAATTAAAAAATCATGGAGTTTTGCAATTTCAAGGTACAAATTTTGAAGTAATTCTACAGTCTTTGGTTACTCATTTAAAAGTAGTCTCGTGCACTTCAGGAGTCACAGGGTGGGAAAGGTAAAAGGAAAGGGATCCCAGTATCAAAAATATCTAGAAGTTTCAGTCTTCTAGACTTAAAGAAAAGTGGGACATTCAACCAGAGTTCCTTCACATCAAGCTTTACTCATTTGTTTTACTAAGGAAAAATAAGATAGTTTCCAATGTAAAATGGTAAAATCTATACCCCTCGTTTTCCTTACTTCCAACAAAGTTTTTGAAAAGTGGGAAAAAAGCATACTTTTGTAAAATACCGAAAGGCTGAATTTTTACATGCTTTAGGCATCCCAGCATACCTCCTGAATGGCTGTCATGACAACATGTTGAACTGATTCTTCCATCATCATTATGGTCTGGATGTACTCTGAAAATAAGAGCATTCTGAAATGTTACTGTTGAAACTCAGGTCACATGGAACATGAGGTCAGGAGTTGCACCATTCCTACAAAATGTCTAGGTGGCATGGATGACACTGAAATGCACAATCACCATTCAAATCCCACCCCATCAAACTCAACAAGAATTTATCAGAAGACTTTTAGACCTAAGTCCAGGCTCATTGGAAGTCTGCCACAACGAAAAAGAGTGTATGACCGTCATCTATTTTTTTCCTTCTGATATCTCACACTTCTGAAATAACTACTTACACTCCTTTTCTCACTTTGCTATCAAACTATTCAAGCTATACAAGTACATGATCCAAAGAGGTTGTTATTTTCTGTAAATTTAACAATAATGACCTGCCTTCCTACAGCATTCTCACTTCAAGGCATTTTTATAACCAGCCTTGCTTTCTATTCTTATTTTGTGTTACATCACAAATACATCCTGTCCACTATTTTATTCCTATGTGTAGATGCGTGCTACACAACAGGCACCTTGTAAGGTGACAGTAGTTCAACTGACAAATTCTGAACATGCAGACCAAGTGAAGTATCACATGGCTTCTGCTCAGCTATGATCATCTTCAGATGCTACCTGCATTCTTTTAATGCTTTGCCCAAGAGAAAGACGCTGGGAATCAGTCACCTCACAGTGACTAATTATGTTAGGCCATGTCTCACTGAAAGTACATGAAACTAGACTGTTCCAATATTTCAAACGTACATTTTTAATGTTCATATTGGAAGAGTAAGCGAAACATAGGAATAACATTTCTCCCTTGAGAATGCCAAATAGTCACCAAAAGGAAGGAAGATAATTTTACATGAAATAGAGAGGACAGGAGCTTTAATAAAGTGGAGTTATGCATCTCATAATGTAAACTCATGGAAGATAATTACCTCTATTTTAATTAATAGGTTATCCAGACTGTCTTTTTTAAGAGAAGAATAAAGGTAATTTCAGAGGGGGAAAGTTATTTAGACCCCTGAGAAAGGGGAGAACTAGCTATAAAAGCTCAGATGCACCATACAAATGCAAGACAAAACACCTGAAACTCTGTCTGTCTTTTTGTCAGAAAGTAAACCAAAATGAGTTAAATCAGGACGAGACACAAATGTGATGCAACTTCATTGTAAGCATAGTTTTATTAACTGGTGCCTTGGAAAGCTGGAATCAAAACTCACCAGCCTTGGTGACTATGAAGCAGGTATCCTT
Organism: Porphyrio hochstetteri; assembly: GCA_020800305.1. Taxonomy (NCBI): domain Eukaryota; kingdom Metazoa; phylum Chordata; class Aves; order Gruiformes; family Rallidae; genus Porphyrio; species Porphyrio hochstetteri. Next base: position 54,155,373 of record CM036938.1, on the reverse strand, counting down.
TATTGCAGCACTGGGCACACAGGGGAACACTCCTCCCAATGTGTGTGCCTACTGAAGCCAAGTTTCTCATATTTATACAGATTAACTATGCATATTCATTATCATTTCTAAGAAAAGGCAGAGTTATGCTAATTATTTCCAGGAAGTAATTTACATTAACCCCTCCCAGATAGAGCATGCTCAATGACACTCAGTGGGTCTTCCGGTGGTCTTCATGGATGAAGGCTGGACGTCTTCCTCACTCTCAGTGCATGCTCTTTATATTTCTCCTCCATGCTTATCTGGGCTCCCAACACCTGCACCGACTAGTTAGTGCTTCACTGAAAACAAGATATACTCTGTCTCCTAATTGGTCGTTAGTCTTATGACTCCTCTATCTCCTGCTCCCTCTAGTTTCAAGGCTGTTGCACTGTTATGGCTGAGTTTTGTAGCCGCTTTCATGAAACTGCTTGTGTGATGACTGCTAAAATCCAAAACTAATCTGTTCCTAAAAACACACAAATTCTTACTTCATCCCCCTCACTGCCTGTGCCAGGTTAATGGGAGTGACCCAAACCCCGAGGAGGCCTGGAAGACAGTCCCGACTCGGCGTCGTAGGCACTCCCCCTGCCTACCTACCCCACCCCCTCAGGTGTCCCTGAGCAACAGGTTTGGGGCCCTGACAGTTGAGGAGGAGGTACCTGAGGAGATGAATGGAGCCCCTCTGCCTCAGAGAAAGCGGAGGCCTAGAGTGAGGCGGTCATCTGCACGCCTTGAGACTGCCTCTGTTAGGCAAGAGAGGAAGGTAGTCGTAGTAGGAGATTCCCTTCTCAGAGGGACAGAAGGGCCTATATGTTGGCCAGACCCTACACGCAGGGAGGTGTGTTGCCTCCCTGGAGCCCGGGTCAGGGATATTACCAGAAGGCTACCAGGCCTGGTAAGATCCACTGACTATTATCCCTTACTGATAGTTCAAGCAGGCAGGGACGCAATCACAAAGTGTAGCCTGCAAGCTGTCAAAAGGGAATTCCAGGACCTGGGGCGCTCTGTTGAGGGGGGGGAGCCCAAATAATATTCTGCTCTATCCCCACTTGTGGGAGGAGGGGCTCAGAGCAGGACAGGATAACCCACGAGTTGAATGTGTGGTTAAAAGGCTGGTGCCGGCGCAAGAACTTTGGATTCTTTAACCAAGGGATGGTGTACTCTGCTCCTGGCATGAGTACTGCTAATGGGGCTCACTTGTCCTATAAAGGAAAGCGGATCCTCGCCCAGGAGATAGCAGGGCTCATCGATCGTGCTTTAAACTAGTTAGGAAGGGGGAAGGGGATATTAAGGCGGCTGCCAGGGTTAGGCTTCGGGAGACACAATGGGAGTTGACGGTGGGAAGAGGTAAATACCAACAGCACAGTCGTGGACTTGGGGACGTTTTTCCACGTGAGAGTAGGGAAAATTCTGTGGACTGCCCTGAGTACTCCTCCGTGGAGCCACTTTTGCCAGTCCCCTGTCAGAAATCTCGCTGTGGGCCGTTGAGGATACCTACATCTGCTTCACCACTGAACTGTCTTTACACAAATGCACGTAGCATGGGGAACAAACAAGAAGAACTAGAGATCTTTGTGCGGTCGCAGGGCCATGATCTCATCGCAATCACAGAGACGTGGTGGGACAACCTGGACGACTGGCACACTGTCATGGATGGCTATGTGCTTTTTAGGAAAGACAGGCTAGGGAAGCGAGGTGGAAGAGTTGCTCTTTATGTGAGAGAGCACCTAGAATGTGTTGAGCTCCACCTGGGGAAGGATGAACCTTCTGTCGAGTGCTTGTGGGTTAAAATCAAGGGGCAAACCGGTATGGGGGACATTGTTGTGGGAGTGTGCTATAGGCCCCCTGATCAAGAGGAGCAGGTAGATAATGCATTCCATAAACAGTTAGAAGTAGCCTCAAGTTCCCAGGCACTGATCCTTATGGGGGACTTCAACTACCCAGATATTTGCTGGGCAAGCAATACGGCCAGTCGTATGCAGTCCAGACAATTTCTGCAGTGTGTTGAAGACATCTGATACAGATGGTGCAGGAGCCCACAAGGGGAGGGCGGCTGCTGGACCTTGTTTTCACTAACAAGGATGGACTTGTTAGGGAAGTGAAGGTTGGGGGCAGCTTAGGGCAAAGCGACCATGAAATGGTTCAGTTCATGATCCTGGGTGGAAGAAGCAAGCCAAAAAGTAGGATAGCTACCCTGAATTTTGGTAGAGCTAACTTTGATCTCCTCCGCCACTTAATGGGGGCTATCCCGTGGGCTACGCTGTTTGAAGGAATGGGAGCCTGCGAGAGCTGGCTAGCATTCAAACAGCACTTCTTCCAAGCACAGGAACGATGCATCCCTTTGAGGAGGAAATGGGGAAAGAGAGGCAGAAGACCTGCATGGATGAACAGGGAGCTATTGAGCAAACTCAAAGAGAAGCAGAAGATCTATGAATCGTGGAAAAAGGGTCTGAGCACCTGGGAAGAATACAGGAATGTGGTCAGGGCCTGTAGGGATGCAACTAGGAAGGCTAAAGCCCTCTTGGAAATTAAGCTGGCAAGGGACATAAAGGATAATAAAAAGGGGTTTTTTAGATACGTGAACAGTAAGAGGATGTCCAGGGATAATGTAGGTCCCTTGCTGAATAAGGAGGGTGTCCTGGTTACGGGGGATGCTGAGAAAGTGTAGGTATTGAATGCCGCCTTTGCTTCGGTCTTCACTTCAAAGGCCCCCCGGGACCCACAGACACTGGATGAGAGTAGGACTGATTGGGAAATGAAGAATTTCCCTCTGGTTCAAGTAGGGGAGGTCCAGGAGCGGCTCAAAGGGACTAATGCACACAAATCCATGGGCCCAGATGGGTTACATCCACGTGTGCTGAGGGAGCTGGCGGAGGTGATTGCTGAGCCGCTCTCTATCATCTTCGACAGGTCTTGGAGGACAGGAGAAGTGCCTGAAGACTGGAGGATAGCCAATGTCACTCCAGTCTTTAAAAAGGGCAAGAAGGAGGAACCTAGTAACTATAGGCCAGTCAGCCTCACCTCTGCCCCTGGAAAGGTAATGGAACAGCTTGTTCTGGATGCCATCTCCAAGCAATTGGAAGAGAAGAAGGTCATGAGGAGTAGTCAGCATGGATTCACTAAGGGGAAATCGTGCTCGACCAACCTCATAGCCTTCTACGATCTCATGACAGGCTGGGTAGATGGAGGGAGAGCAGTGGATGTCATCTACCTTGACTTCAGCAAGGCCTTTGATACTGTCTCCCATGACATCCTGATAGCAAAGCTGAGAAAGCATGGGATAGATGAGTGGACAGTGAGGTGGGTTGAGAATTGGCTGTCGGACCGAACCCAGAGGGTTGTGATTCGTGGAGTAGAATCTGACTGGAGGCCTGTTACCAGCGGTGTTCCCCAGGGCTCAGTGTTGGGTCCAGTCCTGTTTAATATCTTCATTGACGATCTTGATGAGGGAATAACATCCACCCTCAGCAAGTACGCCGATGGTACAAAGCTGGGAGGAGTGGCTGACACGCAGGAGCACTGCGCTGCCATCCAGAGAGACCTGGACAGGCTGGAGAGCTGGGCAGTGAGAAACCAGATGAAGTTCAACAAAAGCAAGTGTAAAGTCTTGCACCTGGGAAGGAACAACTGTTTGTATCAGTACAGGCTGGGGGATGACCTGCTGGAGACGAGCTCAGTGGAGAAGGTCCTGGTAGATGACAGGTTGGCCATGAGCCAGCAGTGTGCCTCGGTGGCCAAGAGAGCCAATGGGATCCTGGGATGCATCAGGAGGAGTGTAGCCAGCAGGTCAAAGGAGGTGATCCTCCCTCTCTACTCTGCCCTGGTCAGGCCCCACCTGGAGTATTGTGTCCAGTTCTGGGCTCCTTGGTATAAAAAGGACAGGGATCTCCTGGAAAGAGTCCAAAGAAGGGCTACGAAGATGATTAAGGGCCTAGAGCATCTCCCCTACGAGGAAAGGCTGAGTAAGCTGGGACTGTTCAGCCTTGAGAAGAGAAGACTAAGGGGGGACCTAATCAAAGTTTATAATTATCTGAAGCAGGGGATGCAGGGGGAATCAGCCAGCCCCTTTTCAGTGGTCTGTGGGGATAGGACAAGGGGCAATGGCTGCAAGTTGGAGCATAGGAAGTTCCGCACCAACATGCGGAAGAACTTTTTCACAGTGAGGGTGACTGAGCACTGGAATAGGCTGCCCAGGGAGGTGGTGGAGTCTCCTTCACTGGAGATATTCAAGACCCGCCTGGACGCCTATCTGAGCAATATGAGCTAGGGAGCCTGCTTTGGCAGGGGGGTTGGACCCGATGATCTCTCGAGGTCCCTTCCAACCCCTACAATTCTGTGATTCTGTGATTCTGTGATCTTCAAGGCTGTTACCGTTGCATTGTTATGGCTAAGTTTTGTGGGTGCTCTCACAAGTAGCCTACACAGTTACAGCTTTCTCCTAAACTGATCTATTCTTAAAACCATTAAAATTCTTATATTAACCTTATATTAATTGTCTCTTGAGTTACACCTATATCAATCTATTAAGCATGATTACATTTCACTGAATCATTACCCATATGTGTATTTTATAAAGCTGTTCATATACTTCCTGGTTTAAGTGCTAAGAATATTTAAGTGCTAAGAATAAAGGCTTGTAGTTGTTTTCTTATTTTAACCAGGCTTGTAGTTAAGTGTAATTTGAGGTAATCTGGCAACAATAACACAGCCTGTACCCAAGGAAAATTTAGAGCTTGAGATTTGGGATACTTCAACAAGTACCACTGTTGCTCATGAATCATTTGTTGCATCTGCATGATGAATGGGTCTCTACTTTACCTGTGCAGGGTAGATAGGTGGTGACATGAGAGCAAAGAGAGGCAGACATCTTTCACAGACTGCTGAAGTGGGACTTAGCTGACTAACAAATACCTCAAATGAAATTCTGTAGGTCCTTAAGGTATTATGCTGTCTTCAGCTGCTGCCCAGAATGGCATGGCTGCCAATACTACTTTTTCCTATTTGTCAACCCCATGCAAAAGTCTCAGAAAACTCAAATCATCTTCAGATCAAAACTCCAGTCATACTGGTGGCTCTTAGGCATATAGTAGTAAGACTGGATGCATTCCTAAAACCATGAGTCACATGGAATAGTGCAACAATCACATATTTAAACTATCCCAATCTACCTTTTTAATGGTAAAAAGGGTGGGCCCAAGGATTTTCCCTTGTGAAGTGCCTCTTCAGCTCAGCAAACAAAAATTGAAAATATGCATGTTGGAAGCAAAACCAGTTCTGCAGTTTGATATGCCAAAACTACTGAAGCTTATAACAAAACAACAGTTATTATCTGTAGGACAAACTAATGTCATCGCTTAAAAAATGAAACACAAAACACATTTGTCTATGACAGTAACCTGAGAAATACCATTTTTCCCCTAAGTAGTGACACAACGAGCCAGCTTTTCATTCACTACACAAGAGAAAACATGCTTTTGAAATAAAGTACCTTGCTTCTGTTCACAGTTCACAGCACATCCCAAAATAAGCTGAAGCATTCTCCCAAGCTCCGCAGCATCGGCATGCTCTCCAATCAGGTTAACATCAGGAAGGATGAAGTCATTAATTTGTTGTCCTAGAATCTGCATAAAGACCCAGTACATACATGTCTGTATCACTATGCATACACATACACACACACACAGATAAAATACACATAATCCAGAATCAACAAGAGCAATTCACCTGCACTGTAATAAAGTTTTCAATACACTACTGTTTTAAAACAAATTAAACTGCCTAACACCTAACATTTAAATATTAAAACATACTGCTTGACAACTAATATTTGGGAGAATAGTTGACTGTGTCAACCAATAAGAAACTACTAGTTTCAAACTTGGCAGGATTTTTTTCCTCCAGATAAGAAAGGCTGACTCCCTGGTGATGAAGAATGTATGGATAACTAATATTTTTAAAAGCTTTCCATTAGAAATCTAACACCTCGAACTACCTTAGGTAACATAATAGTTTACACAAATCTCACATTTCTTACTGCTAGGAGGACAGAAATGGAACATTTTACTTATACATGTCTCTACCACTGATGGATAACAAACATAAGACAATAAAAGCCTCCACCACTCAGCCTCACACTTTCAGAAAATGGAAGGATATTTAGCAAGTCTCAGTGAAGAGAATTTGAGGTAGTAGTACAATACATAATTAAACAGCCCACACACAGAAAGAAAAAAAAACGAAAACAAAAAACCCCATGTGACTTACAATTAATGTAATGTGATTTATAATTAAGAAGGATTTACATTAATGATTGTCAGTACAAGGAATTAAACAATTCTGCTAAATTGTTCATAAAGAGCTTTCAGGGGGCTGAAAATATGAATATGAAATATGGAATTAAACACACCTCTGACACATTAATTGCACATAAAAAGAAACTGTCACTTCTTAAGCAGGGTGCAATAAAGAAACAATGAGTATGGAGGGAATAAGTAATTTGTTTGCTGCATGTTGTTTTTCATGTTAATACTCAAGAAAAACAGGAAATCAGGCAAAGATTTTTATAAAAAAAACATGTACACTATATATACATATGAAGAATACATGGAAATCAGGCCATTCAAAAGTTTTCCAGGGTTGGACTTTGTGGTAGAATTTGTTCTTGTTTTGAATGGTGGGGTTTCTAATGTGACTTCTTTTTAAAACTGCTCTCAAAGAATGAGCCCCAGCACTACTAAAAGTCTCTGTATATTTTAAAGGACTGAGATCCATTCTTGTTAGACAAGACTTTCTTTAATGCTTTCTAGCATGAAAATTCTGTGAATGTATCATGCACAAATGAAAGATGTTCCAATAATATATAGACAGCAATAATACAGTTATTCTTTGAGTCGTACAAATTCTGGTATGTGTTTTTATATATATTGATCTGTAGTTTCTGAATTTCTTTCAAATGCAATGCTGGATTCAAGTTACTAACACTACTACTGCTTCATAGTTACTGATAATACAATTGCTGTTGAAGAAAACTGAAGGGAAGAGGCATATCAGAAGGCACTATGAAGAAGCCAAGGATACAAAGGTATAGATAGATGATTTTGAAATAATCATGAGCTACAATTTCAATTTAAAAAAAAAAAATTGAAAAACTATGGAAATGAATAGCCTCTGCAATAAAAAAAAAATCTTGATACAAAAAGGAGTATTTTTCCCCTTTTATAAAGATGAATCAGAATCATAGAATGCTTTGGGAACAGCTTTACAAAAAAATTTAGTTTCAAGTCCAGAGCAGCAGAGTTCTGCAGCAGGGTAACTGTAGCAAAACAAAGCATGCAAGCTTTAAACAGTTAACTTGAGCTTCCATACTACAATTGCAAAGTCAGCAGTGTAGCATAGCTACTAAAGGTCTGTCCTAATGAACGTGATGTAGATTTCTGAAGATGAACAATATTAGCACATACATTTTTCACAGGCTTTCAGCAAAACAAGGTAAAATCCATATACATTCACATCTATGGTTCTGTAGAAGGTGATGGGCTATGAAAAGGAATCAGGTTGAGGAAAATATAACCTGGACTCATAGTAGAATCTAGATCATCTCCATTACTGTCACAAGCATTGCCTCAGATGAAAAAAGAAACCAAACAGAAATTCAGACTTACAAATGTGCATTAGCTTTAGCAGAACATAATGAGCTTGAAACAGTTTAAAACTTTCTTAGCAGTAAAGTGTTCACACCAGAAACTTAATCATCATACAGACTAACTATCCAAAAGGAAGCTGGCCACAGTTCATTATATTAATACTAGTTTTCTAGAAGAAAAAAATTATTTCCTTCTAGAACTTTCAGTTAAGACAAGCTAAAATGGTTAACCATTTTAACTATCAAAATCAATATTTATTTTAACATGGATTCAAAGACTTCAGTTTAACAAGTATCTTCTCCAAAACTTCTGAGACACTAATACTTTGAGACAAAGCAATGTCTGTAATGTACATATTATGAAATTTGTGCTGCAGCCTTTACAGATCAGTTTGCCTCAAAGCATCACTGAAACTAAAAGCATATTTCAGCTGAATATTCACCACTGAAGAAAAAACACTGTACCTGGAGTTTTTAATTTCTGAGTTTGCTCAACAGTCTCAGAGAGAATGTCAAGGGCAGACTCTAAAATCCAGGCTTAAAACATTTAATTGAAAGTTTTAATGTGGGGAGGGGCTAAAATAGCTCTTTCCTCTCTCTCTCCAAGAGAAAAAACAAAAAGAAAAGAGACAGTCTTTAGCTGGAAGGGGGGGGTAGGGAAATAAAAAAATCAAACACAGGTACTATTAAAGTCTATCATCAGAACACAGTCAGCAAATACATCTACTATTTTATCACACAACTTGCACAGCAGACACCCCTGGAACTCTCAGTACTTGGGTAAAGCAGATAAGTTTGAGAAGGCTAACACCTGGGAATAGGCCATGAAACACTCTGTATGCCAAATATTTTTCAAGAAAAATTCTGAATCGAATGTAAATTATATACCAGTGATTAAATGGGTTAACTAAAATACGTAACAAAAAACATATGTAGATGTACATTACATAAAATGGTTCTTACCTCATGGTTGTAATCCAATATTCCTTTCAAAATTTTCTTCAGGTTGCTTACCTATTTGACAAGAAGGAGGAAATACAATAAATGCAAGGAATAAATTACAGATAAATGATCATAAGGTAGGCAATCACAGAAGAATCAGACAAAAGAATCATACAATTACACCTATTTGCACAATGAGACTTTCTATTTGAGCAGTTTAATTTAGAACCATAGAAGTTATGCAATAGTCCCTTATGAGCTGCCTTCCAGACCTGATCACAAATCTTTGCTAATTGACAGAATAGGCTTTAAATCAGATTCTAAAGCAGGAATTGTTTTTTGGAGTACATGTTTGTCACAGGAATAATTTTGTATGCATAAGCTGAAACACTCTTTTCCTCCTTTCTTTTAAAGTATCCTAGTGATAAACTTTCTGCAGACATACACATTCTTCCAAACTGAAAATAGCTACTACTCAGTATCCTTTATTCCCAACCTATATAAGCTTAACTTATTAACTTTCTCATTAATTATTCCTTGTTTTCTTTTGTTTGTTGTTCCCACCACCCCAGTGCTTTACAACTGAACGTCTGTCTTACAGTATCGAAGCAAAGTTCCAGCTATCCATGCCCATTCAAACATAGCTTCTGCTCACTTATATAACCAATGGCACCAGTTAAGTGTTACCTGCCATATAAAATCTATACCACATTTCCCTAGTAGTGGGCACTGCTCCCTTCCCAGCAAAAGTTCATTTACACAGAGTTTCCGAGATAAAGAGTGTCTTTAAAAACTATTAAAATGTCCAATAGATCTAACGACTGATATTTAGAAAAAAAGGGAAAAAAAATTGTTGCTGAAAGTTAACTGCTGTAAGATCCACATCAATCAGCATCCAAGTACTTAAGCATGGAATTTAGGTAACAGCAGCACACTGTTTGCTGTGACAGAGGAGCAGCGGCTAAGGGAACTGAGGTTTAGTCTGGAGAAAAGGAGGCTGAGGGCAGACCTACTCTTACCCTCTACAACTACCTGAAAGGAGGTTGTAGCCAGGTGGCTGTTGGTCTCTTCTCCCAAGGAAGAAGTGATTGGATTAGAGGAAACAGCCTCAAGTTATGCCAGGGTAAGTATTAGGGAAAAAATTGGATTTTTTTTTCCTAATATAATATACTAGGAAAAATTTCTTCACCAAAGGGTTGTCAAGCCTTTCAGTGAACAGGCTGCACAGGGAAGTTCCAGTGGTTGTTCAAGTGAACAGGCTGCCCATGGAAGTGGTTTAGTCAACATCCCTGGAAGTATTTAGAAGTAGATGTGGCACTTAGAGACTTGGTTTGGCAGTGTTTGGTTCGTGGTTGGACTTGATGTTCTTAAGGGGTTTTTATGACCTAAAGGATTCTATGAAGTCCATAAACAGGTTCTGCAAAGACCAAACCTAACCCAGTAACAACTCGGAGAGGTGTTGATACAGGAAGTAGCCACAGAAGCAACCTGTAAAACTATAAAGAAGGGAGAGTGAAAACTCTCAAATCCCATCTGTCTTTAAAGCTCACAATAACTTTCATAGTCTTGATTACATTCAAAAAATATCCAGCCAGGAGATTCTGTCACTGACAGAAGTCATCTATCTTCCAAAAGATCTGAGGAAAACACTACGGAAAACAGGAAACATGATACTGACATCCAGGGAATAAATTCAACACTTCAATACAGTCAACAGACAAAATGAGGTGACAAAAGCCAAATCCAGGCTCTTTTCTGAGAGAAACTCATGAAAACAGCAGGTTACTCACACTCTTGAAACATTTAGCCATGAAATAAAAAGCAGTAATGATCTGATTACCTTATTCCTATCAATCCAATCCCTTTTGGAAACAAATAGCAAAAGCTAACCAGTTAAGATGTAAAAACATCCTGACTGGCTGCCTAATCACCAAACTTTGTTATATAAAAAACAAAAATTCACTTGGACTTGAAGAAAGACACATCTGATATTCTGAAAACCTAGAATGAGAACTAGAAATGCTACATGGTAGCAAGTGTGGAAGGGGCAGTAAATGTTACATAACAGCAAAATAATTAGTTTACTTTCAGGTTTACCCCTCCTGCTTCAAAACACATACTATTTGTCTAATGGAATGTTTCTGTAAAAAATTAAACTATCTTCTAGCTGTCTGCCCAATAGCAACCACCACCACCTCTCCAAGGCTGCACACAATCATACCCGAAGTCTGCAACAGAAATAAGAATTTAAAGAATTGTAAATAATTTGATTTTGATGTCAAATCACCACAAAGAATACTGCACTGATTGGAATACAATTTTCAAACTTGATTCATTAAAATCTTCCAGTCTGTAATTTACCTGAGTCTGCTGCAGAAAGTGACAGAAACAAACGCCATGTTGCAGAATTTAAGTCCAGTTTACCGATGAGAACGTTGTGAGGAACCTTGAACTTGAACATAATCCCAAAAAATGAGAAACAAAATCGAAAGTATCTGCCTACAAAATATTTCTTCTGCCCTTTCCTTGTAAGCATTGTTTGAATTAAAAGCCCTTAAACACAAAGAGTCATCTTCCTCCGTAACATTCACAGAGCTTAAGAGCTGCAATGCTGGAATAAAACCAGTACTGATCAAAATCTGACAACAAAACTAACACAGGACAGCATCCTTGGAAAAAGAAAACAGAAAAAGCCATGAAAAAAATCTTTTCTTCAAGGTCCAATTTTATTGCACTCTCAATCAGCAGTACTGGGATAACTTGCTTTCAAGAGACAACTGTACCACCTTTGTATACGGCACACAATCAGACAATTGTAAGGCTAAAGCAGCTTCTTTATAGACTGTTTTAAGCTTAACAATGATCTTCAGTGTTACTTAGCTCTTGGGGTTTTTTTTGTTTTTGTTTTGTTTTGTTTTTTTACAACTTGCCTTCAGTGAATACACCTAAGACACTCTACTGCCACGGGCAGAGAATCAACTACATGAGATTCAACCCAGTGCCTTCAGTAACATTTGTCAGATCACAGCACAAACTCTTAAAAAAAAGACTTCAGAGATGAATGAAAATGAAAAATAGCACAAGAAAGTGTTAAAGACAAACAACTACACCAGAGTCCTAAATCACAGCAGGTGATGGTTGTTTAGAATTTATTTGTCCTCTTAAGCACATGGGGAAAACATTAGTATAACTTAGCTAACAAAGATCATTAAATCATGCAATGATAGAACACAACAGATAGAATTTCCAATAATTATCATGACTACAAAGCACCGTATCATCCTTTGATCATCAGTCCATGGTTACATGGGATGCTTAGTTTCTTGCATCAGCAACCTGACTTTCTCCTTTTCCATACTAAGCAGATAATACCCAGTCAACCCCTCTGACATGCACTCCCTGCACTCATACCTCTTTTCGAAAGTTTAGTGGGGGGAAGGGGTGGGGAGAAGAGGGTGGGAAGAGTGACAACTATGCTTTATTCCACTTCAAAATCTGTTGTAACTCAAAATAGACAGATTATTAATTATTTCTAGATGAATCTCTATTAATTTTAAATCTTTTTTCCATCTGTCATTTCCTATTTCCCCAATCTCATATTACCAGGGAGAGGACATCTGCTTTGAATTAATGCACCCACAAAGGCAACCTGCATGTTATCATTCATTCTTTGAACAGCTAAATTTCACTAATATCCACACACTGTGTGGGCGTTTCTTAATGTTAAATGATCATTACCCTCTCCGTTTAGAACTAGGACACACAGTGTAAGACTGACCCTTATCACACAGCATTAACCTGATAAATTCACTGGAATGAAAGCAGCGATGATGTGGCCCAGGTTACCAAACACATCACATGATCTGGCAACACCATATGACTTAATGTTTGCAGGCTTTTTCTCCTGTTTTGTTTTTCCACACTCATCACATGAAATCTCTATTTTTAATTAATTACAATTATGGGTTCAAAGCTGTCTGTAAGGATAGTTTGTTTAGATTCCTCCCTTAACAAATGTACTTGAGCAACAAAAGGAAAGCAGTAGAAATGTCCTTAACCTTGTGATTGCTGACAAGAACGGTGCATGGGTTATCTAATCATGATTTCATTATGACAGCCAGTCCCCAGTTCTGCATTTATCTTTACATCACATGTATGACGGCAACCCTGTTTGTGCTGGAGATGTTTTAAATTGACTTATTCTTATACATTTCAGATCCTGAAGTGTCTGAATTCAAATCCCAGCATTCCAAAATGCTGTTCCACAGTATCTTTCCTGGGTAATTATACACAGGCCTATTTCCCTTCATAGAGGTTATAATTAAGACCTCATAACTTCTAGAAGTGTTGCTAGGACACACTTGTAAGGGGTGTGAGAACTCTGCATTCTTCTGCTTCAGATATCTCTCATTAAGGTACATATTCTTCCCAGCTAAACTTAAAAGGGAGGCAAGGGTGGAAGAGAAAGGGAGCAGCAGAGGGTGCATGCATCCTTCCTATCACACACATTAGGTTTCAGCACTATGCTGTATTCTACAAGATCTGTCTCTTCACTGATTATAAATGTAGCCTAGACAGACACTATATCACTAGCCTTGGGGATTATCCCCCTCCAAGCTATCTTCTGCAAAAAGAACTCCAAAAAGAAGAGATGCAGATGTTTAACTTCAGTTAAACAAGGAAAAAAGCACTTGAATGCAGCTCTGAACACAGAGAGTGTTCCCACATTAAACTTCTGCTTGGAGACATTGGTGACTTAGGAATTAAGGCTACGTGGAAACAGAATTTCATGCATCAGCTGCTAATTATCTTTTTGTCACAAATGAAACCTCGCTTACAATACTGCTATAATCTCTGCTTCCTGCTTGCAGAAGAACATTCACATTACAGGCTTTCACCTTAATCAAAGAAACCAAACCTCTAAAATGTTACTCATGAGTATGTGCTCCCTTCTCTTGCAGACCAACAAGAAAGTAGCAGAAAGATGATACTGTACACTGAAAACAAGCTTCCATTACTCCATCAGTCATCCCAGCTTGTACTACAGAAGAATGTGCAACAAACAGAACTGTACTACTGCAGTGAGTCAAAATTAAGTCTCAAAAATAAGCTTTGCTTACTTAAGATTACAGCACTAAGTACTCTGATTATTTCCATTTTGCAATACTGTATCAAACAAGGCATTCAAACTATGCTAGTTGCTGAAAGTCTGGTGGTTCCTTTTGTTTCAATGTGCTATTCAGTAACAGAACAAACCCTTCTTGCTACCATAAACATCAATAAAATTGTATTTTAAACTGATGCTGGAACCTGAAGGCCAAAGCTAAAAGTCCAAAAGAAAAGTCAGAAATCAAGCTGAACAACATGTCCTTCCTTTCCCAACCTAGGTATCACCATATTGAATGGAAGTGGGGAAAAAAAGGGTGTCAGTTTTATCCCATCCTTCAGACAGTGAACAGCTTAATCTGTAATCGCCAATTGACATGTGTGTATCAAACCACTGTTCACACTTCTCTTCTGCTACTGGTATTCCTGTATGCCTTGACATTGATCTATTCTTGTTTCTTGATAAGGAAACTCTATTCCTGCAAAATTTTGCCAGAGCTTTCTTTGCTGCTTCAAATTTTCAATAAGGACCATTTTATCTTCAAAACATCATCTTCAACATGAAATACTACCGTGCACAAAATTTATTTAAACTGTGACTATACTAAAACGTTCAGATCACCAAGAAAGAAGCAAGCCTTAGCTTCCACCCCCCCCCTTTTTTTTTTCCTTCCCACAACATAAAATTGGTTAAGAGAGCAGTAAGAAGTAGGGGGTTTGTTACTGAAGGGAAAACATAAATTGCTAAGTACACTGATGTATGCTACGCCCCAGAAATTTTCACCCCAGAGAAGTAATAAACATGTTTCTTTACTAAGCACAGTAGACAAAGATGTGGTCAGCTGTAATACACAGAATGCTTGCTGAACACTTCATCCTTAGCAAGTCCCCTGAGTTCTAACATTTTCTTTTTTCAAATCAGACAACCTGCCCTGAAACTAAGAATGTAACAAACTGAGTTTATGTATTTGTTTTTAACTGGTACAGCAACAGGAAAATTATTTTTAATAAGATGGTATGGAATTCTTGCAGTTATTGGAAAGTGAACTGCTGAATAAAAACTAAAAAAGCTGAACCACATATTCTTGTTTTTTCCCCATACAGGACAGCATCCAATTCAAAGTTATAAATTGTATGATTTTCTTTGTATCTCTCCCACCAGTGGTTGGGAGGGCTCTAACAGGCCTACTCTAATCTCTGTCAGGCCCTCCTAACCACCCTGTCACAAATTACATCTCGGTTTGGTTTTCTGCTGTTGCTTTAAACTTACTTCTACTAGACTGTCTCCTTTTTGTAGATCACAATACTGAGAGCTTATCACATGGTGTAAAAGTGCTTGTACATCAGAGGCAAAGAGCAACCATGTTTAGCAACAAGTATGTAGCTCAGCTCATTATCACAACTTGTGAGGCAGTGACATAAGCCAATTATAATTTCTCATGGCACTGCTTAAAATATGAAGGGAAATCTGTATCACTGACACATGCAGAAGTACATTGCCTACGTTTTAAATCTAGCGACAAATTAATAGAAGCACACATATTGAAAGTGCTCCTACAAGCCAGAATATAAATGACAGATTGACTGATAGACATTGGAACAACTTGATTACTGATAATGTTTACTCAAATACAAGTAACAATTGGCAAAGTATAGGATTAGCTTCCTGGTTACAAAAGAAGAATTAAAATATACATTTGTGACTTTCATATTCTTCATAAAAAGAGAAGTGGTATATAAAAAATGTATATAAAACACTTAAGTATACATCTCAAACAAAAACATATTCAGTCTTTAGCTCTTATTTACATTGATATGTGAAAAACAAAAGAGTTGCATCAACAAGAAACTGAAATCTGACCTGATGTTTTTCAAATCTCAATTGCAAAAAAGTTAGTAGCTCACTCAACCTTATTTTTATTTATTTATACCTACTAAGCCTTAGTATCTGTTAAATTGGTGAGACACACAATTATTCCTCAAGCTCTCAGAGTTATAGAAGCTGCTGCTCTGCTCTCAATTAGCTGAAATGCTATTATAACAGTTCCAAATTTGTTTTTCTCCAAATTTAACAGCCAAGACTTCAATACTCCTTAGAAAAAAGCCAAAGAAACATTTTAGAGAAAAATAAAACCTTGCATCCAGCTGTTCATTTGCTATTCCTTATGCTTTTTTTAAAAGTTCATTTAAATTAACTGCTCCACAAGCAGCAGAACCAAAGCTTTTTTAGGGATCACATCTTTTATTCACCAGCCAGTCATACCTCATCAATGTATTCACATTTTTGCTGGTAGCCCTGACAAACAAAACGTTTTAGAGCAGCCCAGACCTGCACACGGCTGGCCAAGCAGCAGAGACCATGGTGAGATACACAGCAGCAGTATGCTCCATCCTTGTCTCAGGCAGAACTTTTCTGTGTGTCCCTTCTATTCAGCCAGTTATGTTCACAAGCTTGTTAAGCCCTAGAACATTTCACAGTTGTAGCCTTTCTCCAGATGAACAGGAGTTTTGGTGGTTGCAGCAAAATGCATTTATAGGAAACATGAACTAACAGACAAAAAAAAAAAAAATATCACCATTTTGTTGCCCCAAGTAGTCAGGCTGAAAATGGTTATTTAGAAAGGTACATTTATCACCCCCTGAACAAAAATGCTCAGAAACTACACTAGCATCTTCATGTGCACATATGTTCTTCACATTTCATAAACTTCAATATTCTTCTATGTAGTACTATAAATCCTATTGCCTTAAGGTTTGCAGAGAAAATACTAGAATGCTAAGTGTTACAAATGACCCAGCAAAACAGACTGTGGTTAAAAAAAAACATGAGGAGTACAAACACCACAGAAAAAACATGACTTTCTCTCCTAAAGTTCAGTAGTAGTGCAGAGCTGACAAAGTAAAAGGAAAAAACATTTTGCCATTTTCATTTAAATAAACTGCTTATTATTTTGCTATTTTTGAGCAGCCACTTCTCATTACATTTAAAAAATATTTCAATCAACATTTGAAAAACCAAGTGAGGTAATGATGCATAAAGCTTATTTCAGTATTTTCCTCTTAAATTACTAAAGCCTATTTACAAACTCAAAATGTCTTCTTTGGTAAGCTGTGCAGGACTACAGCAACACAAAAAACCAAGTAAGTGTAATTAAAATGGTCTAAAATTCCAAATGCTGTACTTTAAAGCAAGGTCTTAATATAGAAATATGCTAGTATTTAGATACTTTACTGTATTAGAAACTGAAATGCAGATTCACAGACAAGCAAAGTAAGTGAAGTACCTTTAGCCTCCAATTATCTCCTACTTCCGTTTTGATCCTGTTCAGCCAATTTTCATCAAAGTAAGCTGGATCTCTGAAACACACAAAAAGTAATATTAATTAAAAACTTCAGATTACAGAAAGTGTGAGGATACCTTGGTGATTAAGCCCTTATCTGGGGCTGAGGTTATTACCTCTGTATCTAGCACATGACCTGTACATAGAATCCCGCTACTACACACTTTCCTTAGGTTTTGCACCCTGTTCTGTTGACAGAAAATCTTCATCTGTGTGCCATAAGTAACAAATACTTTTGAGGATTTTCTGTACTAGAAATAAATTTTGCCAGTTTTTGCTCTGTAAGTTTTTATTCCTTTAATTCATCAGCTGCTGCTGGAGTAATATTTGCTTATGTTACTTGAAAGCGCTAAAAAATTGCTACTGTTCTGCATACTATGGATCCCTCCCATTACCGCTTACAACTACTCAACTTCTAAAGGGGTTGCTTGAAACTGAACAATATATACATTGTCTTTATACAGCGAGAAGAATTAAGAAGTATCTCTTAAATTCAGTACTTACTACTGAGAACACATATTTGCTCTACAAAATGTTATCAGTTTTTGCAAATCTCTTTTCATGGTAATCCTAGACAAATCTTTTTGTGAATGCTTTTCCTTAAAAGTCTCTCAATCTTCTGCACTTAAAACGAGGCAATCAAGATAAAGTACAGAATAATACCTACTGCCTGTAAAGTATGCATCTATCTCTGTAAGCAACTTCCCTCTCCTCTTTTTTTCACAAGCACCTTCCATAAGCTGTTCAAGAAAACTCCCAAGATTTTCTTGTCCCAGGTTCCAAGATCTAAAAGGACAACATTTTCTACTGTTCACTTCGGTAAAAATTTCCTTATGCAGAATTTTGAAAATTACACAGTCAGAACTAAGGAAAGTAATACTACAAATAACTGCTTTTAAAGGAGATGGTCAACATAAGAAAAGACTCATTCATATTTCAAACTTGTAAAGTTATCAGGGAAAAATATTTGTAAAAAAATCAGGGGGAAAAAACCCCAACTTCTTTTTGCAAGCACAAGGCTCTAATCAGTCAGCAGTAGGCCAGCTTAGAGTTTCATGTGAAGTACTCTAAATCCTGGACTTCTATTTTTGCATTTGCCATGAAGTACTATTAGATTTTCTGATGTACCCTGTACAGATAGAAGGGATCTGGCCTGACCTCTTTTTTTTTTTTAAAGGGCAAGATCATGAAATGTTTTGGTGAAAGCTCAAGGAAACTATGAAAGTGTGTGTAGATTCAAATGATGTCTCTATCATATAGGCTGTAAATCAGCAATTACATTAGTACTTAAATTAGGGCACAGACTTTGCGGCCATACTTTGTACCTAACGCACAGTATCTCCTGTACTCCATCTTTCCCAAAATGTCATTTTCACAATGCATCAAGGTCTGCAAGCAGCTTGTGATATAATTACACAGCAATGGAGAAAGATCACAAACAGCAATGTTTCTCTACTGACACATTCCAATTGCTATTTTTACACATTCTGTTCCAGACTCTGACATGTTTCCTTTCCTCTGACATGGCATCCGCAAACATATAGCTGGAAGAACAGCTTTAATTACAAGTTAAGATGATGACTCCAAATTACTCCTATTCAAAAACAGTGCAGATCCAGCACAGATGACAGAATCTTAAACTATGAAACAGAAAAAGCAATGCCTTATCCAGACTTTCATCTGCTTTTGAAACAAGTTTTCAAATAGCTTTCAAATGGCCTCTCTGCCCTCACAAGACAGGTAAACCAAGGCATGAAATTGATTCAAATACATACAAGATCTGCCAGAGATGGAGGTGGCTCAGGTTTTGCATGAGCCAAATGGCTTTCCTTGCAAAAAGTCTTAATTTGCCTAACTTCCGCTCAATGAGAACAAAATCATCTGGACTGTCCCATATACCCCCCACTCAACTCCATCTGAGATGTGGGGTTCAAAAAGTACCCTTGTATCCTTCAGGTGCATCTTCTGGGAGCTGCCAACAGCCAAGCAAGCCTTGCTTACAACAGAAAACAGCAGACTGTTTATGCAGCTGAGAAAGAAGGCATGCCTAATTACCTGTGCTTTACCAGCAAGAAGGACTAACAGAACTTTCTAAGGACTGTATCTTTAGGATACACTTAAGGATTGCACTTGGTCACTAACATCTTCAGCTGCAGTGCTGTGAATACACAAATTCTTGACTTAACATTTTCATAATGACTCTAAGAAGAAACATGGGGAAGCATAGGCAAGTGCCCACAAGAAGAATTATACCTGGACTAGCTCAGGTCAGCTCCAGCTCATCCCACTTTGGAAGCCTGCACTTCAACAGCAACAAAGCAGCTTTTCTCACCTCCTACTGCAATAAAAGTAACACATGGGCCAGCAACTGGCCTTCACTGTCTTGATGGAAGTCTTGGGCCTCTTAAACATTTATATATGTCAGACATATATAAGGAAGGCCACTCTGAAAGAAATCTCAACTCAGTGTAGTAGTCCTCTCCCACAGTTTCCATTTGTTTTTTCAAGCATACAAACCTCATGGAGGTATCCCAAGGGTTACAATCAATAAACAATCCACCCAAAATCATCAACATTTAACAGTGGCCAGAATACTACCAACAATCCTCTTTACAGAGCCTTCATGCATACTAGACAATAATTAGCAACATATTACAAAAACACTTTGCCAGGAATACAAGCAGAAAAGCTACAGGTTGGGTATCACACCAAACAAATCTAAGATGATGATCCTTTCCTCACCTATAAATCATCTTATAATCATCCCTCATGTGCTGTATTTCAGTCCTCAAAAGTCCAATTAACATTCAAAATTAATACCAACAAAGTTTTTTCTGTATATGTAAAACATTGAAATAATATCTGAAATAAAAAATTTCCATCATATTTTCTAGAAATACTTTTACAAAGGGGCTTCCAGACAATAGGTAATTCACAACCCTTGCTGCAAACAAGTGTCTCTGCTGAATCTTTAGGAAACATGATTCAATCACATTAAGAGTTCTTTAACTTCCTTAGTCCCTGTCATTAAGAAAGATGTAATTTCTTACAGTGTTTGAAAAGGCATCACCTAAGCAAATAGGAAAATGTGTGGTTGAGAACTGATCAGCTGTGTTATAAAGCCTACCAGTGATTCAATGAAATGTAATCATGCTTAATAGATTGATATAGGTGTAGCTCAAGAGACAATTAATATAACTTTTTAATATAAGAATTTTCAGGGTTTTAAGAATAGATTAGTTTAGGAGAAAGCTGTAACTGTGTAGGCTACTTGTGAGGGCACTTGCAAAACTTAACCATAACAATGCAACAGTAACAGCCCTGAAGATAAAGTAAGAATTTGTGTGTTTTTAGGAACAGATTAGTTTTGGATTTTAGCAGTCATCACACAAGCGGTTTCATGAAAGCGGCTACAAAACTCAGCCATAATAGTGCAACAGCCTTGAAACTAGAGGGAGCAGGAGATAGAGGAGTCATAAGACTAACGACCAATTAGGAGACAGAGTATATCTTGTTTTCAGCAAAAAGGAATGTGTTTTTGAGCTCAAATAATCACAGAGAAAAAACGTAAAGAGCATGTGCTGAGAGTAAGGAAGACATCCAGCCTTCATCCATGAAGACCACCGGAAGACCCCCTGAGTGTCACTGAGCATGCTCTGTCTGGGAGGGATTAATGTAAATGACTTCCTGGAAATAATTAGCATAAATCTGCCTTTTCTTAGATATTATAATGAATATGTATAGTTAATCTGTATAAATATGAGAAATTTGGCTTCAATAGGCACACACATTGGGAGGAGTGATCCCCTGCGTGCCCAGCGCTGCAATAAAGGATACCTGCTTCATAGTCACCAAGGCTGGTGAGTTTTGATTCTGGCTTTCCGAGGCATCACCAGCGCATTTTGAAGAGCTACTGCATTAAACAGGGTCAGCAGAAAGCCGACTGGAGCATCATCATTACCATGAGACGACTTACTTGAGCCAAGTATTCTGAATTCAGTTAAGTTCCTGTGCCCACATCCAGACACGCACAATCTTTCTGGGTTTATAAAGGTATTTGTGTATCAGTTGCTTGCTACATAGTAGCTGAATACGGCTGCAGATAACTGGGACTTTTTCAAGAACAAGATACTTACGCTTTTGTTAATGCTGTATCACTTCATGTGATGTTGTTTTCAGCAGTGCTCACTTGTACCATCTCCATCTTATTTTGTATGCAAATTTTCCTTTACTTAAGCGATCATCTCTCCACATCATAGATGCCAAGAGACAGAAATATTCTTCTGAAGAAAACCAACCCACAGAGCATGTAGTTCAACTCATGATTATTACTCATTTTAACAGTGCTACAGTAAGCTGCTTTCAGAAGTGCCTGTTTACAAAAATTTTGCTCCCCCAGTGATACACAAAAGCATGGCTTTTTTGTTTTGCATGTATCAAAACACACACAGCATGCTGCAATGTATAATATTACAAATGAATAATTGATTAAGTGGGGCACAATCAGATGACAAATTAAAATACATTCCATCTCTTACATTTTCCAAGGAATATGAGACAGACAAGGAAAGAATTGAAGCAAGATGGGCACCTGGTACTAAACAGTCTCCAGAGTGGAGTGAAAGAAAAATTTAACACTGCAGTATAATACAGAGAGTTATGCTGTTCTAGGGATGGCAATGAGCAGTGAAAACATGAGTAACATCAATGAAGACAACACCCCCCACTCCCTCCTCACACCCCCCCCCCCCCCCCAAAAAAAAAAAAAAAAAAGGAAGCTACAATCCAGAAGCAAGCTATGGCATTTCTTTCTGGTCTAAGCAGCACAAGCTACATGCTTTTAGCCAGACAGTCCAGTCTACTCAGACAATTCAAACATCTTTTTGCTTCCTGGAATACAGCATTCGAAAATATACATCAACATTTTGATGTGTGCCTTACCGCACTTTGCGCCAATTCTAGTCAGAGGGACCAGTAACCTTCACATCTGAACACAAATGAACAGGGAATCTTACAGAATAATAATATAAGCAAGAGAACAGACTGTATTTCTTCCCCCAAGATAATACAGCTAGCATAGGAGAATTCCTTTCAATGGTATTTTAACCTGAAATTTGAAGATAAAGCTTTTATGATAAAATGAAACAAAGTGCCCTTCAGGGATTTAGCAATAACCTATTTAGTAACAACTGAACCTGTAAATAAAATGATGATGCTTGGTTACACAGCACACATTTCTGCCATTCTATATCAAACACTACATTAGTAAAGAGCTTCTGAAGGAGTCAATAATTCCTTCTGTACCCTTTTCTTCTGAGTCTCTTCTAGCTGTTTTTTTACAGAAAATTATGCTACATTAGTTGTTACTTCTGCTGAATCGTTCTTACTAACAAATGAGCTGCTACTCTGAGTGCAAAAAACAATGCACAAAAAACTGAGAACAATGGAAGGAGCTGCTGGCCCCTTCTAAATACTTCACACAAGACACAGCTGGGATTTTTCAGCTGATGAATAAGCAATATTCTTCCTTTTTCCTTTCATGAACAACAAATTCTACTGTTCAGTGTTGTGCAAGTTTTCTGTATATCTAAAGCAACTAATTCCCTGAACTAGGGATCTCTTTGAAATAGTTCTTCATCATAAACTACTGTCCTAGTTTCATCTTGTTTCCGCTCTGTCCTGCCCTCATAAGTACCCACAATCTCTCTGTGAAGGTGGAGGTTAAAAAAAATAGAAAGAATAGAAACTTTTAAACTTTTAAGTTTTCAAGAAGAAATGTTACCCTTATTTGCCTACAAAAATATATCCAGATAACTGGATCACTCCAATATCCTTCTCTTTTCATCAATACTCTACCTAATTTGAGTTCTTCACTAACTGCCTTGTTATCATTCATAGCAAAGTGTTTTGTTTTGGAGTTTTCTGGGAGGGTTGTTTTTCTAAATTCTTACTGGATATATTAATATGCTTTCTCAGCTGTTTTTTGAACATTATTTAATTTGCTATAGTAAAAGTCCTGATGAATGCAAAAGTTGTCATAATTCTCCCCTCCCGTGTTTATGTAATTCACCTCTTCGTGCCAACAGCTTCAGAGGACAAACACTGATGAAGAATCCTAAATGGAAGGCAGCTATACTGAAATACACGCACATTTCAAGGAACATAGGCCACAGAAATAGTAGCTTATCGTCCTGATTGGAATAAGAGTAACAGTGTTGAAGCTTTGTGTCTCCAGTCAAGACAGTAAATCTGTCCTTTGAAGATTAACTTGTGAGATATTTTCCTGTCAAAGCCACAATTGTTCAAATTTTCACTGCAAATTACATCTGCCTGCAATGACCTGATGCTTTCAGGCTGCGTTTGCTACCTGCTACTTGACACCACTGCCTGTCTTTTCCAAATAATCTTGATTACCCAGCTGTCTTGCTCTTACACATTTCTATATGGGAAAAATTTTCTTTAACATGGTTATATTTCTTCAGACATAGAGGGGGATGGTGCTACCAATATAAAACTAAGAGCAGACTGTAGAAGTCTGCTCTACTTGCTTCATATCACTAAACATTCCTTGATCCCTAATTAAGTATTCTTCCTGTGGTACATTTTTGAGGGAGCAAAGGGAGGATTTCACTGGCAGTGTCAAATTTGGTTTTGTTTTCAAGAAAGAATACTTAGAACAACTTTGCCAACATGCTCCTGATCAGTGCAAATGCTGATCCCTGCATTTTGTTTACATTCCCATCTCTCATGCCCAAGGAAACACACAATGTTTGGGTATTCTACAACCCTTGGTATCTACTTCAAAGCAATCAATTGGAGCCATCTTCTGTTACTACAATAGAGAAAAGAGGGGGAATAATATTTTTCCTTAAAAAACTGTTCATCCTATCATGCCTGTTTTAAAATCCAAAAAAACTTTTGCACGCCAGTTTATCTCAACAGTAATGCAGCATTACTGCAAAATCTCTGCGTAATAATCAGTGTATCCATTGCCTAAGTATGGAAAACAGTAAACCTGAAGCACAGCTGTGAGAAGGTAAGACAGCCAAATACTGATTTTGTCATGTTCAAATTATTGCTTAGGGCACTGACAAAGAACCTTATATAAAGATCAGCTAATCCATTTGAACTGGGTAAACAAATTAATTCCTCTGTTCAGTGTCAGCAAGGTAATTTCTACAGAAAATACTTTAAACCATGCTACAGAGATCAATATTTGTATTGTACTTCCTTTAAAACATTGGTTCAGCAGCTGAAAACAGCATCTCAGAACAGCCTTCTGTTCAGGATTTCAAGTTATTGTAGTCAGTGAGGTTACCAAGGGCCCTTTGGCACTAAAGTTTAATTTTGGTCTATATCAAGGTATATTATGGTTTAGATCTAAATTCTGATTAGTCTTTGAACTACAAATCAAGAATATACACACATATCCACTGCTGAACCATCATTAAGTGGAACCTGTACCCTACAGAAGTACTACAGATGTTCGAGAGATTAATAGCCAGTATGTCACCATTACTTTTTTCCCCCTAAATGCATATGTCACTTAGATTCTTTTTCTAAATGCTCTGAAAACAGATTACAGTTGATTATGCTGAAATTATGACTCACTACAAAGTTTACTGAACACACTACTTATATGAACACCACTTACATACATATATTCCAGCAGGTAAAAAAGGAGGATATTTTTCAATCCTTAAAAAAAAAGGAACAGTACCAAATTTATGTTGTATTTACCTTCAAACTTGTAAACTAGATGTTCAGACTTCAGAAAACTTCCAAGTGAGCGGATTTAAATGCTGGTCTTGAAAATCCATTTCTACTGGGGGGGGAACTGCATCTTTTTTTGTGCACCAACAAACTACATTAGAACAGTAGGAAGACTGCTTTAATTACTCTGAAGTGAGAGGAATGCTGATACTACCTGCAATTAGTTTTGTCTGATGCAAAAAGCCATAAAGATTGGACAAGTCTTCTAAGTAATGCCTCATCTTCCTCAGAATGAGAGATTAAGTGCAGAAAGAAATTTTGCATCATTTACATCATCTCTGAAATTTCAGGTAGGAAAGAAAGATTATTTTCTATTTCAGCCCTTTAGAATTTTGCACTCCAGATCTTAACCTTTCCACATGCTGAGAAGTGTTCCCTTGATATATTAGGCAAAATTGAGATTTCAGAGAGACAGATCCTGTAGGTCAGGAACCATCTGTGAATGAATGCTTGCAGCAGGGTTTTGGTTTCTATGACTATAGAATCCTTTTTGAGAAGCAAAGACTGCTTGGAAGCAATGGGATCCACCTGACTATGGTGGGCAGAAGCATCTTCAGCAGCAGGCTGACCAATCTGGCAAGAGGAGTTTTAAACAAGGAACAACAAAGGAAGGAATATACAACTAAATGTCAAATGATAAGTAGTGGACTCCACTGGCAAGCAAAGAGTGTGGGATGTCGCGAAAAAGAGATACTTTCGTGTCAACAAAACAGGGCACCCCAAGCGTGAAATAACAAAGTGCCTACAGAAAAACACTACAGGGAAAGCTCTCACTGGGAAATCAGCAAGACTGGATGCACATGTGAAGAGCCTGTGCACTAATGCATGCAGCATGGAGAACTAACAGGAGGAAACAGCTCTGTGTGTAGTCATAAGGCTACAGTCTCACTGGGATCTCAAAGACATGGTAGGACAGCTCACACAACAAGGTTACTGACATAAATGAATACAAGTATTTTAGGAAGAACAAGCTGGAAAGGCAGTGACAGGGAGATGGCTTTTATGTGAGACAAATGCAGGAGCTCTGCCTTGGGATGCTGTTATAGGTGTTCAGTACAGACCACCTCATCAGGATAGCATCATCACAGGCAGACTGATGAAGCATGGCCTAAGTAAGTGGATAGGGAGGTGGGCTAAAAAATGGCTGAACTGCCAGGCTCAAAAGGTTATGAGCAGTACAGTTTCAGGCCAGTCCACTAGCAGCATACCCAAGGGGTCAATACATTAAACATCTTTAATAGTGGTGTAAGCGATGGACCAGCGTGCAAGTTTACAGGTAATACAAGACTAGGAGGAGTTTTAGATACACCTGGTAGTTGTGCTGCCATTTGGAAGGACTGCGACAGGCTGGAGAAATGGACTGACAGGAATCTTATTTAGCAAAGTAAGTGCTAACTCCATGCACCAGTGCCTGCTAAGGGACCATGTGGTTGGAAAATAGCCTTGCAGAGAAGCAGTGTGGCAGAAATGAAGCTGAGCACACTCCAAGAAGGCATCCTTGTAGTAAAGAAGGCCAACCATATCCCAGGCTGCACTGAGAAGAGCATTGTCAGCAGGCCAAGGAAGGTACTACTCAGGTCTGATGCAACCACATCTGAAGTGCTGTGTTCTGAGCTCCCCACTGTGGGAGAGAACTGGACATAAAAGGACTCTCGGCAAAGAGCAGTTAAGATGATTATCAGACTGTCATACAAGGTGAGACTGATGGAGCTGTTTAGACTTAAGACAAAAATGCTCAGTGCAATCTTATTAATCCTGTATATAAATACCTGATGACTTCTCCTTGATACCATCACATAATCTTCGCAGTGGTACCCAGTGGAAAGGCAAGAGGCAGTCGACACAAACTAAAAGACTTCTGAACATAAAGAAAAAATGCCCCCTGCTGCCTTTTTTTTTTTTAACTGTGAGGGCAATTGAATATTGGAACAGGTACCTACTGGGGCTTTGGAGTCATCGTCCTTCCACACACTCAGAATCTGACTGGACAAAATTCTGGGACACCCTGATCTAGCAGACACTGCTTCAAGCAGATGAGCTAGGGTAAGTATCCAATAGGTGCCTTCCAATCTCAACTATTCTAAAATTCTTTGATGCAAACCAGAAGAACTCTTAAAAGAAAGCTATTCATATCTATTCTGTACCTGTCCAGTTTTCAATTTTTACGAATTAAATAGAAAACATTGTATTCTGCATTTACATTCAAGACTGTACTGTGCATATCTGTAGCCCCAGAAAGATTCTAAATTACACTGAGATGTTGAGCTAATGCATTTTATCCTATTTGGTCTTAAAGTTCAGAAGAAGAAAAAAATTCTCTAGTGTAAGAGCTATTATTCCTCCATTTACTTTCAAGGATGTAGTATCTTTGCAACAACTAAATTGACAGTTTCCTTCAGTTTATTGCAGAATTTTTATTGTATAAAACTATTTCTAACATTACTGATATACTAACTGTAGTTTCAGACATTCATCAAGGCCAACAGCTTACCTTGCACTGGTTCCAACTTTTTAAAAATGTTTGAATTTATCAGTTTAGTTTTAACTCAATTTACTTTCTGGTAAGCTCACACTTGAAAAAAAATACCCCCCAAAGCAAAAACTTTTAAACTTTTTTTTAAGATAGATAACTAAAAGCTAGAAGAAAAAAAACCTGTATTATTCTTATTCCAGATTAAAATACCGTCTAAGCATATGAAAAGCCACATCTTTATGGGATACTAGCCAAGTTTGAACTAAAATAGTGAAATACACTCAAATACATAAAAATGCATAGATAATAAAACTTTGTCTATTTAATTCATTAGATACACAATTACTTACATTTTTTGAAGAACCTGGGCCATCACAACCCCATTCGTTAAATCTTCCACGGTCTGGCATGGTGCCTCAACATTAAATGTCTGGATCTGTAGAGAAAAGGAAAAGTTTGTTAGCGTTTACTGCAATGTCAAGGGATTTTCAAAAGTAGCAAAAAAAAAGCGCTACCAAATAGCAAGTAGACCAGAGTAAACACCACATGTTTATAGTCTTCACGTTAGGAATTGAGAAGTTTTAGATTTAACAGCAATCAAGAAAGTGAACAGGGCTTACCACCTTTACTTTCACAAACCTGTCAATTTTGCTACAACTAACAGCCATGCATTCTTCAGAAGGTAAATTTTCCACAGCCTTTTCTAACCTGGAAAGTCACTGGGCCTTCTGCTCTAATTCAAATACTTCTGGAGCATGTCTTCAAGTACGCTCTCTCACTGAACATGCATAAGAAACTCAGCTTTTATAAGTAACACTGATCACACAAAACTCTTACAGGTTCTCCACAAGCAGAAGACCAAACCTAGAGGGACATATATGCTCCAAACTTAAGTATATTCTACTACAAGATGGAAGAGGAGAACTCAGTGCTGCTAAACCCTAACAGGTCTATGTGCTAGTGCTGTTCTGAATGTTTCAAGGTGTTTCATTGACAGAGTGACAAACAGTAAGTTCTATATAATGACAAGCCTCTGATCTTCTGGTGGAAGCTAAGACTCAAAAATGCTGCTATTCTGAAGGTAAGGACCATAGGACTGAGCTATTTGATGATAAAATTGCTTATGATTAAAGATGAGTTAGTTTGAAAAAACTGCTCTCCACAGACTGCACACTAAACACACTTAATGAGACCAATCTAAAGTTAATTCTCCAAGGATGCTGTGTAACAGTCTAGATTATGTAGAAGCAACAATGATCTCTTAAAATACCCAAACCTCATCAATACCCATAATTAGTCTATGGTTTTTATTGATCAATTCCATTTGTATGCATATAGGATACAGGTTATCTGAAACCCTCCTACAAACTCAGCAACATATTAAACAGGAAAGAACATAGCAAAAAAAAAATCTTCAATATCATGAGTGCTTATGCCTGAAGAATTTCAAGATGCTTTAAGGACAAAATCTTTAATCATAGTCAATTACAATTTGTTTCTGATTTTGCATATCATACCTTTAAATAATGAAAATTTAAATCACTGTTTCATAACAGCCAAATAAAAAAATCACTTTACTATTGTTAACGTTTTTCAAAAATAGACAAAGTAAGATGCTTTTTTCAAATATGCATTGCCAACACTAAGGAGATATTCAAACAAACTGCAAGCTAGTAAGATATTTCTTAAAATTTCATTTTGTATCTTGATATATGAAACAACTCTTTGCATGGAAGTGTACATAGGAGATACTACTACACCTATGGAATAAGAAAGGTTGCTAAGCCTATTCCCATGACACAGGAAAAACAGGATGCATGGTCTCTGCTGCTTTGTAACTGATTTTATCATTATACTTCCCAAGTACTTCATAAACAAGAAAAGGTCAAAACTGTTATTAAGGCTCATATAACCAGCCTGAACTCCTTTTTTCCCCCACACAGTCACACATGCAAGACTGCCACTGTAGACAGTAATGCTTTGCTTGCTTATATGATAAAGTACAGAAAGAAAGACTAATTATGACTTGTTTCCTCACATACATTTAAATTTTATAATAAATGTCTTTGCTTTCATAGGAAACAAATATGGAGCATAATATTTCAATTGAAGTGTCAATTACGGATACAAAACATTTATTGGGCTCTTGAAACAAAGGAACTATACTCTTTTCATATCCTCCAGAGATAGGAAAGTAAGAAATTTTCTTCAACAAAACCCTAACAAACAAAAAAATCTTTTCATAAAACAGCTTCACAAATTTATGTCAAATTCTTATGCCATTCTCAGATAGTTCCAGAAAATGTTAAACCACTCTAAGAAACAGTAAAGTTCATTTTCCAGAAGGGAGAAGAATGATAAGAATGTGGCGATACAGAAGCAGAGTCCAGCTGTGGAGACAAAGAAGCAAATTTTTTTGAGGGTGCCTCTGAACAGCTACTCAGTAACAGCTGCTAAAACACTGCCCTTCCTGCACACTGTGATGTGTTCCCTCCTGCAACACTTCTCTCATCCTGCCAAAACTGCTCCTACCTCTTGCGTGTTTGCAATACTGTCCCATTATTAGTTCCTCAAAACAGTAAATTAATTCCTGGTTCACTGCTATGATTTTCTTTTCTTCTTGAACTGCTATACAGAGCCTTGACCTCGTGCTTCAGAGACAGGATGCCATTCAGAGAGACCTGCACAAGCTCAAAAAGTGGTCCTATGCCAACATCATGAGGTTCTGGGCAATCCCTGGTTTCAGTCCAGGCTGGGAGATGAAGGTATTAAGAACAGCCCTGAGGAACACTTGGGAGTACTGGTTGATGAAAAGCTTGGTATGAGCCCTCCACGGTGGTGAGACCCCACCCGTAGGATTGCATTGAGCTTTAGGGCCACCAACAGAAGAATGGACCTGCTGGAGAGAGTCCAGAGGAAGGCCACAAAATCCAGAGGGCGGAGCACCCCTCCTGTGAGAAAAGGTTGAGAGTGCTGGGATTATTGACACTGGAGTGGAGAAGCCTCCAAGCAGACCTTACTGCAACCTTTCAATGACGAAAGGAAACATGGGGAAAGACATTTTAGTAGACTGATAGGACACGGGGTCACATTTTAAATTGAGAGGGTAGATTTAGACTCAATATAAGGAATAAATTTTTTATAAGGAGGGTGGTGAGGCATTGAAACAGGCTGCCCAGAGAAGCTGAGGATGCCCCCTTCCTGGAAGTTTTCAAAGCAGGCTGCATGGGGCTCTCAGAAATCTGATGGAATGTCCCTGCTCAACTACTAGCCTCAGTAGGCCTTCATACCTTCCACTACAGTCACATAGTGAGAGAACAGGATTCTTTTATTTCGTTATATTAAATATTAATCCAGAACTGATTCAACTAGCCATGAACATAGATTATGTCAATTTTTATACAAACCTTAAAATAAAGAGCAGCAGGTAACTGTTCCAATGCGAAGGAGGCTATCATGGGACTAATTGCTGCAGGAAGTCAGAATCTTAGAAAGTTTGAGTTACAGTGCTGGAACACATATGTGACTAGTGAGGATTTGTTAGCTACTAGGGTTAAGAAGGAAATGTATTTAATGGAAAACATTTAACTATATGAAGGTCAGATTAGACCTGACAGATGTTAGAACTGACAAATAGTCAGTTCTCAAATGCAGTAGCTGACATCAAGGATAAAAGTTGTGATGGGGGATCTGGCATCCCATGAGGCTGAAGGGAAAAAATAAAACAAAAAACTGAAACCACCAACCAACAAAAAAATACAAGCCAAACCTCCTTCCACACGCCTCCCAAAGAATAAAAAAGCTCCCTTTCCCTTCTTAACACTAAAAATTAACAGAAGGCCTGCTCTTTGCACTGTGATTATATACATAGCTTGTTTATTTATATACATAGCTTGTTTATTACTGGTGCAGTTTCATAATAGAACTGTTATGTATTCTTTGTACTAATACCCGATATCTTCATTAGAGGTTCTTAGCAGATAGAACACTGTATGACTGTTTATCTTATGCACAAACACACCAAAAGGAAATGCCCAGTTTATAATTTGTTACTGATTGGAGCAAAGTACTCCCCAAACTACAAATGATCCTTTAGAATTATTTATCAATTATTTCACTACATTTTGGAACTGACCACACAAGCTTATAATTATCTGCAACACAGAGCCTAAAACAATGCTGTATTGCCGCAAAAGAAAGATCACACAGGCAGGAAAGGGAAAAAGTGGCTAAAAGGAGTAAGGACAAGAAAGGAATCAGCCTCACTAGGTTAGGTGCAAATCACTCCTCAAGTGATTAGCAACAACACTTGAAAGAGCAATATGGCACGGAACGTCAAGAAGAAGAGGATACTTCTGTCCTCTAACATTCACCCAAGGTTACCTACAAGATCATCAGGAATCCCACTAAAACAAATTTCATTCATCTTCAATGCTTGAGGGAAACTAGACCATTTTTTTCAAGATGTAAGTTAAAAACATGATACAGAATTTTGTTCTTCCTCACATGCCAAATTCTTGTACTGACCTACATGTGTCATGAGAACTGGATTCCTATGCTATAACCAAATCCTGTGCTTCTGGGAAACTTTAAGGTTTCTTCACCCATTTTTCTCCTCAGAGTTCACTTCACTGCTATCTTCTGCTTAGACAGTCATGCCATAACCTAGTTTTTCATACTTTCCAAGACAGCAGCAGACTGCATGAAACAAAGAAAGGAAATCCAGGCTCTTCAACAAGCAGGTTTTATTCCATTATTTGAATTTCCAGATGGTTTCACTGATTTTTGGGTTGTTAGACTTTCCTTACTAAAATCTCAAGAGTTACTTTGCACTTCATCCAGCAGTGAAATGTTGTGGTTTAGCCCCCGAGGCAGCTAAGCACCACCCAGCCACTCGGTCACTCCCTAGCACCATGAAGAGAATCAGAAGAAAAAGGTAAAACTCATGGATTGTGATAAGAACAGTTTAATACAAAAACAACAACAATACTAATAAAAGAATATACAAAGCAAGTGGAGCAAGTATGACACAATGCAATCTGCTCACCAGGGGAAACTGAATGCCCAGCCTGTGTCCTCAAGCAGCAACCCCTCTCCCCCTGGCCAGCTCTCCCTTTAGGTATTGTGTATGATGACATACGGTATTAAGTATCCCTTTGGCTAGTTTGGGTCAGCTGTCCTGGATGTCTTCTCTAGGTTCTTCTGAAAATTAAGTCTATTCCAACCCAAAGAAACAGGGCATAAGGTTAGGCACTCAGCCAAACAATGAAATGGCGAGTTCTTTACATTACTGTCCAGGGTGGGGATTCTTTCAGGGAAGATGAGTTAGATGTTATTTTTATTAATTTCCTTTTCATTTTATACATACTGTGTTTTACCCCAAATACTTGAATGGGTCAAAGCCATGAAAGATCTCATCCAAAATATTTCATTCATAGTAAAAGTTTTCCAAAGGTTAAATATTTCCTTTGCAAAAACACACTACAGAAAGTGGAAGAGAAGCTTACTTTAGAGGATGATGACATGAGAGAGATCCATGACAGAATAAATCAGTTACTGTACTATCTTGTCAGTGCCACTACACTGCTGCTTAAGTAAAAGTATGACACGCTGTTAAGATACTATGAACAGAGTCTCACATCTGAATGGTGTTTGTTTTAACCATTTCAGAAGCATCCTCCACAAGAAGACAAGCTAGCTAATCTACTGGGAGAAAATGTATGCATTCCTCTTTTTCAGTATAAAGCCAGATGAGACAGCTGAAGAAAAAGAATACGGCACTTGTAATGAAGATAAAATGAAAATATGGTACATAATAGGGAGGCCTAACACAGCACCACAAACCAACAGTTCTTTCCAAGCTTTGACCTACTTAAATGTGTTTTATTTAAAAGTAGTATTTATCATTGATGCTTTCTCTTTTCTCAAAATACAAGCTATTAGTAAGGGCAAAGCTGCAAAACATTGCCTCAATACACCCACATTTACAAGATACATACATTCACATCCCTGCAAGCACCAATGAACTTAATAAATACCAAAAAGTGCCTTTTAAGACCAAAAGTATCTTCTCGTGGAAGAAAAATACAAATGTTGGCATTTACAGGAGGTGAACCATCAGCTTCCTCTGCTGATCAGACTGCAAACTTTTTCATCTCTACTACCTAGAGCTGAAAAAAATAATATAATTAAAGCAGTGTCACATTAAATATAGTAAGTGTAGGATATCTTCTGCCTTCAGCACTCTGAGGCACAGAAGTCTAGATAATAATGCAACCCATAGAATTGGGATGCATTAAGTTTCACCAAAAGAGGATAACAGAACTGTTCTCCAAAAGTAGGTGTTAAATACAAATAGCAGAATGGTGCTCAATGAATAAAGCAGCACAATTCTTTTTTATGCTGAATGAAGACTGCCAGGCTACAAGAAACGTGAGGAGTACTGGAGAAGTGTGCCCAAATTGATCCACACAAAGATAAAGGCCAGGCAGCAAGGCATAGCTTCTATTTGATGGCATAGCAAAGCAAAGCCCATTAACTTCTTGGCTAGTGGTTAGCCAGAAAAAACTTTGCATATTAATAATTTAAATTCATACATATTTCTAATATTAGGGTTTTTTAAAAAAAGAACAGATAGAGAGATGACAGCTTTTCCCTTGCAAAAAATACAGAAAAAGAATAACTATTTAAAGCCCACAACTCCACCCTCTCGCAGCTATAATTTAGATGAAAAGTACTGTCTCTATTGACAGGTGGAATAAAGAACTCTCCCCCAAAGGCATAGAAGATGAAACCAAGAGCACTAAGTTCTTCAGAAATATTATCTGCACAAGTGTTCTGATCAGTGTGAAAACAGTCTTTCACAGGATCACGGGAGTAAGCCGTAGCAGCTAAAGACAGGATTCACTGAGAGTTAGCAGTAAGTTTTCACTAGGCTAAGAAATTTCAGATTCAGATTCTAGAACCAGTAGCATACCATTAAACTTAGCACATCTTACAGTTCAAGTCTTCTCCTTTTGCAGGATTTGTATTTCAGCAAACATTTCCCTGAATTTCATGGAGACTATGTAGGTATGTAAAACAAGATTTTTCAGAGGCTGATCAAATTCCGTGATTCCTTATGGAAGGCAGGAGCCACCATGGAACAGGCTGCCATCTTCAGGCACTGTCCATAAAACAAAATCAGCTACATCCTGACAAAGTGATCAAGTCCTGCTATTTCCCCCCGCTATTTTTCAGCCAGCAGAAGGGCAGTTGAGTTGATAAAACAGCTGTTATTTCTGTTGCAGTTAAACACAAACTTTTTTTCTACTTATTCCTATCCTAAAATAAAATGATGGGCACCTTGCTGCCATGGCAAACAAGTTCACGCAGAGGTATATCTTATGTAATTCAGGAATGTAGGATACACTACAACTCATTTAATACTTTGCAACTCTGGAATGAATAAAATAGAGATGGTCATTTTCCAGATCTAGTCCCCCCAAAACATACATCAGGTGAGGTGTGAACACCCACTTGTTGCTTAGCTCAAGCATCTAAACTAGCTACCCAGAGAGACTTAACTCCTAACAATCAATGGCTCATCCACAAAGGACACAAAGCACTACACTCCCAGTGTAGTGTAGTGCATACTTGCAAAGAAGCTCACAGCTAAATGGAGAGCCCTACAAATTCTAGGGCTGAAGCACATTATCTTCAGATTTACAATGCATTTTTTGTGCCATACTTGCTCCACTACATGCACCACTCCAAAAACATTTCCTGTGTACCCATCCTGAAAAGCTGACATCCCTCTGTGGCTGCAGCTAGTCCACTGAAACACAACTCGAGCTTTGTTTTCATCAGAAGCCTTTGCCTGCCACATGCAGAAGTGGGGTGCTGGCTGGATTCACCCTGCCTTTAACCTTAGAGAGCTTTTCCCTCCACCAAGACCCTCTTGCTCCTTTCCACATGGTCTTTTGTTCATTGAGCAGAGCAAGAAGTTCCAAGTAACTCACAGGAATGGCAAAGTAAGGCAGCCAGGGAAACAGCACCTGCACACTCTCTTCAGGGCAGGAAACCATTACCAATAGGCTGGGGAAGGAGTTGATCCCTTTCCCTTTCCTGTGTGGCAGGATCTGCCAGGCTGTTGGCAACAAAAGCCACAACAAGGACGCGAACACCCTCTTCCCCTCACTTTCAGCCACACATTCCAGCCTTAACCTCCTGCTAGCGTTAGTTGCTGTGTGGCAAATAACCTCGTTGTTGGGCTTTTTACATTAATGACTAGGACTCACAAGTTAAATTGAATGAGCAACCCTGGGCTTAGGCTCTGAAGATGGAGACAAACCCAAGTTAGTTAAGTCTTTCTAAATGATCACAGTACTAAAGACCTCAGATCAACCAAGAAAGCAGATAGCAGCAAGTGTCTTGGGACCCTCTTCTCCCTCCCCTGCTCCACAACCTGAAGATCTGTAGTTACTCTACAGAAGTCAAACACATTGCAGCATAGATATCTGATGGTCCAAGAAGAACAGAGTATCAGAATATTATACTCCAGTTCCAGATCCTCAAAATGGTCTCAAAACAGGACAAAGATAAGTGTGCAAAATTCATGGTTTGACTTCATCTTTTCAGAATAACTGTTCTAAGTATTTCAAAAGGAAGATAGAAATGGGCTTCTCTCCACACCTCCCACCTTGAGATTAACAAGCTAACAGAAAAGTTGCTTCCTTTGTACTGTTTAAAGTTCACAGTTCTTTGCAGTAAAATCCGCTTCTTATCCAAACAATGTCTTGCAATCTCCCCCAAAAGAATGAGGGGTTGAACTGGGAACTGAATTTGTGTGTGTACTGAATCACATCTAAATGTTTTGGTTTCTTTTCTTCAGAGAACTAGCCATTTTTATAAATAAGCATACTGCTACAGAACAGGTCTTCAGAAAGGAGTAAATTGAAAAAAGGGCAGGCTCTGTGAAAAGGCCCCAAAAAATTAAAATCTGAGTCAAAATTCACATATGAAGGATAATGTCTGTACCATCAACTTCTGTGTTCAGCCTTTCCTCCTGTTGCTTACTTAAAAGAAGGGTGGGAGGAAACACATACAGACTGTACCTTATTAATCTTTAATTACCATATTCATATATTATCACTTTTATATTACTTAATCTACAATGCAATCTTTAAGAGAAGTTATTCTCCCTCTGCTTGACCTGTCAGCAATAGCTCAAAAAAATTCCCTAAACCTGATCGTGGTGCTAGATACCCAGGCTCCTTCAAACAGAGTAAATTATATGCTCAGAATATCACTCTCAGATAACTACCCCTGAAGGTGGAACAACAAATTCTTTACCATCTTAGTGAGAAGTCACAAAAAATATTTAAAAGTTGCTTAAGCTACTCATTTGTCACAGCATATACAGGAGCTGTCATCTGTCAGATACCTCAACCCATGCTCCAGCACTGCTGGCAAGGTCAGTGGGTTTTTCCCCTCTATCTGAACAGCAACATATTCAAAAAGAACTATCCTCTTGACCTGCTGTCATCACCAGAAAAAAGAGCACTTCTCAATTTTTATGTTTTCTTCAAGTGGTAAGAGATGCTGATGCGATTATATCACAAGAAAAAGAAACCCTGCCACTTTGTGGTTAATCATCAAGGATTTAAAGAAGAAAGAGTTTAAACAGGCTTGGCAAGTCTCTTACAATCTTTGCATCTACAAGAAAGCAGAATACTACTTAAGCCCAACAGCTGTGCAAAGATCAAGAACAACATAGTCTAAAACACAGCTTTCCTAGTGAATTCCAGCAGATTTGATCCTCTCAGAAAAGGGTGCTTAGAAAGCAGCCTTCTTGAGGAACCAAAAACGTGTTTCAACACATACTCACATGGTCTCTATATTTCAAAGCAACAAAGGCAAATACTTCCAGCTGAGCACAGGCCACCACACAGAAGACAGAGATACACTGTACCAAGATTTTTCAGACAAAAAGGAGAAAGGTCAAAGGGTCATACCACATAAATGGTCACAGTGCTTTTTAAACATCAGCCTTTTACAGTGTTTACAAAATTCTCATTTATAAAAGTTTTAACACACCTACCACAAAAAACTGCATTTGGCCTGGAGGGTTGGAAGATAAAGAAAGCAGGCAAAATGCAGCTTGGTGGAGGCAGCACACAGCAAAATACGAGATATTTATCATAATGCAGGAAAGAAAGTTCATGACATCTCCACAGCGATCTGCTACTTATAACCAGACAGCAGTGACCCCTTTGAGGAATCCTGCTCCTTACATACCAATGCTAATCAATCTTTACAGTGTCGCATCTTAGTTATGTTAAATAAGAAAATTTCTCAGTTCACAAAGCAAGAGCCTGTAGCCATCACACTCAGATTTCAGATACAGACATACTAGAGAGTAAGTGCCCCATGCACATTTGACAGCTCTCCATGTTTTGAAAAATGACTCAGTGATGTACCTGAGTTAAAAGTACTCCTGACACTACAAAGAAAGAAAAAAATAACTCATGCGTTCATATATACGGGCCAGTCATAAGTCTTAAACAGAAAAGATGCTGCAAATCTCTATGAGATATGCTGAAACAGTTTTAATATCGTTGCAGGTTCACCTCTCTGACACTATTTTCTAAACTGCTAGAATCATCTCAGAACAGGCTTCTGGGAGATTTTTTTTAGTAGATTAAGAGTTCTGCAATTAGACTACTGGGCTCCAGACTCAGTTTTTTCGCTCAGTTTTACTGAGGTTGCCACTACTCCGACTTCCCCAAGTAACATCACGGTCACCTGCTAAAGTGGTAGAAAAAGAGGGGTGTGGTGGTGAAATACTGAAGAATAAAACAGAACACATTCACAGACAAGCAGTGTGCTCCATCTTAACAACACCAGAAAAGGAATCGCAGACATGCAAGGTAAAAGGCTTGAGGGATATTCTCATTCATTAAAATCATGAGCTGGGAGAGGGAGGAGCAGTTTCATCTCACCTACATCCATCTGAGCAAACATTCAGTTTAGGCTGAACAGGTTCTCAGACTTCTGGAAGGCCTTATCTACTGTACATTAAACACAGAAAAACCAGTTCAAGTACTTCTATATGAATGTGAAGCAAGCAATCTGGGAGGCTAAACCAGCTCTTAAGAACAGTCAGCTGCTCTGCCATAATGGAAAAGACTGACCATCCCAGGCATGTATAAATTGCAGTTAAGACAGTTCTATTCTCCCATCTAAATGAATGGTTTCCTAAGTATCATTATGAGACTTGAGAAAAAGCCAAGGAAAAAAAACCCTAAGAAATTGTTTCTACAGACAGCCTTCACTGAAGACTAAACCACCTCATTGTCTCGTTTGAAAGTTTCACATATCCTGGACTAAAGTGAAACCACCTTTCTTCATTGTTTTTACTGAGTCTGTTTTAAGACCAATTCACACAAAAATACTGAAATTGTAAAAATAAGCCATAACTCTACACACTCCTCTAAGAAACATGTAGACCAATTCTAATACTGTTTAAGAAGAATTTACTAATATTTCTGCTACACAAAAAAGATACATCTAGTTTCTCGATGAACTATTTGAGGAGGTGTAAAGGTCAGGAAGAGCAGATCTGCATGAACCATTACTACAAATAAGGCAAGACTCCTCTGGGTAGGCACTGTTTCAGGACCAAAGATTACAAATACTAACTACTGCTCAAACATGACTGAACATACGACTGCGTGATAATTCCTACAGATGGCCAATGCCACAAGACTTTTTCTGTTGCTACCATTTCTCTAAGCTTTCCATTTTTACGTCTATTTTTCCAGGACAGCTTTTTGTGCCAAGGTAACTTTGTTCAATGGTTTAGCTTTACTAAGAAAGCACAAATTAATTTCAAGGGTAACTGTAAAATTTGCCAAAAACCAACATACCAAAGAGTCACTAGTTCTTTCCACTGTTTTATTCTCTAACAGTAGAAAAATCAGTGGAGATTTTCACTAGCGCTGCACAGGCTTCATACAGATACACTCGTCCTCTTTGCCTTCACAAACAACAACCAGTGACTCTTATTTTCTTTCAACACTAATCCAACCTCCACCACACCTGACCACGTGCAGAAGTTGATGAAACAATCCTACCAAACACAGATAAGCCACTGGTTTGTACTATATTTGGCTGTACAAATTATTCTTTTGGAGAACAGGGAAGTAGCCACTGCCTTTTGACTCTGCATTTTGTGATTTCCCTCACTAGCTAGCAAACGCAACCTTGTGAAGTTTGAAAAACAACTTTACTGAAATATTAACACTTAAAAATCAAATTTGAAGAGCATACTTAAGTAAGAGAATATTTGAATATTTTTAGTCTTGAAATTTCTTCAGATTTGACACAGACCTGCACCAATGGCCTACTTCAACAAAATATTCTCAAGTCAATTTTGCCCAACCTGTGACTGGATGGATAATGGGTAAGATCAACCATTTAAATTACTTCTAACAGGCCAATACCATATAAAAGAAAATTCAATCTCATTCTGCAGAATTTACATGTTTCACATATAGTAGTCTCAGACACAAAGGAAAGATCTAGTATGTTGGTTACTTGGAAATCTGGGGAGTTTAGAAACACATTGGGACTGCAACCACTTACTAAGCAAGTTTTCAAGCTTATACTTCTACCATTGGCGTGACTGCTTTACTGCCAGAGAGCAGAAGAGGAGCTTATCTAAAACAGCTAAGATGAAGGCATGGAAACTAGCAGCATATAGCAACAGATCTTTCTCCATCACCCCACCACAGTAAATCTTCCTCTTTCTCCTAGCACTGTGCTTCTCAATCAGCCTTTCTCTACCAGGATTCACACACACTAACCTCCTCCTGTATTCTGTTAGCAAGAGGACTTTCATTCCCAACACCTGAAAAAGCAAGCATGGGAAGCCAAAAGCAGGACAAGCAGCAACTGCTACAAAGACTGGCAGGAATGTGAAGGAAAGAGAAACTGGTTTACAGCTTCCAGACCAGTATGAAGCAATGGGGCACTCTCCCAAAATCTCTGTCTGTTGTACTTTCCAGCCACCTGCTCACCTCTAACAAAATCACTGAATTTCCCTTGCTCATGCACTTTTGACTTTCACAGAGAAGCCTAGGCTGCCATTCCCCAGTAACTTACTCATCACCATCACAGCTTTAGCCAGCTCTGGCCTTGAATATACCAAGTATCTAAAAGAGAAAAATCTCCATTTCTCTTCAACAACCGTTTGTATTGCGGTTTCATACAGTGGGTATTTCCCCAGCAATCCTGGAAAACAAACAGCAAAAACCATCCCTAAAAACAAATCCAACGGTTCCAAACACTTAACCAATAAATCAGCTGCTACAGAAATACAAGTTTCATGGCTACGTTACAGTCACTGCTCAAGTTACAGAGTAGCTGCAAACCCAGGTTGAACGTCCACTAAATTTTGGCTGCTCTGTGAATGACAGCACAAGCTGAAAGTGTTTATGAACCGAGCTCTGAACATTAAAATGGGAAGAGATAGTTATTCTTCTGTTAATGCTGTATCACCTTTGCTTTCACACGTTTCTTGCGGGTCAAGCACAACTTAAAAATACAGCGAAAGAAACAGGCCGAAAAAAAAAAAAAAAGGTTTTTTCTCAGAAATCCCATCAAGCGCAGCCGGCGGGTCAGAGAAACGCGGCACTGACACACCGGAGCCACGCCAGGAAGGGCACGGGTGGCGGGGAAAGAATCAATGCGGCCGGCAGAACCCTACCCGCCGATCCCGGGCGCACGCCGGGGGGCGGGGGGCGCACCTGGGCGCGCTTCCTGCAGTCGCGTCAGCGCAGGCCCCGGCCGCCCCGCCGTGCCGGTGGCGGCGCCGGCTCCTTTGTTCCCCCGACGCGGGGCAGAGCTTTGGCGGCGGAGGGTCCCCCCTCGCAGACAGCCCTCAGACATCCCGCTTCGCCGCGGCACGTCCGCCAGGCCTTCGCCAAAGCCCGCCGGGACGGAGCCGGCCCGAGCGCCAGGGCGCGGCCCGAGCCGGCGTTTGGGGTGGCGGCGCGAAGCCAGCTTCTCCCGCCGGAGCACGGCCGCGGCGGGGCCGGTGGGGCGGGGGGTGGGGGGCGAGGAAAGGGGGGGACGCGGAGCCGTGCCCCCGCCAGGAGGCCCGGCTCCGGTCGGGGCCTGCCGGCCGCGGCACTCACCCAAGTGAGGAGGCTCTCCCCCAGCTCGGCCCGCTCCAGGCTCTCTACGTTGAACATGGCAGGGCGCGGCCACAAACGTTAGCGGCCACGGCCGGGTCGGGTCGGGTCGGGTCGGGTCGGTACCGCCGGCGCCCCCTCCCGCCACGGGCTGGGCAGTCGCGTTGACACGTTAAAACGACCTGACAGGAACCGCCCGCCCGCGCGCGCTTGCGCCGTGCAGACGCAGAGCGGGGGCGGAGGAGACGCGACGGGGCGTGGTGACGCCGGGGGTGGGCGGGGCCGCGGCTGGTGGCGAGCGTCGCGCGCGTCGGGAGCCGAGGTACCGCCGCGCGGGGCCGCGCCCCTCCCCCCGCGCCGCTGAGGGGAGGGGGCGGGGGCTCCGCCCGGCCCGGCCCGGCGGGGGCTCCCGCCCCTCGTAGCCGCCGGGGGGTGCGGGCCCTTGAGGGGGTGTGAGCGGTTTTGTGGGTGTTCGTTGCGTCCGTTCCGGCCCGGCGGCGCGCTTGGCCGGAGGTGGCAGCGAGCGGGGGAGGCGTTGCGCCGTCCGGTCCGTTGCAGGCCGCGGAGGCCCCTGTACGCCGCCGGGGTCGTGCTGAGGCGTGCCGAGGAGCAGGGCGCAGCTCTCCGCGGGGCCTGCCCCCTTCTCCGGGCTGCGTGTCCCGCGGCTGTCGGCGCGCAGGCCGGTGGCGGGGAGGAGGGTCTGGTCGGGAGGGTCCCTGGCAGGGCCGGGGCGGGCCTGCAGCAGCGCTCCGAGCCCCGGCTGCCCCTGGCTTCGGGAGCGTGGGGTTGCGAGGACACTGCGCCCACAGGCATTCATTCTCTTCCTAGTAAGTAACATGGCGTGGCTTGTGGAAGGAGCAGCCTGTGCAAGCTGTAGAAAGTGACATTAACTCCTCAGAGCAAAGCCGTTGTAGTAAAAATAAATTAACATAAAAAGGAGGTTATTTACTTCACTTTAGCTGCAGGTAATTCAGTTAATTTTGAATCTTGGAGACAGCACGTTTCATGGCCAGAGTGGCTCTGTGCCCTTCCTGCCCCGGTCAGAGTAGTTCCCTGTTGTGCTGCCAA
The DNA here is from genome assembly GCA_020800305.1 of Porphyrio hochstetteri. NCBI lineage: Eukaryota > Metazoa > Chordata > Aves > Gruiformes > Rallidae > Porphyrio > Porphyrio hochstetteri. The sequence continues at coordinate 54,112,830 of CM036938.1, read as the reverse complement.
GAGATTGCCAGCAGAGATCAAGAAACCACTCAGCCAGATATCCAGTAGTTAAGTTGAATTTTGGCCCATTGGAAGCTTGCAATGAAATGTTCGGGGTCATGATTCACGATAAACTGCGTAGGTATGAATCAGTTAGCAACTGGCCTGACATGACAACATGGAGTAGTAGGCACAGTGCCCTGATAATGGGTGACCGTTGGAGAAACAACCAAGAAAGGAAGGATTGCAGGTCTAGTAACTATCGCTTTGTTCCTGTTTTCTCACAGTTCTTCAGTTAAATAAGTGAGTAGTGTGGACAAAGTCTTCAGTGTTCCTTTATGTCAACCTGTTTTGAATTAAAGTATATTGCAAGAGCTATGAAAATTCTCAGGTTTTCCCAGTAGAGTGCCCTCTCACTGATCTCGTATAACATGCTGGTTTGATCTCTCTTCATTTAAAGTTAGCTTTCGTGTTTGGGAATTACTGAGAAAGAAGCTGTATATGCTGCACACCTATAACTTCCCATACCATGTTATGATGTGTAGTTTAAGCTATATGCTTGGTACATCTAACAAATAACACTTTCACTGCTACATTTAACCATTTCATGCTTTCTACCTTATCTTCCCTTATGCAACCATTTCCCACTCTGCTTTGCCTGTTGTCACCATGTGTAGCTTACATTTTGTATTTGGCTGATGCAGAGAGATACAATAATGCTTCTTGTCTTACCATCTATTTTAGATGTGAGGTTACTTACAGAAGCATTACTTTCTACAAAAGAGAATTCTTGGGCATTCCTTAGAAGAGATCTAAGCCTTTTTATTCTTAGCTGAAGTAGTATCATAATTCTGTAAATGTTACTATAAGTAAATGTCATTATTTCCTTTCTCTTCCTGTCTGATGAGGAAAGTCAGATATCGAAACTGAAGGCATTGCCAGGCTAGTTCTGATGTTCCTATCTGCATATTAATTCAGTTTCCTCTTCAGTTTTTTTGTTGTTTGGGGGTGTTTAGAACCTTGTAACCCTCTGTATGCTTTAGCCTTATAAAACAGCAGAAGACATTTTTGGGGATTGTTCTCCATAGGCCACACATCATCCCAACAGATATTCCAAGCAGTAATACTACACAGAACATAGAATTTGTCTTTTTTGCTTCAAGCCATCAACATAGTTTCAGGCCCATGAGAAAAATGATTGGAGACATTTTGTTTTTCCAGTAGAATGGTGTATCATTTGGGATTATGTTCCCTTACAGAACTGCATCTGAAGTTTGCATCTCTAGTATTTTTAACTTGGTAAGCATTATTCCAACTGCAAAACTAGAATACATGCTTCCTTTTTTCTCTTGTTTTTCTCCTTAGGAAAAAAAATGTGCCTCAGAGACTACTGACCTCAGACTTTGTGGAGACCTGTTTTACCAGGCAAGTGCCTCAGGTGGTCAGTTCTTAAGGTATATTCAACAACGTTATTGTTTGCCTATTGAAAGTGCCGTCTCCCCTATTTTGCTAAAACTCTTTGGGCTTTTTCCTTTCTCTTTTGGAACGAGTGTGCATGTGTATAAGTGCAGTCAGCGTAGTCCTGGAAGCAGAGGTGGTGTATGCTGAAGAGATAACTGTGTATCATACAGCTGAGTTTGGCTGTAATTTTGCTGTACAAGCTGAGCTGATTTGTGACTCCAAAGTTGCTGCTAACTCATAATAATGTTGTGTTAGCAGACTGCATGATATCCTAAGATATTCCCAAGTCAGTTTTAATAATCTTCTCACAGAACATATCCTGTCAATTTGTATGTTGCTATATTTGACAGGTTTTTATATTTGACTTAGTAAATGTGCCCTTCAGGTGGTCTCCTCCTGGTTTTTAAAATGTACAGAGATACAGAGACTGTGTGTGCTTTATTCAAATAAGACTGTGCTCATGAAAATTAAAAGCTAATTAATCCTGTTTCTTCAAAACCACTTTTTCTCAGTACACTATCTCTCATTTCCCTTCTTTCTGTTTTATAACGTTATATATGTCTACACCACTATTTCAGGGTCCAACTTAGTACAGTAGAGTACCTAGATAAAATGTATCAGCTCACGATTTAATAATTTAGGGTAGTAAATTCAAGTTAGAGTCTTCAGTGCTGTTTATACATGTACTGTTAATCATGCATACTTAATGTGTGCTGTTGTTAATGCTTTCTGAACACAGTACAGACATACCTTTGAGCTCATCATGAAGGAAAGTAAAAATAACTGTAGTATCCAGTTTGCTGAGTCAAGTACAGTCACAAAGTCCCATTCTCTGCCATAGACAGTGGCCAAGACCTGCTGCTACCCTGAAGTAGGAATTAATTGGACAACTTCTGATGAGAGAGGTATCAGTTATTGCCAGACAGTTAAGAATGTCTTTATCTTGGAAATTGGTGTCTGTTTTTCTCTTAAACGAAAGAAAACAGTAGCTTTATGCCTTAGATACTTAAATGAAAGCTAATATGTATGCAGGGGTGGATTTCTGAATGAATGTGCTTCATTTTAGTATGGTTAAATTCTGAAAAGTCGTTTTCTGTTATCTAAGGTCAGTCATTAGAAACCTGTTGATACAAACGAAACGTTTTGGTTTGGTTTTGTTCCTTTTACCATGGAGGAAAATTTTGGAGAGTTAAAGCTTTTCTGGTCCTAAAAAATGTGACTCATAGTATTTTAGTAGTTGCAGAGGAATTAGCTTATCCTGGAAAACATGCAATCTCTGCAAAGTAAGCAGCATTTTTAAGGAGGTGGCAAGTAATGCTATTGTTAATAACAGACAACAAGCAAAAGATATTACAGGTTCTAACTTGCGCCTTGGCCTACCACCACTGTCTTTGTTTTATAATTTTTTCAAGCACTGAGGGTGGTTGGCAGTACTGCATCAAAAGGAAAATATCCAAAATTAAAATCAAGTAAAAACTCCAACAAACAGACCCTGTTGTTCTCATCCAGTTCACTCCCCACCCCTCTCTGAAAGGACATGTTGTTATCCAACCTATCTTTCAGATCTTGAGCAAATTGTACCATGCTCTTGAAGTCATGAAATGTTGCTTGTGGTTACTAATTTGTATCTCAGGGCAGTTTTGCTTGTGCTTTATTTCGCTGTTTACTTCTTAGCTACTAAGAGAGGCTCTTTCTTCTTTTTCATGGTGCTTGTATAGTCCTTTGGTAGGGAGTACTAAAAATCTCTGTCATTTTGAAAGTATACTAGCATACAGTACTTTGCTGATAAACTTGGAAAAGTTAAAATGCTTCAGAGAACTTTTGGGGATATTCTGACTTTGGATAGCTGGTAACAATTGTTTAATATATTGTGGCACACACTGGATTGTTTTCCTTTATGAATCATGGCGTCTGGTATTGTTCTAGCTATCCTTTATGTCAAGGCTTTAAAGTCTTCATATTACTTTTCAAATCTGAAAATCCACATCTAGTAGAAAAATCCACACTAGTATATGTGTGTGCACCCTCACATCTCAGTTGATCTGTCTGAGTTTTCAAAAATAAAAGATAGAAATTATAATAGCAGTATTGCTCATTATGGTTCTCCTTTTTTCTTCTTTTTGTTTTTGCATAAGCCTGAATGCATTGTTCATCCCTAACCATAGAGGAGAAATATAACTTTTAAGGCTTGCAGATTCTTATTTGAAATGTAAGTAAGTTAGCGTTGCTTTCTGTCAGTGGTCACTTTCAGAAAAACTGAGAAGAAACATCGTGATTTTGTGTTCAGATTGTTAGACTGTGATAGTATATAAAGTGATTGTACAAACAATAGATTCCATTCCTTTCTATTTCCAAGTCATTGACATTTCAGTCTGAAGTTGTTTACATTCTGTAGCCATCAGGAATACACCTCATCCCAGTCTAAAGTCCAGCAAGCCCTAGTGAAATGGAAGAGTCACTCCTTGTCTTTTGCTTTCCCTTACTAGGTAGTCGTATTGTTTTACTTCATAGTTTGAAGATGAGATGAAATAAGACTGAAAATTAACTTTGGGGCTCTTTTGTCATTGCATTTCATGTAAGGAAAGGGACCAAGATTTTTGTTGGATTTTTAAACTTTTCAACTGATACTTTTAACATTCTGAACTTGATTGTATAATTTCCAATTTCAATGCATTGATGGATGTGGTCTGGTTTTCATCCCCTAAGTGGAACACAGGATGGAGTTATGCTTTCATTTAAGAAAGCTACCCTTGTTAAACAGCTACAAAACAAAAAATTCCTCAGTGTAACCAAAAAATCAAATCTCAATCTATTTTCAATTTATGCTTTTATCAGAGAGCTAGTGAAAAAATTAGCTGGACTAATTTCTTGTATAAAAGAACAGAGGCACAGCATTTAAAAAAATGAAACCTTTTTTGTAATTATAAAAAGAAACAAAAAGTAGCATAAATCTACAGAGAAGAAAGAACAGCTTTAAAATTAATGTCTAAAAAGCCTTTGGTGTAGAACTCTGATCTGAAAAGGTTTACATGATGAAAAGGTTGATGTAATTTTTGCATAACCAGACAAATATAATGGATCGACATAAAAAGGTAGAATTTAATACAAACCCCATCAAAGTGCTGGTAAATGGCATCAATGTATTGCCAGTTGTTATTTTAGGAATGATTAGTTATATGATTAGTTTGGTTCTAGAAGTCTTCTCTGACATACACTTACTCTCTGTCAATGCTTGTTGTCTTTGAGGGCTGAAGGGTCTTCGTTACATCAGTTACGAATTAAGTCTCCTAGAGCCTGCTAATTAATTGTAGCAGTGAGAAAGCACCACTGCTAAACAGATGCACTGGGAGGCAAGATTCCTTAGCAGCTATTTTAGGACTGTTAGCTAGTCTATTACACATTCAAACCACTGCAGATGTGTTCATCGGCTGTTGTGGTTGCACCTGAAGAAACATGAGCTGCAAGCTTGCAGTTCTAGATATTTTGTTTGAAAATGTTCAAAATAGACTTAAGATCAGAAAATTTCTTCATCCTTCACTCAGACAATTTTCAAATTGTGTATTTTAGCAGTGTTCTTCTTGTAACCATTGCTTTTTTGACATGCTAACCCAGAGATAAGAGTAGGAGGAGGTTTTTACTGTCTCTGCTGAGCCTTGAATGACTATTCTGAGAAAGTATGTACTGATATTTTGAAGTGAAACACTGCTGTTTGCAGTTCCTTGTTTCCACAATTTATGTCAGCCCTCCTGTGCAATGGTGTGGTTCAGAAAGAATGCTAGAGGTAATGAGGGGAATATGCTCAGCACTGGCCAGAAGCAGTAAGTTAAAACACGAACAACACGAGCTGTAAGCATCAGCAGCTTGTCTCTTCTAGAATTTAGTAATGGAAGCAGCTGAGAGAAAGATTCAGGCAGAGATTCCACTACCCTCTTTGTACATCCTGGCAGTGCTGATGTGAAAGTGAAAACAGAAGTGTTTGCTGGAGTGGCGTTTTATGTAGTTGGAAAGACTGTGCAGGAATTCCTTTTGGACAGTAAGTTTGAATGAGAATGTCATTCCACCATCATATCTGGTAAATGAAGGGGTGAAGAAGAGACAGTTCGTATGTTGTTTTCAGAGTGCACCATTGAGGCAGTGACACAGGAAGCCTCTCAGGTGTGTCAACTGTGAGAAACACTTCCCTTCCAACATTGCACTTAGAGCATCTATATGTCTCTGCCTCAGTCTGTATTTCTGAAAGAAAAGAAAAAAAAAAAGGCGTGTAACAATGTAGTTGTTATTAGCATGTTGGTCCATTCTAACAGAGCTCATTCAGGATAATGGAACAATCATCACATACCAGTTTCTTGTCGTTTACATCTTGTTTTGTACTGAGTGGTGAACCCAGAAATGACAGTGTGACACATTAAAAATTAATGGACTGGTGATGGTAACTAAGGAGTGAAAACGTAGGAGTTGAAGGTAAAAGCACACTGCCTGAGATGAAGTCGTGGAAAATGTGCATCCCAGAATGATGTATTTTAAGAGAAAGGAGCTGCTTCAGGATTGGATTTGCAAAGAAATAATAGATACAGGTTGGGAATGTTGAGCTGGTGAGGCATCACCACACACCTACCAGTTGAGATCTTCTGCACCGAGGAACAGCTGGATGGAAAACACAATACTTCAGCCTCGTGGCTTTAACTCTAGCAATGTAATTGTGTAAGTAGCTGCACAGACAAGTGCTATAACTGCTTTTTAGGCCCTTGCAACTGATGCCTCGGAAAGCCGGAATCAAAACTCACCAGCCTTGGTGACTATGAAGCAGGTATCCTTTATTGCAGCACTGGGCACACAGGGGATCGCTCCTCCCAATGTGTGTGCCTGTTGACGCCAAATTTCTCATATTTATACAGATTAACTATACATATTCATTATCATTTCTAAGAAAAGGCAGTTATGCTAATTATTTCCAGAAAGTCATTTACATTAATCCCTCCCAGATAGAGCATGCTCAATGACACTCAGTGGGTCTTCTGGTGGTCTTCTTGGATGAAGGCTGGACGTCTTCCTCACTCTCAGCGCATGCTCTTTATATTTCTCCTCCATGCTTATCTGGGCTCCCAACACCTGCACCGACTAGTTAGTGCTTCACTGAAAACAAGATATACTCTGTCTCCTAATTGGTCGTTAGTCTTATGACTCCTCTATCTCCTGCTCCCTCTAGTTTCAAGGCTGTTGCACTGTTATGGCTGAGTTTTGTAGCCGCTTTCATGAAACTGCTTGTGTGATGACTGCTAAAATCCAAAACTAATCTATTCCTAAAAACACACAAATTCTTACTTCTTTATCTTCAAGGCTGTTACCGTTGCATTGTTATGGCTAAGTTTTGTGGGTGCTCTCACAAGTAGCCTACACAGTTACAGCTTTCTCCTAAACTGATCTATTCTTAAAACCATGAAAATTCTTATATTAACGTTATATTAATTGTCTCTTGAGCTACACCTATATCAATCTATTAAGCATGATTACATTTCACTGAATCATCCCCCCCTTTTCATTATCCTTACAAATTCTTTTGTAATCTCAAATTATACCATCCTGTCTTAATGATTTTGAAAAGTATTCACCTGTTTCTACTTGATGTCTTATTTTATTTTTCCTCCAATCCCTGTATGTTATAGTGGTCTGTTTACAACACCACAAAGAACATTGAATTCCCACACAAGAAATTAAAAGTAAAATACTTATAAAAATAACAAATGTAAAAAGTTGTTTGAGCCAGGCAAAGTTTGGGAGCCAGGGAGTAAGCTTATTCCAAACCTCTTTAAATCCCCACGATGTATCTTCCTGAGCTACTTGGTGAAGAATCTTTGTTTGTTTCCACATATTATTTAAATCTGTTTCAGTTTCTTTTTCTGATTTATGTATGCACAACAGCTTTGATTTATTATGATTCAGAAAGCTTCAGTTATCATGCACACACCTTCTTTGGCCAGTAGCAGATCTAAGGCCACCCGATTGTGTCTAACTACATTACTTAAGGAGGAAACTTCTAATAGCAATCTATGGATAGCATCACTTGTGTCCCTTTGGAATAACTCATGCTAGCAGATATGTTATGGATAGCTTTTTACTTAGTCCGAGCCATGGGAGGAACTATCTTGCAAAATTGTGAAAAGCAGTTGGCTTTTCACAAACTAGGGGGCCCTTTTTTTATCTGTTGTCCTCCGGGGGATCATAGAATTCCTGCTGGAGGGTGCGAGTGATTAAATATCCGATCTCCAGGAATTAGATATCCTAAAGTACGTGTTGCGCTCAGTTGATGTGATAATGCTTTTCTGGCCCTTCCATCTCCACATAGCCCCCACAATCCTTTAGGAATACAGTCAAATGAAAACTCTCTCCTTAATCCCTGAATTACAGGGAGTGGACACCCACTTGGTATGGAAGTGTTTTGACAAGAAGCTTTTCCTTTACATTGGTCAAAACACAAACTCCAATTTAGGGCTGTGAAAGCTGTTAACAGCACCTGGTATGGTTTGTCTCACTTTTCCCGAAGTGGATCACCTTAGTTACCTGTCTTGCCAGTTAGTTCTGCAGGGAAGTGCCTCTGGCCATCCAGAAAAGGTGTCACAGACTCAGAAGAGATGAACCTCCCTGCCAGAGCAGGTTCCTTAGGACAGAAAAGTACCAGTAAGTGTCAGTAAGTACCAATCAGTATCTCTACCCCCCTTTTCTTGGGAGCTCAGAGAAATCAATTTGCCAGTAGTTCCGTTTTCCAATGTTCCCTAATTGCACCTGGTTGTCTGTTATCTGTGTTGGGGTTATTTTTCAAACATTACTGAGTCACTGTCAAATTGTAATATATATATATATATAGAGAGAGATTCTTCCCTATTAATTTTGATTTAAAATTTATACAAGGAGTATAAATAGGACACACACTCCCCAGTGGTCTTTGACGACTGCCTTTACCTGTTATTCTTTTTCTTTTTTTTTTTTTTGACTATGTAATCACTCCTATGTAAGACCTTTCCACAAAGATTTGGTCTCTTTATTCATTATTATATATGAAACCTGTGTCAATATTGACCTATTTTAAATATGGCTCTTGATGAGTCACTGGTGTTCCACCTTTTGGAAAAGTTACTCCTTCCAAATACTAATTGACATTTCAGTACTTAGACTATGACACAGTTGCTTATGGAAAGCTGTAATTAGCAAAAAATCGTGACTATAGTTACAGAAATAACAGTCTCAGTTCAAGTTGGGATACTTAGGGTAACTTAGTTTATTGCTTCACTTCATATAACTTCCCTTCTTTCATTTTGTTTTTCACAGTGGAAGCCCCAAAATACAAAACCAAAGGAATCTACCCTTTGTTCTCCATGAGTTTTCTGTGCTCTTATGCTACTTAATTATATCACTTGCCCTTTTTTACAATAATGTTATAATATACCACCTTCTCTTGCATTGCTACTGCAGAGGGTTGCTCCAACAAAAAGCTTGGAAATATCTCCACAGCTTGTAGAAGATCTGAAGGGTGAGAGTAGCTGGAAAAAGCTGTGGAAAACATGACACTTGTGTGTTAGCAGTAGACTGGCATGTTGAAATCTTGCCAGGGTAGTCATTACAGGTGTGCACTAAAGTACCAATTACTTGTATTCCATTTCAGTTTTGCAATTAGTTCAGGGCCAGGCAGTGTCTGGTGATGTTTGCTGGATGAAAGGTTCCAATTAAAGTATGACACATGAGCTGTGAGGTAGAGAGAAACACTGATGAAAGCTTGGAAGCTTAACACACGACACACTGGACTAGGAATTAAATTAGACCAGTCTTATCTGACCTCATAAACTGTCAGCTCAGTATGAAAAATACTTTAATTGTGGATGGACACAGCTTCAATATGACTCTCTTGGTCATTTGCCACAGTTCGCTTGGCTCTCCTAGTTTCACAATATTAACAGCTGAGGTTCACTTCACTTCCTGATTGCGACAGGATGATTTAGCAATGTGTTGGAAATTATTTTGCTTGTCTCCAGCTGTAGGTTAATGCAGTAAAAAAATGGCAAGTCATTCTGATTGTTGTGTATGTGAAATGAATATGAAACAAACGAGTCGAGCTAGTCTTTCCTTTAAAGTTTTTTCTCATGTTTCTAGCTGAAGGATGGTAATCCTTAGAAAAATGACAGATTAAAGTGCATCAGGTGATTCCTGTGTACACAGACATTTAACACTACAAAACCAGCAAGACCCCAAGTGTCTGTGTTTGTTTTTTGACATAAGTGGTGAAAATTCAGTTTCTAAAAATTTGATTTTCTCAGCCTAACAGTAAATGATGTGTTGTATAACGGCTAAAATTATTGATAGTGCAGAGTCATTATACTTTTTTAAAAATGCACTGTGCTTAGAATATGTCTAATTCAGCAGTGATTTGTTACTAGGAAAGTGAAGATTCCCAAGTAAATTATGAGACTTCATTTAAAAAAAAAAAATTATATCACAGCACAGTCATTTAGGACTTGCTTGCTACTGCACAAAAAAAATGTTTTGCAGTCCTCTGCAGCAAGCTTAGTGATTGGTAAAAATGCATCTGTTCCCTCTTCTTTTAACATATTTCCCCCAGCAATGACTAATCTGTTGCTTCAGGAATTTATTGTGTTATGAATAGATGTGTATACATATTATTTGTAACTATGTTTGAAATGTATGTGTGCACCTGTATGCTTTTATATATATATATATATATATATGTATGTATATGTATATATTTCTTTTTACATTTTAGAGCTGTGATGGCCAGTCACCAAGCAGAAGTTCAGAGTTTGAAGCTAGATAATGATTCAGTTATAGAAGGAATAAGTGACCAGGTACTGGTGGCAGTTGTGCTCAGTTTCACTTTCATTGCTGCTCTGGTATATACACTTCTAAGGTGAGAATACGTTGACAGGATTAACCTACGTACTTGTATTTGTAAAATTCTAACTTCCTTGATAAATTTTTGTGTTGCTGTACAAAGCAACTTTGACCTTAAGGAAATGATTGTTTGATCACTTGCTCTGTTTAACTAATTGCTTGACAGAGTTTCATAATTTATTTCAGTTAGACTGAAATGATGCATTTCTCAAAAGCGAAGCTTAACTCTTCCTTATATTCAGATGATCAAACTGATAATACTCCTCATTCCTTAAGACTGAAAATGGCTGAAATCACAGTCTGTTTGGCTGGTGTCAATAATGTCAATGATTTGTCAATAATGACTCCACAATTAAGCTTGGATATAATGCTTGAATGTATGTTCTAGTTACAATCTCCTTCAAAAAACCAAAAAATAAAAACAAAATATCAAACCAAACCTGAATAAATGGATTGGTTTGGTTATAAATGAAGACGCTAGAGAACAACGTACTTCACTATGTTTTCCTTAAAGCAAAACGTTCAGAATCAGTAACTTTAATGGTCAAGTCATCAAAGCTTATTTTTCATCTCTGAGATTTTCCTTGCAAGCTGATAAATATCTTAGCCTCTCTGTTTTGGGAAAATAAGTCTGAGCTTCAGATTGGGGTGGTTGTGGTTGTTGGATTTTTTTTTTTTAATGGATGTCTGTAGACTTCTGAGCACAGGATAAGTTTAACAACTAAGAGAACTCAATTTTAGTAATGCATTGGAGTTATGGAACTTACTGAGGAGGATCTGTCCTTATCAGAAGCATTAGCAAGGTTGGAGGTATTTGCGAGCAAGCTACAAAAGAAAGCAGAAGTGGAAAAGCTTGGTTGGACTGCAAGGTGGAGCTGCTGTTCAGGACCAGCAGATAGCAGAGGAATCTAAGGGAAATGTACACTTGAGCTTGCTTTTCTTTCCAAGGCTATTTCAGGTATTCAGATGGCTTCAGGACTGCATCTTAGTGTATGTGTTAATTACTGCTAGAATGTTTCTCCACCAAAGGCACAGAGACCTTCAGCTCATGCCCTGTTTTGTCCATATCATGGGACATTTTTCCTCCAGTTATGAGTGCTAACACTCAGTAATGGGGAAAGTAAAAGACTCTGTCTAACTTTCTTTCTGGTTTGTGTTTTGATCATGCCGTTAACTCCACAGCACCATACTGGTTTTCATTTATTTTATCACACTAATTGCATGGCAGAAATTATTAATTGGATATGTCTTGAGCTTTGCCTGTCCCCTCCTGGACATTGGCAGTATTCTGCTACCTCAGCATCTTGGGCATAAGTGACAGATGTTGTACATACATACTTACCTCTGCAGCTCTACAAATACTCTCGCATATTCGATATAGTGTGTGGTAGAAAGTCACATAAATGAAGTATTTTTACAAGGATGATACCTAAATATTGCCCAGGTAACTTTACCATCTCAACTTTTTCAATTCAAGTGCTTAAGATTGTTTGCTTAGAATAGCTTTTCAGTGGATAACACTTGGGCAGGAAATGTGCCATTAGTTGTTCATGAAGGAATCAGGCTAAACAGGCTTATAATTAACATCTTCCATTTCTGTGTGATTTGAATTGTATCTCAATATATATCAAAGTTCTGGCAAGCTGAAGGTGCAAAATGCGCTCTTTTGTGGCATCTGAACAGGAAATACTTTTATACCTATAACATGTATGACAGACAACATGCACAAAATTTGACTAATGGAGACACCCAGGGTGATCAAGAAGTGTTTCAATGTAAGCTTCTCATCATGTAACCTTTATGTAGATCACCCACATTAGTGTTAAATAAATTTACTGATGACCATGTAATTATCAGTATGAAAAACATGGAGTTTGTCAGTTCCTCTTTGAAGAAAAAAATGAAGGAGACAAATTGTTAAAGATAGCAGTTAATGCAGTATTATGATTGCCCAAATCAAATGAAGGAAAATACTGCAGAAGTGCCATTCAGAAAATTATGTAAAAAGAAGTGCAACCAGAAAATGTCCTAAAACATCAGCCAGTTCAGCCCTCAGCTCTGAGAGATGATCAGGTTGCCAATATTATCCCTGGAACCAGTGTAACCTGTTTTTTTGATTTAACTTTTAGTCAAAGATAGATCACAATACCCTGAGGTAACCTTTTCTGATTTCCACCAGCCTTAGATAACTGTGGGAAATAATTGTTCATATTTATAGAATGAAAGCCTTAGCCTGTCCCCTTTTCACTCCATGAGCAGTCTTCTATATGAACTGACATTTCTTCACTCTTTCTCTAATGTTTAAAAAATGTGGGCAGTAGTTCTTATTCTCTTCTGAACTTCTTCCAACTTTTCTATGTGTTTTTATGCATTTAGCCCAAAATGGAAAACAGAATCCAGCCGAGACCTCAACAGTGCTGAGCAGAATGCATCACCAGTGAAACCCATACGAATAAATAAAGCATTAAAATTCAGTTTTGAATATGATGCTGTTGACTCATATTTATTGTAACTCAACACCTCTTAATGTTGTCAGTATACTTTTTAATTCCAATTATGTTCCCAATGTGCTTCTGAATTTCAAACTTGTCTTATATCCAGCCTCCTTTCTTCAGTGAGTCCCATCCCTGTGATTCCCCTTGGCAAGTCTAACCTCTAGTTTTCTTGCCCGTAGAGTCTTTCTTTTTAAAGAGTGATTTTTTTAAAAAGTTATTTCTTTTTATATCCAGTCTGCTGATAGTTACATAAATTCAACATTCCAAACCTAAGAGTTTGCCTACCCCCTTCTTATGTAAATGTTATGTCTTAATCTTTCATGTAGCAGATAAAATTGAAATACTTAGGGTTTTTCAAGTCTGTAACTTAGACAGTGGGTGAAAACAATACAAAATTTATGAGTAGATCCAACAGCACAAAAACTATCAGCAGACAGAAAAAACAGAAGTATTTCTGCATGATGTATAGAAAAGCTTTCAAGCAACCTTTTTTTTTTGGCAAGTTAGTGGCTTCATTTTGTTTCAGATGAAAATGTAATTTTACCATCATTTTGTGATTGATTATGGAGTCTCTGAAAAGTCTTGCTGCTGTACAGCTTTAAATGTCCAGAGTAACTTTAGGATCTATAATAAATGTCCTGTTTCCTTAATTTTTTGTGTACTTCCTTTAAAATCCTTTATAGCAGGAAAGAATTATTGTTTCGCCCTTTGTTCAAGTTGCAGTTATTTTTCAGTGCTGGGTCAGAGTGTTCAGTTTTTCTAACTGTTTATATTTCCTTTCACAGAAATGAACATCAGAACATACACCCAGAAAATCAAGAGCTTGTGAGAGCTCTTCGTCAGCAGCTTCAGACTGAGCAGGTACTGTAGTAACAGTGGCACCGTTCAGCTGTCTGACCGGGGTGTTGTAGCCTTCTCTGAGGTTCTGGAAGAAGCTGGTCTTGAAAGTTGTGGTAGCCTATTTGCTCTACAGAAACATCCTCGAAATTATCAAGTACTGAGATAACATAGACTTTTTTTCTTTTCTTTTAATGGATAAGTTAAGTAATTAAGTAGTTGGCTGGTTCTTTTTTTCAAACAAGTTTTTGCCACAAGGTGGAGTATGTTAGATTATGTTGTTTGCTTCCTGCAATGTTCCTGGGAATTTAGTGGTAAAGGAAAGGAAATCTGGAGTACAGCTTGCTGCCACAGGACAGGGGTTAGATGTTTAGACTGATAAACTGTGTGTAGCAGAACAATGGCACAGCAACTGGAGCCAGGCAACAAAGATTGGCAGAGAGAAACTTTTTACCAAAGCCTTTGGTGACAGGACAAGGGCAATGATTTTAAACTGAAAGAGGTTAGATTTATATGGGAAGAAATTTTTTAGTGATGAAAGTGGTGAGACACTGGAACATGTTGCCTGGAGAAGCTGTGGACACCCTCTCCCTGGGGATGTTCCAGGCCAAGTTGCATGGGGCTTTGGGCAACCTGGGCTAGTGGTGGGTATCCCTGCCCATGGGGACATTATGGACTACATAATCTTTAAAGGTCCTTCCAACGCAAACCGTTCTGAGGTTCTGTGATTGCATCCAGTCCTGATATGTAGAATAGGGGATGGAAAGCTGTTGGAAATTGTGTTCTAGAGTGAAAAGCCATACTTTTGGAGAGTATTGAGGAGAGTGTTTCCTAATAACACTTCCTGGAATAATGACTGCGTATTTATGTGGAAGGCAAATATGGAAAAATGGGAAGAGAAGACATTTCATAGCAGAGAAATACAAAAGCTGCTATCTGTGCTTGGGCTTGGGAACACTAAATAGTGTAGCTGGTAGCAATACAGTTCAGTTACCTGACTCTGGACAGAACTACTTAGGATAGTGAAGTAACAGTCTAGATCTGAGATGTTATTCATGCTTCTGCATGTCTAACCTAACAGTGTGAAGGACCAGGGGAGTTTAATTCTTTGTGGCCTTTGATGGGTTGAAGCACATGCATGTGTAACAGCACAAGAACAACTTGCTTAGTGAATCAGTTTTTGCATTTAAGTATGCTTGACGTTTTAATTTAAATGTATTTCTCTTTCATTAAATGCAGTTTAGCATTTGACTGTTTGACTTCTAGTAAATGAACACTGGATTTATTTTACAAAACTCTGTAGATCTACATAAAAATAATATCTAACACTTTGCATTTCTCTTCTGTTCCAGCAGGATGCTTCTGTTGGTGATAGACATCGCTTCTATACAGATATGTCCTGTCCAGTCTGTTTGCAACAGGCTACATTTCCTATAGAAACAAACTGTGGACATCTCTTCTGTGGTAAGCAAGAAAAACCCCAGACAAAAAAACCCTAAAGACAAAACCAGAATGGAAATGCAAACCTTTGGCCCTGGTACAACCACCCTAATGCAAAGCTGTGTTTGATTTAAACTGCTTATCTTCTAGTCTGCATTAGGAACCATTTTTATATAACCTGTGGAGAAAATACATTGGTGAATAAACAGTCACTTTGACAGTGTGCTGCATTTTTTTTTCTGTGCTATCATGATTGAGATTGTGGTTAATTTAAAAATGTCAGGGACAGAGAGTATAATTTACTTCCAGTTAGTAAAGAACTGAAGAGGCTGGAAAATACTTGGAAATGTACCATTTAAAATAAATGGTTTAGAAAGAGGAAATAATTCTGCTTGGTATTACCTTTGTCTCAGAATGTGGGTTTTTTTCCTTGGAAGTCCTGAAGAATGAAGACTAAGCTTACAATGCTTAAAGTGTTTGTCTTTTTTCTTTGAGGCCCAGCTATTCAGATTTACATATAAAGATTCTGTAGCATTTTTTCCTCTCCTTCAGGTTTTCCACAGGGTTCTTTCACTGCATCCATCTAGTTTTATGTTGTGTATATGGTGCATACCTTGCCTAGTTGTTTAAAAAAAATACTAGAAATTTGGAAAATAGTTTAAGTACTCAGATTGTTACACATTCATTCCCCTGTTTTTTCAGGAAATAATACCTTAAAATTAATGATGCAGTTGAATCTATTTGGGTTTTCTTTCATTAATAGCATTGAATTTGACATTGGTTCTTCCTATCTTTGGGGAATGTAGAAAAAAATGGTTTTAACCTAACTGTTTGTAAACACTTCTGTTGTTTTCCTTGGTGTGTGTAAGATACTATTTCATGCAATGGGTGTTTAAATGTCTGTAACTTCCATTCACCAGGTTCCTGCATTATTGCCTACTGGAGGTATGGCTCGTGGCTCGGTGCCATCCGTTGTCCAATCTGCAGACAAACGGTAATAGTTGAAGTAGTCATGGACCTGATAGCTCGACTGTCTAGTGCAGCTTGAAAGAAAAAAACAGCAGTTGGGTGTGAACTGTCACAGTGAGACTGGCAGAAGCAGTCTGGAAGCTGAAAGAGAATGGGTGAGACGTGGATGGTGGACAGGAAGGGTTTTTCTAACCTTTTGCTTTGCCAAATGGCTCAAAAAATACAGATTGTTCCTGCAACTCAAATTCAAGTGAACGGCAGTGATAACTCTGTTCTTTTTCTGTAAAGGAGTATGTGAAAAAAAGAAAATCTTAAGACCTTGACTGTGATTCGTCCAAGCTTTCTGTTTGGGTTGTTATATAACGTCTTTACCAGAACTTGCATCTGAAGGACCTGGCTGTTGTGGAAGACTTCCAGTAGGCAGTATACTACTGGTTTCTGAGAAGTGCCCTCTCCCTTCTTTCCCTGTCAAAAATAACCTACCCATGTCAGTTTCTTATTTTGTCCCTATTTTTAGTTTATATGTATTATTAATTTGAATTTTGTAGAGCAAGCATTAACTTACTTCCTACACATCTTACTTATATTGTCAATTTGAAATATGTCCCTGCAACTCATTAACACTTAGGATCTCTGAATCTTATAGTGTATGTTTTAAGAAAAGTACATCTTTATTTTAACAGTGCACAAGCTATAGAGCTGGTAACTTCTGATGAATTATATAACATGCTTCACACCCTTGCCCATACATTGTATCCTTATTTGATTCTATATATCAGCAGGACAAATGGCTGTAAGAAGCCAGAGGAGGGAAAGAAAAATAGGTATGACTAGAGGAAGAATTAATAGGCTTAGAATGTAGCCAGTGAAGAGAGAAGCACAAAAAACAAAGGTGAGGAAGATGAAAAAGGGGAAATCAGGTGGGTTTTTTAGTGTCTCTCCTTACATAGTTACCCTCCTCCAAGTAACAGGTACATTGGGTGGTACTGTTTGCATGGTTACGTGTTCATTCTCGAGTGAAGGTCTGATTTACATGTGTGGAATGGAAGTATGTACACATGAACAACATGAGTCACACACAGAATGTTTGTGGCAGGGCTGGGAGTTGAGTGTAAATCTGCTCATTCTGTCATTTGCCAAATGTGACTGCAGAACAGGTACAAGGTACGTATTTAGTGGCCAGGTGCTGAGGGAGCTTTTGAAGGTTTTAATACTGTAAAGTGCTACGCATTTTCTGCTCCCTGTGATAATCTGCATTTTATACCTGAACATTGCTGCCAAATACAAGTCTTAAGTTTTCAGAAATTCTTATACAGGAAGATGACATATGTGAGTATGACCATACATATCCTATGTTTGGGTGAAAGTTAACCCAAGAACACAGCAGAATTCTCTGTGCTCAAAAAAGAGTGGAAGGTTAATATCTTTCCTGTTAGCTTATTATTCTGTATTATTATCCTTGGTCTTGATATGAACATCCATATGGAAAAATAAGAGCTCTGCTGCTTGCTTGTGGTAATTCAAGGCTGTTCTAAAGACCTCATTGGTTGCTTTATCTGATTTTTCAATTTAAGAAACAAAACTAGATTAACGTGCTAAATTAACTTTGTTCTCCAAATCATCTGTCCCACTTGTGAAACAAACCATTTATGTGTTTAGAAATATTTCCTGTAAGCCTCTCTTATGAAGAGGGTTCTTATGCTTGTTTTTAACAATCTTTTTTAAAAATAACATTCTGTAAATATTTGTAAGCAATGACTTTGTTAAAACTAGCAGCAGTATCCATGTTTGTAGTTTTCTTTTATTTTGCTACTAAATATTAAAGGAAACCAAAGTTTGTTCTGTGTAGTTAACTGAAGATTACTGTTTCCACCTGTAGTTCACAATGCTTGCATTTGAAAGACAGTTGCACTTGTAACAAAATCTCCCTGCTGTGCCTAGGTAACATTGTTTTTACCGCTTTTTGCTGAAGATCAGCAGGATGCGACCCAAGTACTTCAAGATGTTAATGACTACAATCGGAGATTTTCAGGGCAGCCCAGATCTGTAAGTTTTGGGTTAATTTGTGTGCCAGTGATTTTAGGAGACATTAACAGCATTTTTTTTTCTCTTTCCTACCCCCTGTCCCCCTATAATGTTTTAGGGACTATGCAAGTTTTCCTTAAAAGTATTGTGTTTGTACAATTAGGGCAAACCCAGAACCTTGAAAATATTTATTTGTAATTTATGGAAATGTATGGAAATTCGCATTTTTGTTGTGAGTGGGAACTGCTAATAAGCCCTGTGATCCCTATTCATGTGTTAATATCTTTTTAAATTATGACTCATTAATTTGAAAGGATTAATAATTAGTCTGTAAAAATACTTAATACATGAGATGCAGGGAAGAATATTCACTTGATTTATCTTTTTACATTGATTAGAAAAATCTGAAGTTCTGCTCTGTCTTTCTTCCTTGAATTTCAAGTTACAAGCTGTCTCCATTTTATTTTCCTCCTAGATTATATTGCAGCCTTTATTCTGCTTTGAGTGAAGAAAACAGGATTTTTATTTTTTTTTTTAATAAATAGAAAACTAAGTTCTACAAACTTTAGAGAGTCAGCCTTGTGAGCCTGTCTTCTGTATGCATGTGTGAAATGCATGCACCTGTATACTAGTAACTTGCCTGCTTGTCTGTTCTTTGGGTTTGGATACTGTGACAAAATTTTACCAAGATCACAGTTCAAAGAGACAAAAGAGGGGTGAGGCAGGAATTTTTATTTCATATTCTAAACCACAAAGCAGTTATGTTTTCAATCCAGAGTACATTGAAACTACCTTTCCGGCTCCATTGGAACTCTCTCTGGGCTCTGTGTCTGCTTCCCAATGAGATGCAATCATGCCAGAATGATGCATTAAAACCCCAATCGGACTAGATAAGCTGCCTCTGGTTTATCTAGGGTGTGTTGCTTTAGCCACAGACAACATTCCTTTCTAGAGAACTTTTTTTAGCCTTGACAATAACTCATTATAATGTCATGGTTCAGCGCAGAACCTGTGTACAGCAGGAAAGGAGTCAGTATCAACAGAATTTCAAAACTCACCCCTCCCTATGCCACACAACAAAAATCTGAGTGGTTTCTGCTGGACAGTCCCTTACTAAGGTGACAAAATCATTGTAGGAAAATGGAGAGGAGCCAGTGGTAGATTAATTTAAAGATTCTTTAGTTTACTTTGAGGCTTGATCCATCCTTTGGAAACATATGTGAGTCATTGGTTATATGCCAGGGGAAGAGATGTTGTGTTTCTGAAGAACTGCAACCTATTCTACTTTAGCTGTTGGGTTTTTTTTTTTGTCTCATAATCCTTAGTTGTCTTCCATTCTGATCAGTATTTCACTCCAGTTAACCTGTTTGCTGTTTCTGACTTTCTTGGTCATTTATTTTACTATAGTGGTTACTGCTTTTCCTTCTTAATAAATGCCAGTGTATTTTGTGGTGAGTTAAACATACGTTTTATGGTATTAAAAAAAACCACAGTTTGACTGTTTCTTAAAAACACATATGTATATTCTAAATCTAACTTTTTACCTAGCAAAACTAAATCCAGGAAGTATTGTACTTTTGTTTTATTTCTTATAAGGTAACAGACTAGAAAACTGTAATATAGCAGTAGAAACCTCAGATGGAGGGTGGGGGTAGGGGAGGAGACTAATTTAGCACGGCCCAGCTGCTAAAGCAGGATTTTAACTTTTGGTTTCTTTCTTTGTAGATTATGGAAAGAATTATGGATCTGCCCACTTTGTTGCGGCATGCTTTCAGGGAGATGTTTTCTGTGGGTGGCCTCTTCTGGATGTTTCGCATCAGAATATTCCTCTGCTTGCTTGGAGCCTTGCTCTACCTGGCTTCACCTCTGGATTTTCTTCCTGAAGCCCTCTTTGGAATTCTGGGGTTCCTGGATGATTTCTTTGTCATTTTTCTCCTCCTGATCTATATCTCTATCATGTACCGGGAGGTGGTAACACAGCGGCTGAACAGATGAAACGGACCAACATGCCTGAAATGCAGAGGCAGTTAGGAAATGCTTTGAAAAGAGAATTGTAACATAAGTGTGCTATAGCAAGGTGCCTCTGTACAGTTTCAGTAGTTACAATTTCATAGCTGGTCATCTTATACAAATATGAAGGGTTAGTATGTGGTGATGCTTAACTGGAATCTTTAATTTGTGTTGTATATCTCATAAGGATGAGGTTAATTTTACAATGTAATAGACTACTTTCATCTACTTCCACCTGATGAACTACGGTATGTAATCAAAACAGAAAACGCCTTTTTTGGTGTGTGGTTTTTGAAAAAGGAGTTCTAGTAAAGGACTTTTGGAAAAGAAAAATCCATTTGGGTACTCTAGACAGGCATAAGGAAATTCAGAAATTCTTCACAGCACAGTTTATCATGGCTAAACTATTTTATGTGTCCCTGT
Source organism: Porphyrio hochstetteri (assembly GCA_020800305.1). Taxonomy (NCBI): domain Eukaryota; kingdom Metazoa; phylum Chordata; class Aves; order Gruiformes; family Rallidae; genus Porphyrio; species Porphyrio hochstetteri. Next base: position 54,092,293 of record CM036938.1, on the reverse strand, counting down.
TGTGGACTTCAGTTTTTAAAAATAAAAGTAGAAGAAGAAATCCAAGGACCAATTTACAGTTCCCACCCTGCAGTTTGCTGTTGTCCACATGCTTCACAAAAACAAGGAGAACACCTCAGTATTGCTTGAACTGCACCATGTACGTTTGTATTTTTTTATTTGGGAATATACACACAGTATCTGATCTAGAAGGAGAAACCAATATGATGCACGCCAGACTGGTTAGTGCTCTATTTTTAAATGGGAGCATGTTTGTTTTTTTCTCTTCAGGCTTGCTTGTTTGGTAGCTATTTATCTTGGAAGCAGGAGCTTTATGCTGCTTTGGGTCAGTGCAGTGTATCTGAAGTGAGATATATTAAAGCATTTAGCCAACAGAATGAACACTCACATTTTAGATAGTTGTTGAAGAAAAGAAGTCAGAACTGGATGTTTACATTACAGAACTTTACCTGAATGTACATTCTGTGATACAAGTATTAAACAACTTAGATATTGGGATGTTTGATTTTCAGTTGGCGTTTCCTTGTTTCTTTGGCTGATTCAGATGTGGGTAGAGGGGATTCAGAATTACCTTGAAAAAGATCTGTGAGAGGGGACCACGAAAAAATCCTGGAAGTTTTTTCAAAATACAAGGATATTAATTATCCTTAAAGTTGGGGGTTTTTTTCGTGTTGAATTTGAATATAAGCTATCATAGCCACAGAAGTAATTTTAAAATATTTTCAGTTTAAGAAATTAATGCCCCATGAAAGGTCAAGGATATTCTAGATCTATGTACATTTTAGCTAGAGGAATGATAATTGCCATTTCATATTAACTTCCTGAGTACTTGAAAGACAGTGATTCGACAGGTGATTCTTTGTGTGTTTACATATACGGGATGAGACTTAGACTGAAAGGGACCTGGTCACAACTTCAGTGTCTTGCCCATGCAGGCATCTTTCCATAACTTCCGGCACGTAGGCACATGTAGGAAGATAGAGCTGGCTCCTGATTTGTCAGTTTGGTAAATTACATTCACTTAAAAGTAAATTCACTGATTCTTCTGTTGAAAATTTGCTTTTGAAAATCCAAAGACGTTTTACAAAGGAACTGGAAACGTCAAATTTTCCTTGTCGCTGTTTGCTATAGATGGGCAAGAGGAGAAACAGGAAGTGAAACGAGGGAGGAGGAGAGCCAGACAGAAAATTACATTTTTGGAAGCAAGTGCTATTGGTTTTGGCAAGCTGACTGTTCTTGAGCATCTTAGTTGAGCTCTTTTCTTTGTGTTGGCATTGCTAATGTATGGTGGTGATTTAGTGGCTACTTCAGTTAGAAGTCAATAAGGTATTAATGAGTAAGCATGGGATATTCATAAACTGTTAGGTACATATACAAAGCAAGATACTAGCTTGGGATGTTAGGTAAGACAGGATTTTGAAGTTTGCTGTAAGCATTGTCTTGGGTTTGTGTTTTTCTCCCAGGAGGTCCAGCTGAGCGTGAACTCCAAAAGAAGTATTTTAGTTGAGTAAATTTAACACCCCCTTTTCTCCTGAGGTTCAACTTGTGGGTCTGCTTAGCAAAGAGTGTGAACCGCTACTGTAGAACAACCGGAGTCTGTTCATGGAACCTGTTAATCTAATACCTCCTCCATATGTTATTGCTGTGTTCGTGTTTATACTCCTTCCCATGACTCTCCATCTCATCCAGGGTGGATGTAGATGTTCATGAAGCTGCTTACTGATTTGTTTTCATTGAGTCCCACAATTCCATGTGCTACTATGAAGTTCATTCAGAAATATCCATGTAAGGGGTCTGCTCCTGAAGAACAGACAGACCTTCTTCTGTACCTGAAATCATGTAAAAGCCATATCTGAGTAGCTACATAAAGTTTACCTGCCTTCTGTTTCTTCCTTCACATTTCTGCTAACCAGAAGGGTTTCATGCAGAGGCTTCTGCTTACTGTTCAATGTTGAGTAATATTGTAAGCTTAAATTCAATGCCTCAAATGCTTGACAGACTTAGGACCAGCCTTCCTTTTCACCAGTATGTGTGCTGGCTTGCGGAGACCTGTTTTGTTGGTTTGTTCCTGCAAGCCACCAATCAGCAGTATTAGGACTTGCTCAGGCCTTTTTGTGAACAGCTGTAATGTGAAGATGCATTTGTCCTGCAGCATCTGGCTGCTGCTCCTTTACACAGATCTGAACTAGCCATAAGTTAGGTACTTGTCTTGAGCTTAACGTAAGCTCTGGAGCTCCTGGGAAGCTAGAGATTAATCCATGAGCATGTAGCATCCTTGAACTGCACGCTGGCCAAGTTGTTCTTGCAGCAGCATTAAAGAGAAATGGTGGAGCTGAGCACTGGCTTCAGAATGTGAAGGAAATGCATGATGGTGTGTGACGTGACTGCAAACGTTGGTGCAGTTTTGTCTCCTGGAACAGGGCAGCCCTGTCCCTAAGAGCAGAAAAAGGAAAGAAAAAAAAACCAAAACAAAACAAACTTGAGCAGCAAAGAAGAGATACAGGGAAAACAATACAGCTCTTGAAAGATTCTTACAGCTTCACCAAAAAACTCTGTGAAATATTTGATTGTTCCAGCAATATTAACAAAGGGGAAAACTCAAGTTATACTTAATAGCTCCTACAGAATAACTTGTAGCGTCTCGAGGCCTGATGATCATCCTTATGACAAGTGCTGTACAGAGTGATCTGTGGCTTTTTGTGTCCCACACCATGGATGTCTGTGAGGATGGGGCAGAACACAGTGATTTGGGGATACCATTTTGCCATAGGTTTCATAGACCTGTAGCAGTGACCTGTGTGTTACACTAGATTTTTAAGACAAAAGGATTTAAACCTACTTGTTATTACTTTTAATGATAATAAATTGCTATTAAAGTATGAGATTCTTGATGTATTTTAATGGCTTTCTGGGTGGGACATTGGTTTATTCCCTCTTTTCCCCCTTCCCTGGGCTAAAGTTGGCAGTGGCCCTTCTGCAGTCTTAATCAATTCTTGCCTTAGAGTCTGTGGACGGGCTGCTCAGTGGCAACTCGGTGGTTTTCATTGTAGTATTGCCATTGCAAAGATTAGAGTGTTTCTGAGATCACAGAATCGTAGGGGTTGGAAGGGACCTCGAGAGATCATTGGGTCCAACCCCCCTGCCAAAGCAGCTCCCTAGCTCATATTGCACAGATAGGCGTCCAGACGAGTCTTGAATATCTCCAGAGGAGACTCCACCACCTCCCTGGGCAGCCTGTCCCAGGGCTCTGTCACCCTCACTGTGTAAAAGTTCTTCCGCATGTTGGTGCGGAACTTCCTGTGTTCCAGTTTACAGCCATTGCCCTGTCCTGTCCCCACAGACCACTGAAAAGGGGTTGGCCAATTCCCCCTGCATCCCATACTTAAGATATTTATAAACATTAATTAGGTCCCCCCTCAGTCGTCTTTTCCCCAGACTGAACAGCCCCAGCTCACTCAGCCTTTCCTCATAGGGGAGATGTTCCAGGCCCTTAATCATCCCTGTAGCCCTCCTCTGGACTCTCTCCAGGAGATCCCTGTCTTTTTTATACCAGGGAGCCCAGAACTGGACACAATACTCCAGGTGGGGCCTGACCAGGGCAGAGTAGAGGGGGAGGATCGCCTCCTTCGACCTGCTGGCCACACTCTTCCTGATGCATCCCAGGATCCCATTGGCCCTCTTAGCCACCAGGGCACACTGCTGGCTCATAGCCAACCTGTCATCCACCAGGACCCCCAGGTCCTTCTCCACAGAGCTCTTCTCCAGCAGGTCATCCCCCAGCCTGTACTGATACAAGCGGTCATTCCTTCCCAGGTGCAAGACTTTACACTTGCTTTTGTTGAATTTCATTTGGTTTCTCCCTGCCCAGCTCTCCAGCCTGTCCAGGTCTCACTGGATGGCAGCGCAGTGTTCCTGTGTGTCAGCCACCCCTCCCAGCTTTGTATCTTAGTTCCAAGAGTATATCGTAAACTATATATCTTTTTCCTGAGCCAGTACCTTCAGATCCATGGGCACTGAGCTTTCAGGATGGTAAACAAGTACAGACGATTAATTAACACATTCCCATATTAGTCCTCCAAGCAAACAGCAGCATAAAGCAGGTGGATGAGAATCCAGTTGAAGTAAATTGCAGGAAACTGCAAATAGTCTCTGTAGGTTTGCAGGAAGGATGGAGGTTGGGGTGGGGCAGAGAAGAACTGGATGTGACTGGCCTGAGCTGCAATCCGGTGCTTGAGGGCATGAGGAGGCAGGATCCCTTCTGATAAGAAATGCCCAACAAGTCTTGGCTGGGAAGTCCGGGGCCAAGTTGGACCAAGTCTTCTGGACTCGTATGTGAACTTTGTAGCCTGCTTTGGAACATAGTTCTAGTGTTTATGGAAAAATCATGCAATTATGTCTTTGGTAAGATGTTACTCAATTAGCTTGGAAGTTTGGTGGAGTACACACTTGTCCTTGCGCATGATGCCTCTGTACTTGCCGTGGGAAGCTCAGCTAAACACTCTAGAGTCCCTCAGCCAAGGCTGCCAGAGTAGGTGGCTGTTTTACATGGTCTGTAGTACAGTTGTAGGTAGGTTTTCTGCTTCCGAATGCCAACCAAACAGGCAACTGCCCATTAGTCACCGATACCGCAAGCCGCGTGGGCACTTGTTCCAAGGAGACGGACCAGTAAGTGTCATTACCTCTGTCTCTGAGATGTAGCATCCTAGTGGCTTGCCTTCTTCCCTGTTGTGGGAACTGGCGTTTGACCTGGGGAAAAAGCTGCCACTTTTCATTCCACCTGTGATTCCCTCAGCTCAGCGACCTGCGGGTGTGTTCCTGTGTGGGTGGCACACCATGGGACAGTGTGGTAAGTAGAGTGCTTTCTGTAAGCCAGGGATTCCGTTCCTCCCTGGAGCAGTCAAGCTGGGTAATAAACTCTGCTGCCAAATGAGGCAAGCAGGAGGTTAGATCTGAGTTTCCTGTACTCCATCTTGGAGCCTGTCTCTGTGTATGCCCATGCTCCATTTCTCATTGCCTTGGTAAGATGCTTATCGTTTCAGCATCTGTGTAAGAGACTCTCATGGACAGATCTTGTGCGTGCCGAGGTAATGTCAGATCTTGACATGGGTACCTCTACTGCAACCTTCATGGCAAGCAGTAGGGTTTAAATCAAAGGGTGTGGCGGGGTGCAATAAAAAGGCATGTCTTAAAGAAAGTTCCTAATTGTGTGGCCTATTCTTACTGGTACTGGATGGTGCCATTTGAGGACATCTAGGTGTCTTGTCTTTGTTTATGTTAATACTAGGTAAAAGGCACAAGAACGATTAAAACTCTAAAAATTGCATCCATGAGGAAAGGTTGGAGAGACACATTTTGCCTGCCTGTAGGGAAGGCTGAGGAACACACAAGACTTAAAATAAGCTAAAAGGGAATGCTACCCTGCATAAGGTCTGACTGGAGGAAGTAGCAGAGAGCTTGAATTGCAGCAAATGAGACTTACAAGAAACTTGCTAAAGTGAATTGATAGAGGATATGGTCTGTGGCACTGGTGGAACCCTTTCTGGGAGGCATCTGAAGGCAGGCCAACATCTGCAGAGACTGGTTTCTGCACAGTTAGGCCTGCCTGGGGAAGAGGCCAGTGAATGAGGTGTCTGCTTTCAAGGCAGCTGGTCCGTGCCTTAATAGACATCAGACCAGATCCTCCTGGATGACATGTTGGAGCACATGAGGGATGAGCACGTGATCCGGGACAGCCAGCACAGCTTCACCAAGGGAAGGTCATGCCTCACCAATCTGGTGATCTTCTATGATGGAGTGACAGCATCAGTAGATAAAGGGAAGGCAACTGATGTCATCTACCTGGACTTGTGCAAGGCCTTTGACAGAGTCCCACATCACATCCTTATCTCTAAATTGGAAAGATGTGGATTTGATGGGTGGACCATCCAGTGGATAAGAAACTGGTTAACAGACCGTAGCCAAAGGGTGGTGGTCAATGGGTCTATGTCCAGGTGGAGGCCGGTGACAAGCGGTGTCCCCCAGGGGTCTGTCTTGGGACTGGTTCTCTTTAACATCTTTATCAATGACATGGATGATGGAATTGAGTGCACCCTCAGCAAGTTTGCGGGTGACACCAAGCTGAGTGGTGTGGTTGACACAACAGAAGGAAAGGAAGCCATCCAGAGGGATCTTGACAGGCTGGAGAGATGGGCCCGGGTGAACCTAATGAGGTTCAACACTGCCAAGTGTCAGGTGTTGCACTTGGGCTGGAAGAATCCCAGACATAGATACAGACTGGGAGAAGAGCTCCTTGAGAGTAGCCCTGCTGAGAAGGACTTGGGGATTCTGGTGGATGAGAAACTTAACATGAGCCAGCAGTGTGCTCTTGCAGCTCGCAAGGCCAATGGTATCCTGGGCTCCATCAGAAGAGGGGTGGCCAGCAGGGACAGGGAGGTGATTGTCCCTCTTCACTCTGCCCTCATGAGGCCCCATCTGGAGTCCTGTGTCCAGATCTGGGGCCCCCAAAACAAGAAAGATGTGGAACTGTTGGAGAGGGTTCAGAGGAGGGCCACGAAGATGATTAGAGGGCTGGAGCACCTGCCCTGTGAAGGGAGGCTGAGGGAGTTGGGCTTGCTCAGTCTGGAGAAGAGAAGGCTGCGGGGGGACCTCATTGCAGCCTTCCAGTACCTGAAGGGAGCACATAAACAGAAGGGAATCAACTTTTTAAAAAGGTAGACAATGGCAGGACAAGGGGAAATGGACTAAAGCTAAAGGAGGGAAGGTTTAGATTAGATATTAGGGGGAAGTTTTTTACAGAAAGAGTGGTGAGGTGCTGGAACAGGCTGCCCAGAGAGGTAGTGGATGCCCCGTCCCTGGAGGTGTTCAAGGCCAGGTGGGATGGGGCCCTGGTAAACCTTGTGTAGATCCAGGCCTTGAGGTTGGTGGCCCTGCCTGTGGCAGGGGGGTTGGAACTCTATGATCCTTGGGGTCCCTTCCAACCCAGCCCATTCTATGATTCTATGACCGGAGAAGTCCTAATCTGACTCAGCCTGTCTTGCTCCTGGTGTTTCTGACATGTGTTACCTGTATGCATCAGCCAGCAGACCTGAACAGCTTACCTTTCCTTGGGAATTTTGCTAAATAGCAGTGATTAAAATCCCTGGGGTAACAATATGGCTCTACCTTACTTTGGGACACCTTAATGATTATTTACAATTATATTCTATTTTATTATAAAAATTCATTGTTTGTCCCGTATTTTCCAAGAGGAGGATTATTTCTCATGGTTAACAGATGCTTAATTGGTGGGAGGGAAGAAGAGGGCAAAGGAACATAATTGATAATATTGAGTCAATTGCTCATTGCTGGCAGGTAGCTGATGGGGAACCATGGGTGTATCAGGTGTTACTAATGGCTTGGCTAGAATATGTTGCTTGGAAAGCTGTTCAGCTTCACGCTAGCATATGTTGTTCTTCACAATCAAGAATTGTTTTCTCCTGCCTCCCCCTTTCTGCCTTCATTCTGGAAACTTTTGTCTTTTACCAAGACGGGGAGGCAGCAGAACCTGAGGATAATCCATGCTGTGCTCTGTACAAAGACACTGCAAGCACTCCTGAGTAAACCACCTTTTTCAGAGAGGAGACTCCAATCATCCCATGGGACATGTCCTTACTTGCCAAAGCAGACAGAAGGTCACACTTTTGTCTTTCTTGCCTTCTTCACCATCTAGGTGTCAGGGGTTGGTGTTGCCTGGTGGTGTTGCCTTCATTCCTGGGCTCTAAGGAGGGTCATGGTATTCAATTTAATGCAGGTTGACTCAGAATAACTGTTATAATATGCCCCATCAACAAGCTGGTTTATGACAATTTGTGGTTTACATTTTCATCCCACCTAGGGTCTTCAGCATCTAGCCAACCAACTTGGAGCTGCTTTAGTCTCACTTCTCTTTCCCTTGCAGGTTTTTGTACTGTAGTTCATTCTCCTCCCACTTTCTTACTGTGGTGCTTAAGGACCACAGTAAAGATCACAAAGCAACTTTTGATAAATCACTTGCTGACATACCACAACAGTCCACACCAAACTCCTGAATAACTCTTGCAGCCAACCCTTCAACTCTCTTGCATCTCATAGGCCATGCATCAGGAAGGAAGGTAGAAACACGTCTGGTTAAATGGTTAAATTCCTCCTGTTGCAACCTGAAGAAGTTCAGTACAGCCCCGTGGCTCTGCCTCCTCCTCACACACACAGAACTGGCCACCCTGGGTCCGCTGCCTTTCGCCAAGAAGGATGAAGGACCTGAAGACCAGCAACCTTTTCACTTATGCCTATAACTTCCCCCAGCAATGCCTTCTGTTCTGATACCTGCAAGAGGAGAACAAAGAACAGAAGCAGCATGGCGCCAAAGCAGACCCCCAGTTAGGCAGGGCTCTATTTGCGCCTGGAAGGCTGGAGAAGAGCCTGTGTTCTAAGGAGCTATTGTGTACAGTTTCACTGGAGAGACTGGTTTTTCTCTGTCGCTGAGGTTGACGGGTGCAAGTCTTTTCTTGACCAAAGAAAAAAAAGGCATTGCTTTGAAAATAATCACTGCGGTGTTACCCTTTCTTTACATACAGGTATTTTGAGCCCCTGGGGTTCTTGTTCTCGTGGTTTTGTTCTCAGCTCTCACAAGCAAGGACTGCTTCAATATTAAAAGAAGAAGAAAGAACTTAGTAATCATACTGCAACTGCAAGAGCTCTTAAAAAAAAATACCAACAAAAACCCCACATATAAAACACATGATTAAAACCACAAGGACTGGCAACATGGTGTCAACAAAGCTGCTTCTCTGGAAATCCCATGAACTTCCCATTCTGGGCTGCTAGGCAAACCCTTTCCTGGATTCGGGTCTTTGCTGTTGATTCATTTCACCTCAGTCAGAAGAAGCTGGTGATTGATAGCAATAATTTCGGATATTAGATCAGCAGCAGAAGTAGGCCCGCTAGCCAGACCCACCAGACCTTCTCCTTACCTACCTCTTGCTCCACAGAGGACTGCTGCCCCCACTGACTGCCTCACTGACTAGCAGGGACACTGCAGAGACCACCACAGATCCGGAGCAGAGGAGTGGATGGAAGAACTGAAGTGCCTCATTTGAAGCCAGGAGATTGCACTGCAGGTGTTTCATTGCCAAGGAACAGGAGAAGGAAGCGGGCAGGTCTTTACCCTTTGGAGGGGAGAGCACAACAGAGGGTCAGGGGACCGCCCACCTGCTGGGAAATGCCTAAAAGAACATCTCCCAGTAAAGAATGCTTCCCTGCCAAGGGTGGTGAGATGACATCCTAACAGAGGCCCAAGCTGGTCCCACGAGGAGTGTGACAGCCATAAAGCCATGCCAAGGTGCAGCTGCAGCCTGGGCAATGGATCTCAGCATTGGTGAGCTGATGGAGAGGAGCCACAGCAAGGCAAGTCCTGCACCACTGCACCGTCAGCCCTGCAGAGCAGCTTCACCCTGTGCTGGAGGTGGCAACTGGACCAGCACCCCTGTGACCCACTGGGGTTGTTAGCAGGGTGGGTCTTCTTATGCTGTGCTCCTTGATACAGCTGTGGGCTCTCCAGCTTCTCTGAGGGCCACCTGGCTTCTCAGGGCATCTGTTGCTGCTGTGTTTGAGCTGCTGTAGAGTGGCCTGAGCCCAGTGGGAACAAGTTAGTTGCACAGCTCTTCACAAAGGAGCATAGCATCATCTTTTTTGTGTCCTCCTTGCTTCAGCCCAGGGTGTTAAATACTGGGTAGTGTTGTTCCTGGAAAACATGATGTCAAGTAAAACATCCTTGCATGCTCCAAGCTGTCCCCAACATTATGGGAAGTGTCACCAACAGACCCAAGACCAGTGAGGTCCTTGGGGTAGTGCACCTAATCTTGGTGTCACACCTGACTCCTTGTAGGCATTTATTATAGTTACTTTTGCAACCTGCTCTTTCTGTGCATTTTCCTTAAGACTTTTTTCTTTCTGGGAGGGGCTGTTTCCTAGAATACCCACTGCCTTCGCTTTCACCATGAAGTTGGGATTTGCTCCTGCACGTAAGTAGTGCTGGGGTACTGCCTTAGACCCAGCCACTTGTCCTTACAGCATGTGAAAAATAACAACAGGTAGACCCTAAATGGTTAAACTTTATTAAGTACCAAAATCTAGTGAAAATAATATAATCCGAATGGGAAAGGGGAATCAACTTGGGGATTAGTCATTACTGAGTAGGATTTACAGAGGAGTAAAACTAGCGTAAAAATGTAAACTAGCTTTGCATCCACCCACCATACCATGTTTTCTTGCTAAGAAACACCAAGCAAGAACAAGTAGGCACATCATCTGATTTACTGCAGGAAAGGTCCATGGGTCAAAACAATCCAGCAAAAGAATGACACCTCAAGCAGCAGAAATACATGCCTGAGCTGGGAAAGACCTGCACACAAACGCAGTACCCACTGGTCCATTGCCCAGAGCTCTGTCTGCAGATCTTGGTACTGCCTGTCTGCCTGTTCTCCAAGAGGTGTCTCACGGGGATTGTTGCGACCAAAGGAGCTGTATCCTGCTCCTTCCTGCTGGCACAAGGCAGATCAGGTGCTTGCCTATGGACAGTACTGCAGCATCGCTGGGGTTGTGGGCAGATGCCCTACCCTCTGGAAGGATCCTTACCCTCTGATGTGTCCCTTTGCAGTAAGGATGCAGGCAAAACTGCCCCTGCCCCAACAACCCATGTCCTCCTCTGACAGCCCTCTCCCATCAAGCCCCAGCCACCTCCCAACAGATGGCAGCAGCCTTGCACATTGCCAGACCAAAAGGATTGACGTTGTGCACAGGGATGATACTTGCATCTGGCAAATTTGGGGGTGCTTTTCCTCCCCGATCATCCAAAGATCACTTTTTTTTCCCCAGGAATGTAGTTGGATCAAGAAATTCCAGCTGCTCCTGGTCTATCCTGTACCTCTTCCCATGGCTTTAGTAAGGGCATCTTCTTTTCTACCAACAGCATCAGCCAAACCAGGCTGGTAGCTTGCTTACAGACCCAGCTTTGGGAGTCCATGAGCACAGGAAAGTTCTAATAAACATTAATTTTCCTCCCCATCAAGCCTCATATTTTCTGAGAAAAACCTGTTAACAGAGACCCAGTGTCTACAGCCTTGTATGCCAAAAGAGGAAGAAGAAACCAGCTGTTGAACTCATGTTGTGCTAGGTTTTATATTTCTGAAGCTTACTTGTGCTTTTGTAGGACTTGGGTCCAATCAGCTTTTGAAGGTAGAGTTTGTCAGCACTAATGCTTCTCTTCATCCCCTCCTACTACTGCCCTGAAGTCCATTTCTTCTCCCCTTTGTCTGTCTTGCTTCAGAGGTGCCTTTTCCTCTCTCCCTTGCATGACCGGGAGGGTTTCTGCTTGATTGATTACTCCTGTCCTCTCTACCTGCCTCTTTACTGTGACACCTCTTCACAGACAGTAATGGAAGAGTGAGGGAGGTCCTTTTGCTGAAGAACTCAACATTGGTGCAGTAAAAGTAACAAACCATAGGCTTCAAAAATGTGTGAAGTTTTAGATACATTTTCCCCCTAATTTAAAAAAAATAATTATGCCAAGCCATCTGTTGCTAATGTAAAAAAAGATGTAAATAGATGATACATAGTGAACGGAGTGTCACATGAGTGCTCCATCTGCTGTGGGGAAAATCACCGTTCTCCAGCAACAACACTGGGTGCTGAAGTGCAATCCAGGATTTGGAGAAGCCTTAGGCTTTCCAGAGGCATAACCAGCTCCCAAGGCTGCCCTGAAAGGAAATCAAGAGTCGATGGGGTAGATCTCTGCATGCCAATCTTTCCTCTCTTTCTGACAAGTAGCAATAGTGGCTGTGCTGGGGACAGGGTAAGTTATACCTCTTGTTCCAGACTAGTTGCAAACTCAGGCATCCTGCTCCCTTATGTACGATTTCAGGGTTCTGCTGTCAGCCAGGAATCTGGCCCTTTACTGAACGGCAGCAGAAGCCTCCCACCATCTCAAAGTAATTGGGCAGTAAAGTGGCAGATGAAACCCATCTCTGAGACCCAGGAGGTGCTGTGAACGGCTCAGTGTGCTCAACAGCAATCAGAAAAGGAAATAAAAAGTTGAGAATTGTGTGGAAGAGAATAAAGGTAATGAATTGATTCTCTGGTGTGTCTCCATTGTGAGCCCTCTGCTTAGTTCTAGTCTCCCCATCTTAAGGTGGCTAAAGTGACAGGACAGGCTCCAACGAGCTGGAGGCATGGAACAGCTCTGTGCCAGGACACAGAAAAGCTACTTACTAGAGCTCTTAAACTGTAAAACAGAGAAGATATGGTAGAAGTCTAAGAAATGGGGACTCAAACAGGAAATGCGAACAGGGAAACCACTCTTCACTACTTCTCATACCTCCAGGTCTGGGTGACACCCCATGGAGTTAGCAGAGAACTGGTCCTAAACTCAGCAAAAGGATGAGCTGCTTCACAAGGTGCAGAGTTAACTTCTGCTGCTGGAGCTGGCGATGTCACGGGCTTGTGTGGTTTCCAAAGGCTTCTAAATTAACCTGCTGCATGAGTTCCATGAGAACTGTTAAATGTGGAGGCCCCAGAGACACCTCTCCTTCCAAAAGATTCCCCAGTGCTCATAGGCAGTAGATTGAGGAGGATCTTTTATCCTGCTTTTCTCTTTCCTGTGGTGCCTGGCGCTGTCAGCCAGGTCTGTCAAATGGTCCCACGGACTCACCAACCTTGGACCTGAAGTTTTCCAGACCCCATGATCATGTTTTCAGCTTGCAGCAGACTTGGGACAGCACGGGATGGAAAAGCCACACAGAAAGAAAATTCCATTATATTACCCTGTAGGCAACACTGCTTGGTTGAGGAAATGGTCTCCTTGCCCACAGCACCAAGAACCTCCAGGTGCTCCTTTGGGGCTGTGGGGTGGGTGCCTGCAAAGAGAAGGCTCTTCCCTGGTGAGGGGGGCAGAGCCTGTGCTGCCATGACCTGCATGCAGTCCAGAGGTCGGCAGGAAGGCACAGGGCAGGTCACAGTGACTGGGGCTCTCCACCCTGTGGTCGCTTCCCACCCCTAGAAGTTACTGCAGGGAGCAAACATCATCCAGCTCATGAACAGAGGGGTAAGGCATCCCTCATGGACACTAATGAGTGTCCCTCTTGCTTTTCAGCTGTTGGAGTGCATAATTTAGCCCCTCTTCATTTCCAGGCAGGCCAGGATGCTTCTCTCCAAGGGTATAGCTGTACATGAACAGCTTTTCACCCCTGAACGTGAAGGTGGTGTCTAACTCAATGTGGATTTTCACAGTGAAAGGATGATTGGGAGAAAATTGAGGAGAAGCCGCCTGAAATCTTTTGGGAGAGGGGCAGTTTGAAACACAAGCATGCCCTTGTGCTCCCTGCCTGGCCTGGGGCCAGGGCTCCTTCCTCCAGTGGGTCCTGGCAGTGAGGGGGATACAGACACAGTCACATCCAGACACTCACTTTTTTGGCCAAGACAGCTGTTACCTCAAGGACAAAGCCTCCTCCGTGCCACCAAATCTGTCTGAGGAAGCAGGGTTCACACAGGGTTTGTAAGCAGCCAAACCAGGTACAGCCCTCACCCCAACCTGAACATTGCTGATCCAGAGCAAGCCAGAGTTTTGCTATTGCTCAGAAAAAGAGCACCACAAAATAGTCTTTCCTGCCTTCTGAACCTGACCTCTTGAACATAAAGGGGGTCTAATTCTGCCTGGCCCAGTGTTACTTGAGGGGGAGGGGAAGCAAGCCAGGGTGGTGATGTGTGATCTGACCTTGCGCCTTACCAGGCATCAGAAATGGCTGGGTGGATCATGAAACACAGACCCAGCAGGAGGTAAATGCAGTTTGTTTGACCATGCAGTAAGCAAACAGCAAGTTTGGAGGCTCAAGATGGGGGCAGGAGCTGCTGCCAACTGCATTCCAGCTGGAGCTCAGTGACGGGCAGCTCCTGCTGCAGACCTGGAGGAAGAGATGGCACAGACAGGTCTTTTCCCTCCCTCTCTCTGCCAAGAAAGCTGCTTCTCAGAGGTACAAGCCAAGATCAGAGGCATGTGAGACACCTCTGAGGCCATGCTCTCACTTATGTATGGAGGGATTTAGGCACGTGTGGGCTGGCGGTGACCGGCCCACTCCTGTTTTTCACCTTTTATGGCTGCCTGAGTGGCCTGGATGGCCTTGGCTTTGTATTTATGTCCTCTGCATGGCTGAGAAAACAAGCAGTGCCTTGTCTCCACTGGACTCCTCCACCCTTCACTGGCTGCCTTTCAGTTACCTGCCAAAGTGCATTGCAGGCAAATATTTGCTCTGTGGTCTCAGACACTACCTCACTCCTGTTTGCCCAGGTTCTCACTTCAGTGGCTTGAACACAGTGCTTACTCCACCCACTCCTTGGGGTGTTCAAACAGATACCAAGCCACAAGGGCACAGGCTTTGTGTGTGCTGCTCTCTGGCATGCCTTCCTCCCTGGTGCTGCCCAATACGGAGAAGAAACAACTCCAGGACAGACATGTCTAGGCTGCCAAACCCACAGAGTCTTTGCAACAAGTGCAGCTTCACTGGAGGTGCCAGCCATGCCCAGTACAGCAGAAAGCACCAGGAGGTGAAGAGCAGGGGCAGACACCAGGTCTGCTGTTCATAGACCTTTGGTAAGTGGTTCAGACCCTGGGTGTCTTTTTGCTGGGACTGTGGTTTGCTGAAGGCTCAGGTGAGTGGAGCCTTGGGCTGCACCTTTTCCACACACCTGCAGGTGCCCTGCATTCGGAGCTCTTGCTTGGGAGGGCTGAATTTAATTCTGTGTGTAGTTACACTCCTTTTGTCTGTGCTCCCATGAGGAGATGCAAACTATATAGAATTGTTGTGAACCATGAGGAGTGCTGCACCTGAAATAGCCTGGAAGGCCACCTGGGTCTCCTCATCTTGGCAAAATGCTGCTTCTGGGGGTCCCCACACTCCTACAGCTCCTTTGGGACCCTTGCTTATGGAGTTGTTGTCTTCACCTACAGGTTTCTCCCCACATTGTTCCTAGCACACAGTGCTTGGGAAGAGGAGCCAACCAGTGTGGTACTTCTCTCCCTCCAGGACAGGATACTGTGGGGAGACGGAGGAGAGACTTCCTGCATGGGCACAGGTGGGCTCAGGACCCTTGTGCACAGCCTGTCCGATCAAGGTCTGTCCTTCCTGGGACTCTTTCAGCAGGGTGCTTGAGAGCCCTGATGAAGTCCTTAAGGAACAAAAGAAAAAATAAAGCTTCTTGATCTTTTTTTTCCCCCCTTTCTTTTGTACTTCCCTCTCCCAAGCCCCCCTCACAGCCTCAAAAGCTCAGGAGTGCAGGTAGACCCTTCCATTGCACGGCAGCAGGGCAAAGACCCCTGAAGTGCTCCCTGTGTACCTTGATCCATAGATGTCCCTGATACACCCAGGGAAGTTCAGGCAGGACTAACACCAGTGCTGATGCATACCCTGAGGGCTGTCAGAGTGGAGCAGCAGCTTGCAGACAGCTCCACGGGGTTTTAATTCGGGGAGGGGGGAGGGGGGGTGGTACTGGTGAAGAGCAGAACATTGAAAGGCTAAGCTCCAGCTGCTGCAACAGTTCCCAGCCAGATGGACATGCCCTGCTGCAGGATGCCTGCTCTGGGGAGGCAACGTGGCTGCTGCAGTGGCATGAAGTAGTACGAGGCGGTACAGAGGGGTAAATACAATGCACCAGCACATTGGTAAGTGCCACATCTGCCCGTGAAGGATGGACTTACCTTCCTGCAGCTTCTTGCAAAGCTGGGGCATGGAGTGAGTAATCAAACTGTGTGGTTTTAATAGAGCAGCACGAGAACACAGCTTCACATGCAGGGGATTCTTCCCTGCAAGCAGTTTCTCTTTCTAGCATTCTCTTTCTAGCACATTCACTCACGTAAAGGCAACGGAGGACTCTAGAAAGTCTCTCCTGGTTTTGGCTGTCAAAAGGAAAGTGTGATGCTAATTCTGAAAGTAGAAGGGAAAGGAAGCGAGGGCAGGAGGCGGCTGCGCACTGATCCCAGCTGTGTGGCACGGGGTGGACACTCCCCTGGGCTACACTCCGCAAATCTGTCATTTCCAGAAAACAACAATGAGTCACATTTGCCCCATGTCTCATTTAAAGAAACTGAAAGGATTAACGGGTAAGGCATTGGGAAAGGCTTGTTCTGAGTCACACTGTTAGAGCCAGAGCTATGCAGGCACTGGAAAGCCCACGTGGATGTTCCCAATCAGTGTACCACGGGCAAGACTGTCCCTTAAAATCTCCAGAAGATCAGTGGAACTCCAGCTCTTTCAGAAAAGCACGGGGTGATGCAAGGGGGATGTTGAGGGTTAAAGATGTTCGATGACTTAATGAGATGGCATCATTTTCACAGCTGGGTTTTGGCTTGCATCTCTCTTATCCACAATGCATTCTCTCAGGTGGTCTGGAAACAGACTTCAGAGTAGTCAGTAGGAAAGCATTTTGTCCACCACCCACTAAAAATAGCCACACTGTGCAAAAGAGAAAATATAGGTGAGCAGAGAGAATTGCTAATCTCCTGAGATCATCCCATCTGGCCAGCACCTGGAGTTAAATCTCCATCTCTCCCAAAAAGACTACAGAGAGGAGAGAAAGGGACTAGAATAGAACTCTTACTTAATCTCCAGCTGGAAATGCTGGAGAGCCTTGCCCTGTGGAAAGACAGCAGAGGTTATCTGGCACCTTTGTTGTGCTTTCCTAACTACTTTCAAGTTATGCATTTTCTAAAGTGTGTTTTGTGGAATGGTTACAAATCTCTCTGTGCCAGAATTTTACCCCAGAGTATTCCCATTAGTCTCAAATTTGTGTAATTTTCTGGGATTTTCCTTCATTTTCTCCCCTGTTTTAAACATACTGAACATGAACCCCAAAAAGAAGTGACATCCAAGAGCTCGTTGGAGTTACGGCAGAAATCTGCAAAGCCTACTCAGTTTTTAGGGCCACATGCTGGCTGTGGCTTTGCCCCAGTCATGCCTAGCACAGGACAGCAAGGCCGTGCTTACCCTGTGGGCTCATGGCACTCAGGTGCCTCTCCTCTACAGCTGCAGCTGTCTCACTGAACTGAGATTCTCCTCTTCTTGTACATTGATGGAGGGAAACACTCATGCCTGCATGCACTCTGTCTATCCTTCTCTCTTCAGGAGTGGCAAAGTACCCCCACAAACCTGGGCAAGGAAGGCAAGGAGGGAGGGAGAGGAGCTGGAGAGCTGTGGAGCCTGCCAGCTGCAGCTGAAGGGAGCAGATGGAGACGCAGCGTTAGGGTTACAGAAAAGTGGTGAGTGGGAGTCACCGAAGGAGAGCTCAGGCATAGAGAAAGGAAGAGAAAGGGGTGGAAAGGAAGGCAAAGAGTTTCTTTTGCCACTGTGTGTAAATATCAGGACTTGCAGAGCACCCAGAGGCCCAGCTGTTTGCTGAGGAACAAAGAGGGTAAGGGATGGCTATACCACTACAGAGCACAGGCCACAGGTGCCTGAAAACTTCCTTCAGGGGTAAAATTTGCTTAAGACCTCTTACTGATGCTGCTGAGCAGATGCAATGGTTGCAGCTAACAACCCACTTCACATTGCTTTCAGTTGGGCCCACAGCTCAGGGTCATGGACGGCTAACGTGTTTGCTGCCCTGCCCAGCAGGCACGGTGAGCAGCAAGCTCCCTAAGGAAACTGCAAAGAGACTGCTCTACCAGGGCTCAAAGGACAAACACTTGCTTGGTTAAAGGAAAAAAACAACCAACAAACCAATCAGTAAACTGATCACAGGGTGGACATTTAATCCCAGATTATTTAGTTTAGGTAGCGTGGTGTTCAGAGTTGCTGTGTTGCAGGTTATGTGACTCTGTGGCTACAGGTGCAGTGGAGCTGACAAGCCCAAGCTGAGCAGGAGTCCATGTAACACAGTGGCATGGCTTGGAGAGCAGGCAACTGCTGGTGCATCCACAGATTAGTGAAAGCTACATGGAGCTATCAGAAACTATGTGATCTGTCTGCCCTGGTTTCCTCTTGTGCCTCCTGGTCTGGGTTACTTTATTCCCTAACAGTGAGCCTTGAGATCTCTTCCAGAAGTTAATCATTCAGGTGCACTACCTACAGCAGCCAAATCACTGGCCTTAACACGTATCTAGGGAGCTGGGACAGGCCTCTGCCACTTGGGCTCCCAGCAATCAGACCTCTAGCTCTGCCTGACTTGCAGACTGCAGCCTGACGGAGCCTTTACCCATCCAACTACCTCTCTGAACTGATGCACCCATCGGTCACAGTCCTCGGCTGCCCACCCTGTCTGCAGAAGGGTGTTTCTGGGACTGACATTCAAGAGATGCAGCAAGAATGATGAAGGCACAAATTTCAGATTCGGCAGAGTGGCTCAGATGATGAGACATCTGCCCAAATGTGCTGAAGACTTGTCATTTACACTTCCTGACCTCATTTACAGTTGGTGGGGGGAAACCCGATGCAACTGTGTCTCATATCTAGCACATTGCTATGTCACACCAGAGAAAGGTAAAGCTTTAAAAAAATTATATTAATGCACCTAGCTGGAAGTGAAACAGAAGTTAACCAGCCTGCACCAATAGCAGTGAGAGAGCTTCACAGCTTTCCTGTGTCACCTGGTATTTGACTTCTGGCAAGCGATGCAATAGCCAGATCCACCTGCAGGGAGTATGCCAGAACCAGAGCCACCCAGGCTGAAGGAAAAGAAAGAGTAGGCTGCAAGCACACCATTAGACTTTGCCTCACTGAGTCTAGAAGATGGACAGTGCTCACGAATAAGTGATGACCTTCCGAATTGCTACCTGAGGACTAATTTTGGAAGCCGTGCAAAGGGCCATGTCTGTTCCACTCTTGCAAGGTCCCTGGTGGCAGAGGGGAATGAGAAAGGGACCAACTCAGAGACAAAAAAAATTAACACTACCTTGCAGGTTATTCAACCAATGCAAAGCACATGGTCTTTACTCCACACACGGTGGATAACGGAGTACAATCAGTCTAAACCATCTCCTTCCTGAGCACTTCTGAAGACACCACCCTGAGGCACTCAAGGCTAGAAGAACTGAAAGCTTCAAGAGAACTAGTAGATGGGTTCCTATACCACATACTCAAAATATTTTCTATGGAACTAGCCTCTGAAGCTCAAATTGAAATCCAAAATTAGCAAAAATACCCTCAAGGATCTATCAAAGCACTAAAGGCTCTCATCATCTTGTTGTTCTGCCTCCCCTCTGTGTTTAATTTGGAAAGAACCAAGATTGTCGTAAGAGTGCTACAGACTCTCCAAGGAAGAAACATGTATTAAAACAGAGTGGAAATCTGCGAGGAGTGGTCTGGCTAGCATGTGTGAAACACAGCTTGTAGCCACACAAAACATGGCGATTAAAGAGCATTAAGTAACTCCCAGAGCACTGAGGGATGCATGGTTCACATTTAGAAGTCACAGTAATCCCACACCAAACTGATTATGCGGTCATAAACCGTAAGTGCCAACGTACAGCAGCCCAAAACTCCGGTATACTCACAGCTTCCTTTTTTTCTCCCCTTCTAACTTTTGCATACTACTGAAATCTTAATATTCATAACTTAAACCTGAAGAAACAGCTCTACCACTTCCGCAGTGTCAGAGAACCCGTGCCCCTCTGAAGAACGAACCGTGTGCTGGGGTGTGAGCTGGTGCAGCCAAGGCCATCGGCACCGCCACGCTTCTCGGCTCTGGATTGAACTTGGCATCCTCAGCGCATTCTTGGTGGGGCTTGGCATGCAGCCCTTCCTCTCGTCACTCGGTTTGGAAGGATGTATCTGGAAGGCAGGGCTGCCTTCCCAGAGCTAGGGAGCTTTCAACTGGGACCTGAGAAGTGTTTTTAGCACGTGGCGGTGTTTACTGAGTAGCTCTCCTTTGGCAACACGTCAAGGTGTAGCAACGGGCCTCAGAACAATTACTGAAAGAAAAAGAGTTGCCTTATTCAACAGATTTGCTCCAGATGTGACTTCAGAACTGTTTAAATGGCAAAAAGTTCTTACTATCACTCATTCTGCTGAAACAGAAGAGTCAAGACACAGGAAACCGGAGTCCCGTCCCACAGTGCTGACAACTTCCAGTCAGCTTTTCTTAGTAATGGCCTGAAATCTGATGTCACCAGAGCTGGACTTTCTCTTCTCTTTCGCTCTTTTTAAAAGATGACTTTTTGAGTTTCTAGCTCTATAGGGAAGTTATCATGAAGAGGAGCATATTTACAAGAAGAAATCCTTCTTTCATTGCACTGGAAAATGTTGGTACAACTGAGCATGATTTTAAAGTTTTTTTTTTAAAAAGCACAGATGAACAAACTCTTCTTGGATTTTCCAACAAAATGACAACCGTGCCTTAAGCTGAATTCTAAACTTCTTGCTGGAATAATGAAGAACATAGCCAAAAATATGAATATAAAGCAATTTTAATTTTCCTCTAGATATTTATATCAAAGAAATAATACTCATGTCCAAGTACTGTACATACAATATCTTCCTTATAAACTCTTTAGTTTAAAACACGTGTACAAAATTGCACATTGCAGTTTGCAAAAAATCATAAATACCTTTTTGCATGTAAACAATTCCAGCACAAGGATCAATGTTATACATTCCAAAATGTCTAAGTGTCTCTTCAGAAACAAACAAAAACAAACAAAAAATTCCACTGTGATGTCCATAAAGGTCCTAGTGTTACAAATCAATCATTAACAGATTTCTAATTGATGTACTACACACAGGGATACATAAATGAGCACAAGGCAAGTCGCCTTTTAGTCATCAAGTACTTAAGACAGAGGCTTGGAATACAATTCTGCTGCCATTTAAACCCATGGTATCCATCCCACAGTATTTAGCGGTAGCAGCACAGAGTTAATTTTTCCAAGATTGCCAATTGCAGTACGTCTTACTTTTAATTCTTAAACAAGTTGGCTACCACTGAACATGAGGACTTCGAAAATTATTGTAAACACAGTTATCACCGTTGTATATTCAGTAAGTTACAGTATTCTCCTAAACACATCACTAAATTAAGAAAATGTTTTACATATAATCAAGTGCAAGATGCCAACTAATATCGTCCACTTTGTCTCAGAAATAACTATTTTGAATATAATACTACATAGTTTGTAAAAGTAGCATAAAAAAATTACAATGGACATAATCCTCAGTTGTATAGTACTAAGCCCTGCAGCATCTGTTTACATAAAAAAAATCACCGCATCAGAAAAAAAGCTGTCAGAAGTGTCCTTGATAAACCTCTCCTGACCAAATCCAGCAAATGAGTAGCTACTGAATTTTGTTTCACTATTATTACCTCTATCTGTGTGCAACATCCTTGCCAGCACACCTGTTCAAAGATTACCCAAAAATAACGTGGGTTGTTTTTTTTTTTTTAAAGGGAAGTATTTCTGTATCCTTACAAAGTAATTTGTTTTGTTGGTTTGGGGTTTTTTTTCTGGTTTTGGGGTTGGTTTTTGTTGTTGTTGTTTTTTATATATTCAAATACTGATTTAAAAAAAAATTCTTCCTGAAACAGAGATTTTGTAAGGGTTTCTCAGAGGCTTCCTCTGTGCCAGCTAATTTAATAAGGCATAATAAGAAGGTACATGCAAACCCAACTTACAAGAACCCAAGAAAGGATGTAGGCAGACAGCCACCCACCAACTAGTTGCACGTAAGCTGCTGGGAGAGCAAAGCCGAATGCACACTGCTCTGTCTCCACCTTTCGTTTCGAACAGCCACCCTGAACAAGAAAGTCTCCGTGCCATGCCTGAAGGCCTGGGAAGAACCAGTTTGGACTCGAGAGCTGTAGCAAGTGGCAGTTTGCTCACACTTCTCCTTTCAGACAAAAAGAGAGCTACCCCGCAGGGAGGGGCTGCTTCTGCTTTTCAGGAGATCCTTTTGGTCTGTTGATCAGCACTTTGCATGACTGTGATCCCAGTGAGGACCACAGGACCTGCAAGGCCCAAGCAGCTGCCCCAGCACATGGTGTTGCGAGGCTTATGGTACTGCGGGCATTCGGTGTTTTTTGCATCACAGAAGTTCAGCAAGAACGACGCACCAGAAAACATTGAGTGCTTTCAAAGCTGGGCCCTATTGTACAAGAGCTCTCTCCTTTTTTAGCTGATGCGAGATAGTTGCTCTGTTCATCTGGTGCAAAGAGATATTGCTCAAAGAATGACATATTTCATCTTTGCCAGTCTCTACCTATCCAGAGCTCCTCTTTTTTCCAGGAGATATTTTGAGTTGATACAGTATTAGCCATCATTAACACCACAACACCACATTACAAGGGCACACAGGTGATCCCCTAAACCTCTGACAGATTTTCAGTCTAGACAGAACCTGTAGGAAGAACTCGGTCTTAAATGAGCTGCCTCAGGAAAGAAAACTGCCTTGAAGGAATGTCCTACAACTCCACTGATCTAAAAACACTGAAAGCTGAAGAACGACTTCACGCAAGAGATTTACTCAGAAATACAGACCCAACAACCTTTCCTGGTAAAACCCTGCATAGGGAGCCTAAGGGTTACTTCGGACATGACAGACGAGAGGTAATCCAACAGACTAACCTATGTTTTAAGGCCCAGGAAGCTCAGGGCCTTTCACAGCAGAACCACCCTGATACTGTCCTCCTCTAAGAGCTCTACCCATCTCTCCTCTTGACCTTAAAAAGCTAGTCAACCCATTCCTGATTAAGAAGAGTGGGAGTGGTAAGAATCAGCAGCTAAATTTTGGTGGGTGAGAGGCCTATGCAGACTTGCTCACAGTTTTGCGTTTGAAAGCCAGGAATTGCACAATACGGTATTGCAACACTTACTCCCTTCCCTTTGTCCCCTAGGAAGTAGCTAAGCACAACCAAAGCAAAATCACTGGTGCAAGTGTTTACACTGATGGCTCCACATGTCAGAACTGCGTCTCTGTAATTAACAAATAGGCTTTGCAACAAAGCAAAACAATTATCCAAAATTTTGTTTATCTTGGGTCTTTTTTCCGGGTTTGGTGGCTGTTGGGATTTTGTTTGGGGGGAAAGTGGGTGGGGGGATGGGGTGGGGTTTTCTTTTTTAGGGGGGGTGGGGAGTAGAGGGAGCGGGTGAAGGAAAAAATTAACAAAGGCTGAGTATCTAATCTGTTGCATACGGAGGAATGCTCAGGGGGCTCGCAAGAACTTGTTTTGCTACGTATTGAGCAATACCACATGGGAAAGCCTTGAAAGTAGAGCAAATGCTTGAAGACAGGGTGTAGCTGCCTTATGGAGCTCATCCTTCATGGGCCGCATTTTATTAGAGAGCAGACCTTTGCATCATCAGTCAACGTTCAGACCTGGACTTTACGTGGTGACATTTCAGTATGGTGGTTGCCATGGCTTCAAATAAATAAGGGATAAGTGTGAAATAACTAGTCATCAAGCCAAACAGGGAGGGGCACAGTTTCCAAAGAAGAGAGTTTAGAAGAAACTTAAGCAGTAGTAACAACACTAGCTAAACACCATCCAGAAGAGCAATCTCAATTCTCTGCCACTTAAAAATTAAATACTGTATCAGAGATAAATTATATTTCTTCCTTGGATTCCATGTATTTTCTTACTGTTGAAGATACCTCCAACTATTGTTTCTAATTACTACTATGGTAAAAAGGAATAAAAAAATAGACTTTATTAGACACTTTTGGCCCTCTGGGAAAGTCATATCATACCACAAACACACCAGTTTGCACTGTATTTCAGATACAGTGTACCCAGAAAGACTTACAAACATCAAAACGATTTACAATGCCATTTTAGTAAGTGGCACCAAAATGGTGTGGTCTGGTAATGACACTTAGACAGCATTTTAGAAATCCCTGTTCTAAAGGTATCATTCTGCAGACTGAAATAGGTGTTCTAGCTACTTATGGCCATATCTTATGCGACATATTATATATAACATGATTATTTAAATCTCCTAGTGGTCAGTACTTTTTTTTTTCACTATTTCTGTCATTCTTACATGAGGATATCAAGAAACAGTATAGTAAAAGTTGGAAAAAATCAAGAGTTCAACCTCAGTCTCTATTCATTAAGAAGGGAAATTTTTATGCCAGCATCTTCTACCGGTATCTTTTCCTAGCAGTTACTAGTGAAAAAGAGGGAAGGTATCCTAAATACACTCTCTGGAACAGACTATTAACTTTATTCTATGCCATCACATTGCTTGCGTCCTTCATTACAAGAAGATTAATGAAACAGAGGAGTGGGAAAGGTTCTCAAGCTCAACATGCTGTCCTTCAAAAGGCTCAGCGTGAACCACAAGACTGTCTACCTATATAAAACTTTTTTTTAAAAGGACATTCATTCTTGAAGGTCGGTTTTCCATGTCTGGCAGGAGGGCCACACATTCCTCAGGGTGGCAGTAAGCTTTCTGGAGAGGACAAGAAAATGGCATTAAACACAGTTCAAGTTACTAGTTATGATTTTTTGAATGTTTGGTCTGCGGTCTAAGAACAGGGATGCAGTGAGAAGCCTGGCTTTTAACCACTTCAGCTTCCTTGAAGTTCTGTGACAGAAGCAATACCACAATCTTACGGACTGTAGCTGAACAGTTGCAAGAGATGCTTCGAAGTACTTTGCAGAAAGGTCTTCAAATTTATTTAAATACATTTCAAGGGAAGAGTAAAATAGGACTTAATCGAGAAAAGTAACTGATATTGCAAACAAAAAACAAAACCAAAGTTTTCCTTTTTTGGTTTTGGCTTGGGTTTGTTTTTTTTTCTTTTTCTGGGAAGGAAGGGAGGGTCTGTTACCAATCTCCAGTGACACAGCCCTCCGGACTGTGTGGGCCTTCTTTAGGTGGCTTACAAGTTCACCCTGAACTAGTTCTTAAACAGTATGTAACAGTAGAAGTATATCTTTTCAGCAGTGTGCCAAATATCAGAATCTGTCTTAGTGCACAGTGAACTGGTCATATCTATTATCTCCATGTGTAGGCAAGGCTTCATAGTCAACCACCACTCCAAAGCATTCCCACAGAAGTCATAATTTCTCCAGAAAGCCATTTAGCCTGAACACATACTCCTTAAACTATTGAAGACTATGTTTGTTACTAGTACTAGAAACTCAGAGCAAAGCTCAGTTTACAGCTAGCCACGCTGTGAATATGGACCTTTCAACAGACAAAAAAGCAAACGTGGGAAGGTAATTATTTAGGGTGACTCCCTCACAAACATTATTTAGAAGATCATTCCCTTCCCTTTACCTCAGATTACCACATATGAACTGCAGCATTTCAGATTACATTAAGGCTAAAAGTGACTTTAAAATAAATGATCTTTCTGTGTTAATGAAGCACTGCAGGATTTGACGGTCCTTGAATTTTACTGGAAATCTTACAAAAAATTCTTAAAAATCACCTTTCAATCACACAGAACTGCAGCTTAGTTTTCTTCTGGCAGAACTTGACCACAACCAAGAATATGAAGATGCCTCATTGTGCACCACCGCAGCTAAGAAAATCACAGTTCCTCCCATCCGGCCATGCCCTTCTCTATGCACAGTAACGTCTGTGCACAACACCTTGACACGTGTTTGCAGGCATCTGTCTGTTTCAGTTGAAATTGTCCATAAAAGTTGGATTTGCTGGCTTTTCCCAAATCAGTGTCCAGCAGGGAGTGGAGAGAATACCACCCAGTGCAGAACTCCAGTGTCAGAACTCACGTCCCCCGCAGACACAAGACCAACCTTCAGTGACAGGCTTTTGTCAAGACTATTCAACAAAAAGTTGCATTTCAAAACATGGTGTGAAGATATAGGCTCTAGACTGGTTTCCTTCCTCTCCCCACCACTGTTTCCTCAGCAGGACCCTGTGAAGACAGCTGGAGCATGGCATTCTGCTTGATCTACATGCAGCAGTCTGTTTCAACATCCAAGCAGAGATCTGGTTTGTGAGTATATTGTTGCAGAAAGCAAACCTTCTGGCGTACAACAGCTTAGGAAGACTGCATCCGGACTAAAGCAAGCAGGAAGGATCAATGCCTGTAGCAAGTCAACAGGATGGTGCCTTGGAAAGCCACCCTCGTTATAAATTAGGTGCATACATTTCTAGACTCTCTTAGCAACACGCAGACAACAGCAAGCTCTCCCCTGCACACTCACTTCACTTTCAGAAGCCTATGTTTAGTTTGTCACACATGACCACTTCGTGCCGAAGTTGCTTCTCTCTCGGCTCTGAGTTACTACTAGCCACTCTGTAGACAGAAGTTTCACAGCGCAAAAAGCTGCAGGACACTTCATAGGCAGGATAAAAAGAGAGAAATCTTTGAAATGCGAGACAGGAATAACTAAGAATTAACAAGACCCCCTTGTCTCCCAGAAGGTACTGTAACGGCCTGAAGTCTCCATCCATTCAGGTTTAATTCATCAACACCTTCACAGTAAAGTTACACCCTGTGCACTAAGAAGTTTATAAGAAATTTCTGCAGTTTGTCACAGGAATATTTATCATACTGCATCACATACAGTAAATCCTGACGCAGCCCCACAGCAAGTAGCATCCTATCAGTCAACATTTGCAGGATTATTATATCCTGTGAAAGCTCCCCGTTCGAGGCTTTTTCTTTTGATACAGGTCTTTCCAAATGTTACAAAGGTGGATCCCTGACAGATTGTACTGTCCACCTCTGCTGGAACACGCACAGTCACTTCACACAATACTGGTGGAGCAACTGAAGAGTGTCAAATCAGCCTAGGAACACTTCATCTGGGCTACAGCAAAACAGCAAACAAAATACTTGGAAAATGGAAGTACAAATCAAGTATGTACAGAGATATGCCATACTCCAATTTGTCTACTTGCTAAACATAGAAACTTAGAGAGTCAAGTAAGGAAAGAACAAAATTATCCAGCAGCAGTTACAGCTGCACATAAGAATAAATGAAAATGTAACTCATCGCTTTTTCTGTTTTAACTTGCACTCCAGAAGCAGAAGGACACATAAAATGCACTGAAGAATGACTTACGCTACAAGGTGCTGGTTTTTTTCTTGCATATTAATTTCAGACACAGAGAAATCTTCTCTAAGAAGCTACTGGATTCAAATAGCAAAGACTCAGGTTATGGCAGCCAAGTCACTATTTTCACTATTTTCAGCACAACTAGCAGTTTGGACATAGCATTCATCTGTACTTCAGACACCACTGAACAACACTACACAATACTTCAGAAAGTATCATTGAGCTAGGTGACTGACTAGAAGTTAGTTTCCAAATAAAATTCCCATTTCAACAGCTGTAAGCTGCAGAATGCTTCAGGGCTTAACTCTGGGAGACCGCTCCTTTGTCAAAGGTGAGGTGGACACAGTCAATCAGATATTAAATGAAAAAAAAAAAGGATGCCTTATGACTCTTCCTTCAGTAATGATATAAACATGAACCAAGATAACGGCAAATTGTAGTAGGGCCACTCTTTGATCTTGAACAGCATATGATAGTCAGTAGTGATTTATGACATGCAGTGGAGTCCAAATCCTTTGAGGTATCTACCTCTTGCAAGACTATGAAAGGCTCGTAAGAAAAACGTCACCACCACTACCAAGAAGCACTCCTCTCTGTAATTAGGACTTATCACCCCCCAACACCTACACTTCTCAAAGTATGCAAAGTACGTGTGTTTTGGGAATTGCTCTCCAAGCCTGACAAGTGGGCTTGACCTGGAGTCACAGTGAAAGTTGAAAGAACCACTCATCAACCACCCAGACCTGTCTGGACACCTTGTGATACTGAGAGACTTCACTACCCGTCCTGTGCCGGGGAGCAAACCAATCAACTGTTCCAGTAATGACATCATTTGAACCAGTCATAGCCCAGTGCTTTCCCTGCACTCTCAGAGCAAGCAGGGGCAGATCTGGTGGGAGCTCCTCCCTCTGCCCAAGGAAGGAGTGAACAAGACTTCCCTCGCCATTAACACTCCTCCTACTACTCCCCAGGACAGGAAAAAAAATCTGATAACAATTCAAAGAAAGTAATTTATGAATCAAACTGTTTTGCTGTAGCACTTACACTGGAAGGCACTTCACATCTAGATCAAGACATCGGTTCAAGAACATTCAAAACCTGCAGCAAGATGTGCACAGGAACAAACTTCCACCAACCCAAACACAGAAAGCAAAGGACTGCATAATCTCCAGAGCAAAGATGATATACCTAGGGCAGTGAAACAAAGACGGATGTTCACTTGCCATGGGTTCGCATCTGGAATGCAAAACCAGATCAGAAGGGCCTGCAAATCAGGCCATGCAGTGAGAGTCTTTCTAAGGACTGGCCAAGAGTGTGCACAAGTATAACAAAACATGGTCATTTTGAAGGATGAAGAAAAATGCTAGAAAGCATTGCAGTTCCACTGAACATAAACTGACTTTTGTTTTGTTGTTTGTTATCTGGGGGTTTTTGGTGTGGTTTGTATGGGTTTGTTTTGGTTTTTTTTACAGTGACAAGACAGCCAACCTGCCTGCAGTTACTGAAAAGGAGCTACATTGATGCAAATCACATAAACAGTCTGGAAAGTTTTTACCTGATATCTACCTTTTAGCATCTCACAGTGACCAAAGTTTTAGGCAGAAAATCAAACGGTAAAATAAATAGAGGTGAAAAGTGCTACAAGAAACTGAAGAAAACAGGCAGGACAAAATAATGAAGCCATATTGAAAGATTTAGGAACACTACAGGAGTAAAAGCCAAAGGACCAATACATTTTAGAAGACAGTAACAATCAAGCCTGACAGCTGCAGCAGACAAGCACTCCTGAGTCTTGTTATATTGGTTTAAGCACTGCTAGGAGCTTAAGATAGCTACCCCTATCTCTGATATATGGGAACAACCTCTAGCAGAATTAATAGGGGAAAAAAACCCCAACCACCCAACACTGTGCCCAGATTTTGGTTATGTCAGTGTTAGATCTTGTGTCTTAGCCAAAATACCAGATAAAAGGAGGCTTTCATGAAGGTAAGCTGTCACTGTCCAGAAAGACACGTCTTTCGGAGAAGCTCTGCTGCTAGAATAGTAACTTCTGGCAGAGAGCTGGGTCCACAAGCCTGAGAGTAACCTCTCATTAGCCATCAGGGTAACAGAGCTGGCCCATCAGCACTTCCACCACCTAAAAGCTGTCAGCTAGAATATAAAGCAGGCTGTCAAAGAAGTTACCACATGAGACCTCGGAGAGCCTGGATGCAGGGCTGCTCTTGCAGAAAGTTTAAACCGGAGAGAGGTAACGTGCGGTGTTTCCAGCTTTAACACTAGCCTGATGAAAAGGGTGAGCTCATTATAACCCTGAGGGGTTGCAGCCCTACCCTCAACTGGGAAGTGCAGTCCTCGACTGCAGTAATTTCCTGTGTCGTACAGATCCCTCAATTCTCCTTGGAAGTTGCTAATATATTCTGACCAGAAATGGTAAAATGAGGGAACAAGTACTGCACAGCTGCATTTAGCACTCTCCTGTCCCCTACCACAAGATCTGTACCTAGCACTACACTCTCCTGCTAATGCAAGAACTGAAATAGCAGTGCCCACCCATCTAACTCTTACGTATTTTTCCAGGACTCCTTAAAAACCCCCCACCTTGCCACACTGACAGGAAAGCAAAGCATCTGATGTCAATGTATCTACCAGGCAGCGTTACCTCTCTCACTAGGGAAAGTGTGTTAAGTATGTGGGGGGAGAAAAACAAGCCTCTAAGCAGTTTCTCCAGTCCTGCAGCATCTTTGCAGACAGGTGATGCTGGCCACATACTAAAATCCGGTCATTCTGTAACGGGCAGCACTACAGGCTGTATGCCATCCGGTTCAGAATGCCTTTAAGAAGTCTTCAATAGGTTTTTTTTTTTTTTATCTGTTCATTAGTATTTCTACCAGCAGAAGGTACTGTTATCGGCAATCATTTCAACCACTGAAAAAGGCGCTGGTGACATGATTAAACAGTTATACAATGATTAATATGGCTTCTATCTAATTTGCATATGCATTAGGAAAAGAAATATCCTCAGAGCATCACAGCTACAATAACATAATTACTATGCATTGTCATGTCATTTGACACATGTGCCAGGAATGACTGTGCACTAAAAGCTCATACACTTGACTGCTGCAGCTCAGCTTTCTGAACAGATAGCACTCACGTATCCCCAATAAAAGCAAGAAAAACTGTGAGTCTATGCCGTTCTTCTTGAATTTCAAAGCATCAAGTGTAGCCTTCAGAAGAAGTAAAGAGATGTTCAACAGCTCCTGAGTGGGTTTAACAGATCTGAGCGATGGCTTGTACACATAAAGATGTCTATGCCCTCCCTGGCTTCTCATACAATTCCCCATTTTCACCAGCTGGCACAGACATATTATCCCCATGTTAAGTTTTGCCTCTGAGTTCAGAGTGGTTAGCACAGTTTCAAAGAGGGGAGGGGGCCCTGCTCTGCAGCTGGATCTGCTCAGGAGAAGCCCTGCCCTCCCACAGCGGCAGGCCCGGCACACAGCCCCCCTTCACCGAGGGGCTTCTGGTGGGGTGACTGTCACACTCCGACAGACCCTTCCCACTGCACCACACCACAGGGCTCAGCAGCGCTGCGTTAGCGGGCTATGCTCAAAATACACAGGTGCAGCACAAGCAAGGTAGGCAGTAGTACTGAGCAAGGGAACTAAAGCTTTCAAAAACTCATTGAGGATTATGTCAAATTAGAGGAAATCGTTCCTTCGCTAGCATCTTCTACTAGTAAAATCTTGACAAAGAAATAAATCACACCAATTTGTCCCAACCAGAAAAACACTTCACTTTCTAGTGCTCTTTTGTCTCTAGAACACTGCAGAAAGTTTCTTTAGAACAAAGTAGATCATGAAGCAAGATATACAGATTTCTACTGAAAAAAATAAATCTACTTCTCCATAATATTTCTGCAATTTATTCAAACAGAATACAATGGATTTACCACCTTTATATAGCTAACCCCCCCCAAATCTGAGCCCTTTGCTGTATAGCACTGAATTGCTACTATACTATGTAAAGAGCGAACACTACTGGAATGTACACAGTGAAGGGAAAAAAAGTAAAGCTCTTCTTGCCAAAGTAACCATTTCCACCACTAATGTGTTATCTAGAAAAATAAGGTCTAGGCAACGTCCAAAAGTGTTCAAGTTTCAATAAATAACTATCAATGCCCCATGTTTGCACTGGCACAAGAAATATGGAGCGAACAGTTTAGAAAAGTATTTCGATATGACTGAGTCAGCGATGCATTTCATCCTGCTTAAGATTTACAACAAAAATTATTTCCCTCTGGAGTTCAATTTTAAAACCAAAGCCGTCCGAGTGCAAGGG
Source organism: Porphyrio hochstetteri (assembly GCA_020800305.1). Lineage (NCBI taxonomy): Eukaryota > Metazoa > Chordata > Aves > Gruiformes > Rallidae > Porphyrio > Porphyrio hochstetteri. The sequence continues at coordinate 54,060,925 of CM036938.1, read as the reverse complement.
CACCCACACAGTTGTCTTAACTCTCAATGGCAAATTAAAGCTCTAGAGAAAGACGGTATTTTAAAAAAGTTCTTTATCAATACCAAGAAAATATACATAGCCGTATTATGTTTTAAATATAGATATATATATACACGCACATCTTTTCAAAAGGGTACGATTCTGGCTTTTTTTTTTTTTTTTAAGTTTGAAAAGCTTATCCATTGCTATACAGTTCAGAAAGGTGTATTAGGAAACACACTTTTTATATCCCCCATGAAAATAAAGTTGAATCTTTCTGTAAACAGGAATTTCCTTAATTTCCGAAATCTCTACAGACCTCAAGTACTTCACTGGAAAAAAAAAAAAATATCAATCACCTGCCCCAAAACCACCCACGGAGACCCTCGCTGCTGAACGCAACATCGACAGACCTCGGCGAACGCTTTGCAACACCCGGCTCCTGCAACCGCCTTCTCCGGGCGCAAATAAATAATAATAATTAATAATAATAATAGAAGAGCGGCGGCGGGCGAGCACCTCGGCCCCGCGGTCCCTCCGCGCCGGCCCGGCGGCGGGTGGGGATGGGATCGGCTGGCGGCGGGGCGTCCCTCCTCAGCAGGCGCTGGTCTCCGGCGCGGCGGCCGCCTCGGGGGGCGCCTCCCGGGGCTGGGCGGCGGCGGCGGGGGGGGGATGCCCGGCAGCGTTGATGTGGCAGCCGGAGGAGAGATGGCTGCGGACGCGGCCCTGCAGCTGGGTGACCTGGGCGCGGAGGAGGTTGGCGGTGGCGGCCAGCTCGGCGTTCTGCCCCTTGAGCGCCTTCACCTTCTCCTCCAGCCGGGCGATGCGCTCCAGCTTCCGCCGGCGGCACTTGGAGGCGGCGATGCGGTTCCGCAGCCGCTTGCGCTCCGCCTTCAGCCGCTCCTGGCTCTCCGCGTCCAGCGGCGACAGCGACGGCGGTGTCGGCGCGCTACTGCCGCCCTCCCCGCCCGCCGACGGCGGCACTTCGGGCACCGTCTGCGGTTCCTCCAGGGACCGCGCCGGCGGCAGCCGACCGCTCCCCAGACCCGCCGCCCCGAAGGCCAGGCCCGGTGGCGGCGGCGGCGGGGCGGAGGCGGCGGGGTAAGCGCTGCCCGAGGGGCTCAGCGGCCCCGCGGGGTTGAAACCGCTCAAGTTGGTGTAGACGGCCGGCGGGTCGGCGGCGGCGGGGGCTCCAGGCGGCCCCGGGCGGGCGGTGCAGCAGGGTCCCGGCGTGGAGAGCGGCGGCGCCGCCAGGAGCTGGTTTTGCTTGTGCAGGTCGGCCAGGGCCTTAACGAAACCGTCGGCGAAACCCTCCTGCTCCTGCGTCACCGGCTGTCGGTAGAGAAACGGCCCCGCCGCCGCTGCCCCGCCGGTGCCCGCCCCTGGCGCCGCCGGCCCCGGGCTGCCGGACCCCAGCCCCGCGCCCCCCTGGATCAGCAGCTGCTCCAGGTCGGCGGCCGGCGGTAGTTTCAGCAGCGGCAGCTCCGCAGCCGAGCCCAGCGCGGCCTCCGGGCCGCCGCGGGCCGCCGCCGCCCCGCCGCCGCCCGCCGGCTCCGCGGAGCCGGCGGGCGGCGGCGGGGCGGCCGCGGCGGCCGGCGGCGGCGGTAGCAAACGCAGAGCCGTCGCGCTGCCGCGGGCGCCGGCGGGCGGGCGAAGGGCGAAGGGCCCCGGGAGCGGCGCGGGGGCGGCTGTCGCCAGGTCCCGCTTCTTCCCGGCGCCCAGAAGAAGCTTCTGCCCCGTCGCTGCGGCCGCCGCCGCCGCGGCCGCAGCATCTGCTCCGGGTCCGCCGGCGGTACCGAAACCCGGCAGCGGCACGAAGTCGGGTAGCAGCTCCAATCCTTCCTCGGGGTAAAACGGCGCCTCCATCTTCACGGCGGATCGCCCGCTACGCCCGCCGCTCATGCTGCCGCCCTCGCCGGCCGGCGGCGGCGGCTTCGGTGCGGGGCGGGCCGGGCTGGGCGCCTGCTCCGCGGGGCCCGCCGCCCTCGGCTGGCAGCGGGGACTGAGCCGCCTCCCGGCGCCGCCGGCCCCACGCCACGCCCCCGGCCCGCCGACTGCCCGCCCCGCCGCCGCCGCCACCTCCCCTCTGCCGCCGCCGGTCGCCCCGCTCCTTCTCCCTCCCGTCGGGCTTGCGCGAAAGAGCTTCCCGCCTTGCCCCGGTGGGGTGCTCGTGGGGAGCCCGCGCTGCTTACCCCCCGAAAACTTGCCCCGCGGCTGCCGTGGGGGAGAGAAGACGCTGCCGGCAGATTTGCCCGGGTCGAGCAATTTCCAGCGAGCGTGACCCGGGGATGCTCCAGCCGCGGCACATGTCCTGCGGGAGGAGAGCGGCAAAGCCCGCGCGCGGTGGCTGCTGCGGGCAGGTGGCCCCGGGTCTGTGATGGATGGGGACAGAGTACTGCGGATGCCGTGTCCTGACAACACGGGCTGCGAAGTCTGCCGGGGAAACGCTCAGCCGTCGGGAAACGTGCCGACTTGTCAAAGCAAAAGCCACTTGCAAGAAGGAGATCGATTCGCATAGCTTTTCTTCGGGGGGTGGGGGGTGGGGGAAGCATAGAGGAAAGGTTTGAAACAGCTTAGATGTCTTTTCAACATTATTGAAACATGGAAGTACTGTTTTTCAGTTTGGGGGTGGTATTTATTTGTTATCTTCAGTTGCAACAATTCCCCCTGCCCCCCTCCAGGTCTCTGAAATTTTTACAGAATGAGGGAATTGCTTTTCACCCCATCTTCTAAAAATCCCTTCTGCTGGTTATACTGATACGGTACTGACAGATCTGCTGACTGGTGAACGTGTGTGTCTATGAGACACTGAAGCCTTCAGTCAGTGGGTTGCTGACGGAAGGCTTCAGTGGCTCATTGGCACTTCCAGTTCTCCTCATCTGTGGTGGCATCCACCAACATCCCTTCAGTTAGGTGTCACCCTTCTGCAATCTCTTCATGCTTTCTCCATTTTCCTCCTTGCACATGAAGACCAACTGCCTCTTCTCCCAAGGTCTAGTGACACTGTTGAGCTCTGTTGTAGCCCCATTGTGTGCATGGCCATGCTGTGCCTCCACTGGTAACTCCAAAGTTGGGAAGACCCTTGCTCCAGACATGCCACTCCAGATCCACAGGAGAACCACAGTCTACGTGCACTCAGGCCTTGCTGAGATATACTGACCTAACTTGGGGCCCCCTACTAACACCCTGCCCAGGGGGCAGGAGCTTCATTTCAACTCAGCCTAGGGCCTTCAGTCCCTGCCCAGCTATGTTGCAGGTGTTCCTCTCTCCAGCCCCATCTCCTGGGTGGACCTTGGACCTGTGTTTCCAGTGCTGCTTCTGCCACCATCTCCTGCTGTTCCTGCCTGGTCTCCCTGAGTGGACCTCGTACCTGGTTCATCACCTCGCCTCTTTTGGGTGTGTCAGTGAGCCGGCTCTGCCGGCCCTGCTCCGGTGCTGCAGGACTCTGCCCGGGCTGGTGAGGGCGAACGCTTTGGCTTTGGCCACTCCTCACCCATCTTCCTGTGCGCAGCCTCTCTCTGCTGCTCCCTGAGGCTGTGGCAGAATCACTGCCCAGAAAACCAGCAGCAAGAAGAAAGCCATCAGGGAAAAGCCAGAAATGGAGGCATTTGCGTGGATAGGGGAGGAGTAAGCATGTCTTTCTAGGTGAATAAGTTGGTGCTAAAAAGAGCTTATATTTGTGTCCTTGTCTCTTGGCTGACCTAGCAGCAGAGGTGCAGACCTAGCAGTGCTCAGCCAACAGCGAGTACTGAAAATACCTAATGTGAGCAGCTTTGTGGAAGTATTGCTGTGGCTGCGTGCGGCACGGGCTTCTCCTGTCATATTCCTGGGCAAGCAAATGGCAGGGACTGGTACTTTCTCTGCAGCTGGGCAATGAGGGCTGTCTTGGCAGAGAAGCCACCGCCTCCAAGCTGAAGTCTCTTACAAAGCAAGTGTAGAGAGGGAAAGCAGACCGGGGAGAAAATGAAGTCCTGGGTGGGGACAGAGAAAAAGCTAGGGAGGTTCACTTGGCTCTGGGGTCATCAGAAAAATTCCAGATACAATGTAAGAGATGACAGACAACACTAGACATAGGTGCCTTCATCAGTCCTCAGAGATGACCTGTTGGGATGATTTATTCACAGATCCAAAGCAGAGTTGGATTTTATTCAGGGATCTAATGCAGAGTGGGAAGGTAAGGCTACAGAACGGAAAAACGCGGAAGCTGCTTGAAAATAAACTTACAAGTAGCAACACATCAATTTATATAGAGCCGCAAAGCCACATTTCAGTGAGTGAAACAGAATCTTTTTACTGATCCCTCCAGCAAATGCTTGTTATGACTATGTGGTCTTTTGATGGGTTTTCTTCCCCCACACCGTACCCTCCCCCCCCTTTTATTTTCTGTCCTGACAAGAGCCTGGAAACCCTTCGGGGCTCGCAGGGCCAACTTCCTGTGCGCCTGAGCGCGGCGTTGTGCGCACAGGCACGCCCCAAACCCTGACTGCCGGGTGGGGCGAGCACCCCGGCCCAGGGCGGCAGGCACCGCCCGGGCGGAAGAGTCCCCTGACGGGTCTCCCTCCGCGCTGGCACGGCTCCCGCCGGCCTCTGCAGCCCTCGGCGCAGGGTGGGCCCCGACCCACAGCGCCGCGGCTCGTGGGTCCCTACAGGTCAGGCCGCCCGGCCCTCGCCTCAGCCCCGCGAGGGGCTCCCCGGCGGACGCGGGAGGCCGGGGGCCAGGCGGGGCCAGGCGACAGCCCCGCGCCGCAGCCACCGCTGCCCAGATGTGGCGAAGCGAGGGAAGGGCGGGCGAAGCACGGACGCGGGGCAGGGGGGCGGAGCGGGGACATCCTTACCTCGCGCTCGCATGCGGCGTCCCGATTGGAGGGCTCGTCAGAGGCGCTCCGCCCCCGCACTCCCGCCCACCAATGGGCGAGCGCGGCCGTCCGTTATTACAGCGAGAGTTGCGCTGAAGCTGGCGCCGCCATCTTGGAGTTGGGAGAGGCCGCGTCCCTTTCCTGTCCCTCTCGGAGGGTCATGGGCGGGGGGGAGGGGAAGGATAGGCGCCCAGCGGTGAATTAACGGCGCCCGCGAGCTCGTCTCCCTGGCACTTGGCCGCGGCGGGCGCTGGGGAGGCAGGATGGTGCAGTCCTGTTCCGCCTATCGCTGCCGGAACCGATACGACAAAGAGAAGCCCATCTCCTTCCACAAGTGAGCGCGGGCGGCGGGGGCGGGGCTGGGCCGCAGCGGGGGCGGGGCTGGGGCCGTGGCGCGCCCGCCCGGAGGGGAGAGGTTGCGCGGCGGCTGTTGGCGCGCGTGGGGTCTGTGAGGCGAGGGGCACACGCACGTGCCGTTTCGGGGCTGGGGGGTAAGTTGGGAGGGGGCGGGTAACATCCCCCGGCGGAGGGGGGAGTCCCGCCGGACCCCCAGCGCCTGGCCTTCCCTGCGCCGGCGGTCTCTGTGGGGGACAGTCCCCTTTCGCCGCTATTGCTCAGAGAGGGAGGCACCCGCCCCTCCCGCCCGGGGTTTCGGAGGGGTGAGACCCCGTGCCGGTCCGTGCGCCGTGCCTGGGTTGACAGGAGGGGTTTGGCTCCGAGGGTGAGCCCGTCAGAGGAAGAAGCGAGCGAGCGCGCCGTCGGTCACAGCGGTGCTTGGCGGTAACCCGACGCCGCGTCAAAGAGCTCTTCCAGACACGCTGAAAGTGCTTGGTATTTACAGGTTTCCCCTCACACGGCCCGATCTGTGCAAGAAATGGGAAGCTGCTGTTAAACGGAAAAACTTCAAGCCGACCAAGTATAGCAGCATTTGTTCAGAACACTTTACTCCCGATTGCTTTAAAAGGGAATGCAACAACAAGCTGCTGAAAGAAAATGCTGTACCCACAATATTTTCTTTTACTGAGCCCAGTGAAAAGGTAAACCCAAAGCACTCATAGTTTAAGATGCTGGGATGCATGTGTGTTGCTCACATTAGCCTGTCGGGGCTGGGGAGAAGGTGCGAGTCGCAAAGGACACCAGGGGAGTGTGTGCACCCGGAGGCAGGCGCAGGGCTGTGGTGACTGAGTCGCGCCAAGCACCTGCTGTAGTTTGCTTTGACAGGTGCAGAGGTGTGGGCTGTGCAGGGCTCTGGAGCACACAGAGCATTGCACAGACGGGCAATAGCTCTAATCTGCTCTTGGGTGCCCGGGCAGCAACTTGAGCAGTGTAACTTTGGTTAAAACTTTGTGCTGCTTTAAATGGGATGGCAACAAAGTAAGAAAGTGTTGCCCTGTAGCTAAATTTTTAAACGGTATTTGTGGTGTATTTGGAGTGTTAGAGAGCTTCCAATAATACTTGCAAATTGTGCTGTACTCCCCTGTGCTGATTGGTTGCTACTGCTAATGCTGAAGATGTAATGGACCCTAGTTTTGAAACTTAACTGTCCTCTCTAAAGGGCTGTATCCTCTTTGCTTCTCAGAGTTAGTGAGGTGCAGGGGGGCAGAGCAGTAGTTGCGCCTGCTATCTATCTGTGCTGAAACCATCTCTGTCCTGGTTAGCAGTTATTTTGTATTCCAGTGGCCAGATTAATCTGTATCTGAGTCCATCTCTGAACTTGTCAATTAAAAGTTCTTCCTTCTTGATGAAATAACTGCAAGACAAGAATGGATTGATTCTTAACTCCTTGTGGTGTTTTGACCCTGGCTGGAGGCCAGATGTTCACCAAAGTCACGCTATCACTGTCCTTTTTCAGCTGGATAGAGGAGAAAATATGTATTGAGAGGCTTAGGAGTTGAGATAAGGACCGTGAGAGATCACTCACCAGTTACTGTTACAGGCAAAACAGATTAAACACAGAAAAAAAAAAATCTTAGTTTATTACACACATCTAATGAAAACAGAGAAGGATATTGAGAAATAAACCCAAATGTTTAAACATCTTCCCCCATCCCTCCCTTTTTCCTAGGTTCAACTTTATTAATGATTTCTCATCCTTATCTCCCACCAGATTTCACAGGGGGAGATAGGGAATGGGGATTTTGGTCAGTTCTTCATGAGTTGTTTTCCTTCTTAGTTGGGGGGATATTCCTCACATTCTTCCCCTGCCCCAGCATAGGGTCCCACCCACGGGAGACAACCCTGCACTAACTTCTTGCCTCATGGGAAGGGACTTGTGTTGTTCAGCTCTTCACCAGCTGCCCCAGCGTGTGTCCCTTTCTTGCAGTGCAGACCTTCAGACTAGAATGCTCCAGCCTGGTCTCCCATGGAGCTCCCCCTTCCCTCCAGCAAACCTGCTGTGGCATGGCCCCATCTTTCCATGGGGTTCAGGTCTTGCTAGGAGCCTGCTCCAACAAGGGTCACAGCATCTTCTGTATGTCTCCACCTGCTCCAGTGTGGGGTCCTCCATGGGCTGCAGGTGGCATATCTGCTCCTCATCTTCCATGGGCTTCATGGGGACAGCCTGCTCCACCACTGTCTTCTCAGTCACTGTCTGACAAGTCATGTGGTTTGTATGAGAAGGATACCTAGAACCCCCAAGATCAAGTATTAGCTTGTTTGCATGTGTGGTGGTTTGACCATGGCTGGAGGCCAGACACCCATCAAAGCCGCTCTATCAGCTGGACAGGGGAGAAATTGTATATTGAGAGGTTTAGGAGTTGGGATAAGGACAGGGAGAGATCATTCCACAGTTAGTGGCATGGGCAAAATGGACTCAACATGGAATAAAGGGAAGAAAACTCTCTAATTCATTACACTATTCAGTGAAACCAGAGTCAGATGATATGTGTGACCAGATCTTAAAGTACCTCCCTCCACCCCTCCCTTCGTAGCAGACTTAAATTTAATCATGATTTTGCTTTCTTCTCCTCTCCTCCCTGCCCCGACCGTGGCACGGGGAGGGCAGGGAATGGGGCTTTGGTCCGTTCCTCACAAGTTGTTTTCCTTCTTAGCTGCAGGGGACATTTCTCACACTCTTCCCCTGCTCCAGTGTGTGGTCCCACCCACAGGAGACAGTCCTCTATGAACTTCTGCAATGTCAGCTCTTTCTGTTGGGGCATCAGCTCCTCACCAATTGCCTCTGTAGTTACCTTCCATGGAACGCTGACCTTCAGACCCAGACTGTTCGAGCCTGGTCCTGCCCCAGAGTCACAAGTCCCACAGCAAACCTGTTCCAGAATGGGTCAGTCTCTCCACGGGCTGCAGGTTTTGCTGCCAGGAGCTTGTTCCAACATGGGCTTTCCCGTGGGGTCACAGCACCCTTCAGGTGTCTCCACCCGCTCTGCTGTGTGGTCCTCCATGGGCTGCAGATGGGATTTCTTCTCCCTGTCATCATCCATGGGCTGCAGGGGGACAGCCTGCTTCTCCATGGGCTACAGGGGAATCTTTTTCCTGGGTGCCTGAAGCACCTCATCCCTACTCCCCCCCCCAGCTCCTTCTTCACTGACCTTGATATCTGTTTCTTCTATCTTCTCGCTCCCTTTTCTGGTGGCAAAAAGCAGCTGCTGGCAGGTTTTTTTTCCCCCTAAGTGGGATTCCCAGTGGCGCTGTGATCATCGCTGATGGGCTCAGCCTTGGTCAGCAATGACTCCAGCCTTGAGTTGGCTGGTGTTTGCTCTGTCGGGCCTGCAGAGAACTTTTAGATGCTTCTTGCAGAAGCCACCCCTTCTCCACCAGAACCCAGCCATGCAAAACTACAGTAGCATGTTAAGTCAAGGAAGTTAACAATGTGATCTCCAGATCTGATGAGCTTGATATTTAGGTGATGAGGATTGTCAGCTGCTCTCATGGCCAAAGCTGCCCCTGCCCTTTTATGTGTAGTAGTAATACTGTCGACAGGTGGATAGTTAGAAAATTGGTTTAGTGTCTCTTTCACTGAGAATGTCTTAGGCTTTCTTTTTGGCAGAGGATGGGCAAACTTTTGTTTCAACAGGGCTTTTTTTTTTTTTTTGTCATTGTGCAGAGAAGGATTTCTGAATTTATACTGTGTTCCTTTTTTGGGTGAAAGAATCTGATTCTTTGCTCTGGCCTGTGCTCAAGTGGTGAGGGATCTGTGTTATCCTGAACCGTGCAAGTGAAACTATCAATAACAGTATGATCAAGGCTGCAGTTTCGTGTGGAGCTGAGCCAATTGATATTCTGCTGCTGCCAAAAGGGAGAATTGTGCTTCTCCCTTCTCCATCCCATCTGCCAGCCGTGCAGCCCCATTTCTCACTCATTTCACACACCAGTACAGGTGTGCCTCCTGTTGCACTGCTTTGATTTTGAATAAAGGATAGAAGACTTCTGTAGTGACAGTGGGAGAGCAAACAGCTTTCTGTCATCTTAGCAACTTACTATGTTTGTAGATGCCAGGTCTGGAAGGACTGCTTTGCTATTGGAGAGCTGTTTATTTTGTCTATGTCTCTCGAAACCAAACCCTTATGCTTCAGTGACATGGTCCCTTCCAGTTGTTGAGATACAAACCTTGTTGAGTCTGTCTCTCTGCCAGCTTGTCAGCCCCCTCAGTAGGTGACCTTTATTCTCCCCCAGCAGAAGATTATCTGCTTCTGCTGTGTTTTTGATTAAGCTGGCGGATAGGTTCAAAATATGTAATGGCAAGATGCAGCTGAAGGGACAAGCGGCAAAGTGGCAGTGATGCATCTTTATTAGGTCAGCTGAACTCTGGTTTATGGAACTGCAGCCTTCTTAGCTACTCAGGTATTTTGCCTAAGCTTTCAAGTGAGAGTTATTTCTACATTCTTCAGTTTTTGATTTGACATCAAGGACTTGACTTTCAAAGAGCACTGAAAACAAAGCTGCTTAAAAATACCTCCAGTTTAGAAATCAAGCAAAACAGGCCCAGAACTGTTTGTCAATTTTTAAAATGTAGGCTTTGAAATTTATTTTATTAATGTCAGTTCTGGTTGTTTATGTTATTCTAGGGATGTAGTAAGGGATTTGTGTTGTAAAAAATGTTGAACATGAAAATGTACTTTTTTCATTGTTGTTTCTAGCCTGAAGATTTTGCGGAACAGCCAGAAGATCCTTCTCCGCCGCCGCCGCCACCGCTGCCGCCCCCACCACCAGCAGCAGCAGCTCCAGTACTGCCACCATCTCCATCAACCCCTTCTTTCCATTTATCTCAAATAGATGCCAGGTTTGTAGATCCAAGCATTGGATTATTGATGCCTCCTCTCCAGACCCCTAGCAATCTTGCTGTTTTTTGTGATCACAACTATACCGTAGAGGATACAGTTCATCAGCGAAAAAGAATTCAGCAGCTGGAAGAACAAGTTGAAAAACTGCGGAAGAAGCTGAAGACAGCGCAGCAGCGATGCCGACGTCAGGAGAGACAGATTGAAAAACTGAGAGAAATCGTTCAGTTTCAGAAAGATAAAGACATACTGACAGGAAAAGGATATGTGATTCTGCCTAATGACTATTTTGAAGTTGTAGAAGTACCTGCATAGAAGTCACGAACATCAGCTTTCACAGAATCACAAGGTTGGAAAAGACCTTTAAGATCATAAAGTCCAACCATTTGCATCCTAAATGAAACCATATGTCTAAGTACCTCATCTACCCTTTTTTGGAACACATCCAGGGAAGGTGACTCAACCACCTCCCTGGGCAGCCTGTTCCACGCCCTGATAGTAAAAATTTTTTTCTAATGTCCAATCTGACCCTGCACTGGCACAGCTTTGTGCCATTTTCCCTTGGCCTATCACCTGTCACCTGGCTGAAGAGACCATCACCTACCTCTCTATAACCTCCCTTCAGGTAGTTGTAGGTGGTGATAAGGTCTCCCCTCAGCCTCCTCTTCTCCAGGCTAAACATCCCCAGCTCCCTTAGCCGCTCCTCATAGGATTTGCCCTCCAGCCCCTTCACCAGCCTGGTTGCCCTTCTCTGGACTCGCTCCATGACCTCAGTGTCCTTCTTACAGTGAGGAGCCCAGAACTGGACACAGGACTCGAGGTGCAGCCTCACCAATGCCGAGTACAGGGGCACAATCACCTCCCTAGACCTACTGGCCACACTGTTTTTGATACAAGCCAGGATGCCATTGGCCTTCTTGGCTGCCTGGGCACACTGCTGACTCATATTCAGTCTGCAGTCAACCAACACCCCCAGGTCCTTCTCTGCCTGACAGCTCTCCAGCCAGTCCCCCCCAAGCCTGTAGCGCTGCATGGGGTTGTTCTGTCCCATGTGCAGCACTCTACACTTGGCCTTGTTAAACTTCATCCCATTGGACTCAGCCCATCGGTCCAGTCTGTTCAGATCCCTCTGAAGAGCCTCCCTACCCTCAGGCAGATCAACACTTCCTCCTAGTTTAGTGTCATCTGCAAACTTAGTGAGGGAGCATTCAATCCCTTCGTCGAGATCATTGATAAAGATGTTGAACAAGACTGGACCCAGGACTGAGCCCTGGGGGACGCCACTCGTGACCGGCCTCCAGCTGGATTTTGTTCCATTTACCACCACCTTTTGGGCTTGGCCATCCAGCCAGTTTTTAACTCAGCTGAGGGTCCACCTGTCCAGGCCAGTGCCAGCCAGTTTCTCAGTGTAGAATGCTGTGAGAAATGGTGTCAAAGGCTTTACCAAAGTCCATTAGAACACATCCACAGCCTTCCCCTTGTCCATTAAGCTTTCACTTTGCTAGGCAAAGAAATTTAGTTAAAAAACTAAATGCACTCTAATTCTGATGTTTGAGACTACAGAATCCTAAAACAGTAAATAAGCAGTCACACAGATAGGATTGTAGTCTTTTACTTCATTGTTATTTCAGTTTGATAGAGTTCTAATGTATGGAAAATGGAAGCATCTCAGAATTAGAATATACATTTACTTTATGAAATAGGGAATGCTTTACAGAAGGAAAGTATGCAAGGTTGAATGCATGTAAAATGCGTTTTTAGTTTTTTTAACAATGGCTATTAAGCTTACAGGGTGGTGAACTGAATCTGGCTGTAAAGTTGGGGTTGTTGTACATGTATTAAAAAGGTCTGTTAAGGTTTCTGATTTATTGTTGTCTTTGGTGGTCCCTGGGAAGTACTTTTCATTGATTTCAGAAGGGACAGAATTAGGCCAGCTAAGTGCTGCAGAAAAGTAAAGATATGCATTTTGGCCTGGGAAAACTTCCAACCTCAGTTTGCTATGCCTTCAAAGCACTATAAAAAGTCTTAATTCCTGGATCCCTTTGGTGAGGTACGTAAATGAACCTCTTATTTTGGAGTAACCTTTCACCACGTTTGTGTTGTGAGGCAGATGAGGAGAATTCATTAGCATAGCTGATGAGAGCTGTAGAAGGGGCTTTCATTTTGAGGGCACTTAAAAATATTCTTGAAGTGCAGTGCTGCACTGAACATACATATATTTGGAATGTTTGCAGGATCAAGAAGGCAGTGTACTGTTTAGGGTGACTGCTTTCCCAAAGCACTCTGATAATAAAAGAGTCCCCAGTATGTTGGAGTGTGGTGTTCCTATAAACACACTGTCAGGTAGAATATTGTCCTCACCTTTAAAATTGTTGATCTTAACTTGCATCTCAGTAGTGTGAAGCATCAGGAAAGTTTGTTGGTTTTTTACTTATTCAGGCTGTCAGCCATTTGTGACATTCAGTGCAGTATACTGTGATTTTGTTTGGGGTTATTTGTTGTTGTTGGGGGGGGAGGGTTTGTTTGGGGTTTTCTTTTTTTTTTACTCTCCACTCCTCAAAAGTCATCCACCAAAGGGCAGTTACAGAATTAGACTTCGGGAGTTGCTTGGTGCTAGACTGGTTTATAACATCTCAAATGCTGCTGGCTCTCCTTCAGCCTTACTAAACTCTTTCTAAAAATTAACTTAGCATGACAAACCGGTGCAGCAGTTTGCACTTACTGTCTAATAATTTTAGTCAATGAACCCATTCAGAATCTGAGAAAATGGCATTATGCTAACTAACCCTAGTGTAGTCTTCACAGCTGCAATTCCTGGACATATTTGATATGAGGGAAAATGATGCTTCTTAGTCCATGTCAAACTCGCATGTAGTGTGCATTCTAGCTCTGATACTAGTTGAGCCATGTTCACGATGGCTAAAAGCTTCCTTTAATATCTTGTTAGCATGACATTTTGAAATGTTTTGAACCAGTCTTAATACTTCTGACCTCACTCATGCCATGTATCTACTTTTCCCACCATTTCATATACTGAAGCTGAACAAAAATGCTGATGCATCCTTTTGTGTACATTTATTATACCTGATTAAAAATAAAAAGCAAATGGTGTGTTAGATTTTTAACTGCTCTCTCTCCTCTTTTCCCAGGACTTTGCCAAAACTAGCTTGACGTATTTTGTGGTTTTTTTCTGAAATAGTTTCCTAGTTTAGATTCTGGGTTTTTCTCACAGTGTTCCCGAGTCTGGTTGCTGTTACTCTTTATACTTAAAATAAACTTGAAAGGCTCAAATTCAAAAAGTGACAAAGAAAAGACATTTAAGCAACTGTTGCTATGCTGTTGGCATGTGTGGCCAGATAGCAGATTGTTTCTGTTTTTTCAATACCCTCTCCTGGTACTCCTTGGGAATCTGAAGCGTGCCTTCCTTCACAGCGGGTTGCTGCGATGCCGCAGTGCTGTGGCTGGGGTGGTCCTGCCGTTCTCTTCCTCCCAGCGCTTGGCTGTGTACGCCCTGCATTGCCCTGCTTAGTGGCACTGTCTCTGGTGCTGACTGTGCCCTTCTCTGGGGTGGTTCAGCTCAGTAAAGCAGTAGGTTTGGCCCTTACTGGAGAGGCAGAGGAAAACCAATGGCATCAAATCTGGTAGGAGAAAAGGCAGGGCCAGTAGTTCAAGATGGGGAGAAATAAATCCTCTCTTCAGGCTGCAGTGAGCTGTTGCATTATATCATCTGCTTCTGAAAATATAAATGGAGCTTCACACTTGATGTTCAGCACGGTTTCCTTCCACCCTGGCCAAAGATCTCCATCTTCCACCCTACGCTCTGCCTGCTGTAGTTTTTGGGCTCTTCCTTCAGAAATTTAAGCTTCATAGCCCTCCAGAAAAGCAGCTCAACAGTCAGTTAGCAGAGTAAATTTAAGGCACACTGATAGATGGCTGGTGTGTAGTTATTGTGTCTTTAAGCTTTTTGTGTTGGTGAAGTTAGTTTAATGGGTGACTGAAGTAATGCTCCTTTCACTGAGAGGGGTGATTGTTGCTTGTCTTGTGGGTTTCTGTAGTAGCTGGTTGAAGAGGGGACTGCTGCCCAGTTGCTGGTTCCTAACATCAAAGGCTTCTTCTAAGAGATGCAGTCTATTCTGACAATGAGCTTGAATTTCTCCTGCAGCAACCCCCATCCATTTGTTAAAATTGCTCTGTTTTTTCTAAAATGGGATCTGTTAGGTTCACACCACCAGCTGTGAAATTGGGCTGCATCTCTTGCACCTTGTGTTGTTCACAACTGGTACCTGCACGTAGCAGCGACTTTGTAAACGTCTCAGAACAAAGTGACTGGGAGTTAAAAAGTGGAGGTGGGACTGTAGAATGGCATGTGGCTGTCCAGTTGCATACGGAGCAGCTCACATTTGTTTAAGTGCATGAGCTCCACTTCACAGGAGCAAACAATTCAAGTAAGTCAGAAAGTAGCAAAATTGGCAAAAGTGCTCCATCTTAAAATCAAGAGAGATATTTGTTTTTAAATTGGGCTGATGCCCCAACCAGCAGAAATTAGAGCCCCTCCTAAAAGGAGAAGTGTTTAACAACACTTCCTCCTGTTGGTCCAATTTCTCTTTTGCTGTGGTAGGGTATCTGACCTCTGTGGAGTGCTTACTTTTTTTTCTCCTTGCACCTCTGCAAAGTATTTGATCTCCCTGTCTGAGACAGTTCAAACCCAGAGGTATGTTTTATTGGGGGGAAAAGAAAGGATGGCTAAATGCTTGGATTGCTGCTCATGACGCTGAGGGAGTCCTTTGTCACTGCCTTTTTTTTCCTCCTCTGCTGCCAGTTGCTGTCTTAGGTATGTTGTCACTAGCATGGTCTTAATAACTGTTGGCAACAAATTAATGAAACTGAGATTTCCAAGAAATCTTCTGCCTTGCTGAGATTTCATTTTCCTTCATCGTGATGCAGGGTACAGGTCCCCCCCACCGTGAGGCTTGAAGGAGTTATCTTGTAGCTGAAGAGAGTGTAAAGCAAATCCCAGTCTGAATATAGGAAGAAGGAAAGTGATGTAGTTGCATGGGTAAAACTAAAACCACAACAGTTTCTAAGCTCATGTCAAAAGACTTCTATTACATGCTAGAACCGGGCAGTCATTCTTTGTGGCCCTTGTGCTTTGTTTCTTTCCTGAGATCTATTTAGGTTTTAGAAATACAGGTTTATCTGTTTCCCCTCAGCTTACACCTTTGCCAGGTGGCTTTGGCAGGGTGGAAAGGGATGTTTTGAGCTAGTGTCTGATTTTAACAATCAAAATAATACCTGCCAAAGCACGTAGATCCTTACAGTCTGTCATGACTGAAAGTTCAGGCTTACAACGCCTGCTCTTGTAGGCACAGCAGGTTATTTGCCATACTGTAGCCATGATAATGATTTACTAATAAAAGTGAAAAAGCAAAATAGGATATGCAATTCAAAAAGATGGTGGTGATGATGGTAGTAATTGCTATTACAGATTTTTCTTTGTGTCTGTTCAGCGCTTTCAACAGAAATTTTGTCCTCTTACAGAGATCTGTTGATGGAACTGCAGCATTCTGTTGTGCAAACTGGGCCTTACAGTGTTCTACAGACTGAAGGAGTTTAAAAGGGCACAGAAAAAAAATGTGTTGTGAAGTCGTTTAATCCAGCATTAATAACTTGAAATAGTTCCCAAAGGAAAGTCGTTTTAAATATTCTTAAGTCAAAGGAAACACCAGTTACTCGGGAGGAAATCTTCAAGAACGTCTCTAGAGATTAGATACATTACATTGTCATAATTAAATCTTTGCAATAATTAAATCTCTCCACAGTCCTGCCACTATTAGTTCATTTTTCATTGAATATCAAGCCTTTTATTGCCTGTTGTGCCAAATGATCTTCCTGCAGCTGCCTCCTCCTGTTGTAGAGGGAAAACAGGTTGTAAAGCCTGTGCTCACACTTCCCTGGAACCTCTGAAAAAGTGATGTCCTCCTGTGGTGGTGCAACCCCCACCCCTGTGCTGCTTTGCCATCCCAACACTGTGTTCTTGTCTTGGTTACAGGTGCAGTGAGTTGGGATGTCCTGAGACTTTCTTATTCTTGGGTACAAGTGCAGCGAGTTGGGACAATCAGACATTCCCCAAACATACGTGGAACTCCTGCCTCCTGGATTGTAGCCCCATCTGGATGGTACCAAAATTATCCAGCAAGAATTATGGCCTGAATGGGAAAAAACATTGACCAGAGCCAATCATCTCACGATCCTATAAATATCGATCCCACATGAGACCCTTTGAGCTCTCCAGGACCTCAGCAGGATGTGAGCCTGTATCTCCCCTGGCGCTGGGACACCTCGTAGGTACTTTTTGCGAGAATTCAAACTCTGCTGAAAGATGCTGGTGAAGGAAATGGGTTCAAAGATCATCGGCTGACAAATGCTGGCAGAGAAGTGAGTAATTCACCACAATTTGTAGAGACAGAATCTTGCTCACAGCTTAACCTCTGTGTCTGTATCTATGTGTGTGCATCTGTGCCTGTACCTCTGTGTGATGTGATTTAGAAAACTGTCATAACAAATTTTATTCAATCACTTGGTTTTAAATGACTGATAATTGAGTGTCATTAAATATACAGTCTAATCTTGTGATTTACCATAAAGGTGTTAATACATCTTAAATTGTTGCTATCTCAAAATTATGTAAGATCTCTCTGCAACAAATTGGCATAGTTGGAGAATCCTAAAATAAGTTTGTGACACCTCTGCATCCTAACTTGTTCTAGTTGTCAGACGTCTTCTAGTTAGGAAGGAGCATTGAGAAAAAAACTTTTTACTGAAAGAGCTGTCAGGGCCTGGAACAGGCTGCCCAGGGAGGGGGTTGAGTCACCTTCCCTGGATGTGTTCAAAAAAAGGATAGGTGAGGTACTTAGGGATATGGTTTAGTTTAGGATGAGAATGGTTGGACTTGATGATCTTAAAGGCCTTTTCCAACCTTGTGATTCTGTGAGAACACTGTGAGGTTAGTCTTTTGTTTCCTTAGTGGGTTTTTTTGGTTGGCAGGGTTTTTTGTTAACTCTGGGAGGACTTGAGCAAATTAGGCAGGCTTCTCATTTCCTTTCAGGTTTCATTGGATGTGAGTATTAAAGGTGTGGGGTCTGTAGTCATCTACAGAAGAACCAGCTCCTCAGTATTTGAGTCTGTGAAGACATGTGGTTTCCTACTGGGAGATCTTCAGTCACCTGTGACAGATAATCCAGAAAAAGGAGGTCTTGCCTTCAGTAATGGTTTCTTCTTTCCTCTTGGGCTTATTTACAGCTCCTCAGCCAGAGTCCAATACCAGCTGAGCAGGTTCTCATGGACATACTCAGGACTTTGATTTAGTAGAGTGATACAGCAATACACTGAAAACACAGGACAAGCACGGTAGGGAAATTGCAATATACAGTGGAATCACAATAAAATCATACTGTACACATTCCCATTACTGATCTCTAAATGCTTGCCAGTAAGAAACACGCTGTGGGTTAAACCCAGCTCAAGCCAGTTACCCTCTTATAACTCTTTTGTGAGATGTTCAGTTTTAATACTTTATATTGGGCTGAGTCACATACAGGCTCCCCTCCCATGCTAGTTTGGCTAGCTCAGGAAAACATCACTCTCAACTAAGTATTTCAGGGAAGGCTGTTTATGCAATCTAATAAGTGAGTGATAAAACTGTATACCTAAACCAAAGGTTACCATCCAGTTCCCCTTGTGTTGAATCATTTCACCTTTCTTTGTGACAATCTGTTGTTTTCCCTTATGTTATTCCGTGATCTCATCGTTGTTTCCCATCTCCTTATCTTGCTTTCTTCCACTGCAGGGGTCAGTCACACACCCCTACACCATCTCTTTTCAGGAGTGTCCTCAAACATGAGTTTTAGAGGAAGAAGTACACTTTTTTTGGCTTCAGGTGCTTCAGTCTGGACCTGTGGCTCATGAAGGAAGGAATTTTAAGGCGTAGTACTTCTTTTTGTTAAGAGGAAGGGATCTTATTCTGGGCCTAAGACATCCCAGCACTTCCACCTGTATTTTCAGGTTTAGCAGCTGACTCTGCAGAGAAGGAAGCTTTAGGGTACCCACTTTCACAGCTCAGTCCCGAGGTCTCACTCTGGTTTTTTTGTTTGGTTGGTGTTGGTTTTGGTTTCTTCTTTTCTTCTATCGATAGGATCAGAGTACTAATTCATCAGGTCACTAATGTTGATGCTGCCATGTCCAGAGGAATAGCACCTGCATGCAATGAAAATCTGAGCAGAGAGGGAGTGGTTCCCAAGCTTGCTGTGAGACACCATGTGATGGTTTAGCCCTAGCCGGAGGCCAGGCACCCACCAAAATCAGTCTATTGCTCCCCTTCTTAGTTGGACAGGGGAGAAAATATATATCAAGAGGTTTAGGAGTCAAGATAAGGACAAAGAGAGATCATTTTATCAGCAACGATACGGGCAAAACAGACTCAACACAGACTGAAGAAAGAAACTATTCTAATTTATTACACTACACTAAAAAGAACAGTGAAAACCAGAGTCAGGAGTGCGACCAAATCTTAAAGCAAATGCAACCAGATCTTAAACACACATTCCCCCCACCACTCCTTTCTTAGCGACTTTAGTCAGAATTTTGCTCCCTTCTTCCCTCCCGTTTGCAGTACAGGGGGGACAGGGATGGGGGAAAATGGAGTTCTCGGTAGCACCTTCTCCCCACCCCTCCATTCTAAGCAGACTTCCCGTTAGCCATGATTTTACTCCCTTCTTCCCTCCCCACTCACAGTACTGTGGGGGGCAGGGACTAGGAAAAAATAATGGGGTTCTCGGGTACTTCTTCATGAGCTGTTTTCCAGATCTTAAAACACCTCTTCTTTCCCCCCCCTACTCCCTTCTTATGCAGACTTCACTCTAGTCATACAATCATAGAATCACAGAATTGTAGGGGTTGGAAGGGACCTCAAGAGATCATCGGGTCCAACCCCCCTGCCAAAGCAGCTCCCTAGTTCATATTGCACAGATAGGCATCCAGATGAGTCTTGAGTATCTCCAGAGAAGGAGACTCCACCACCTCCCTGGGCAGCCTGTCCCAGGGCTCTGTCACCCTCACTGTGTAAAAGTTCTTCCGCATGTTGGTGCGGAACTTCCTGTGCTCCAGTTTACAGCCATTGCCCCTTGTCCTGTCTCCACAGACCACTGAAAAGGGGTTGGCCAATTCCCCCTGCATCCCATACTTAAGATATTTATAAACATTAATTAGGTCCCCCCTTAGTCTTCTTTTCCCCAGACTGAACAGTCCCAGCTCACTCAGCCTGTCCTCATAGGGGAGATGCTCCAGGCCCTTAATCATCCCTGTAGCCCTTCTCTGGACTCTCTCCAGGAGATCCCTGTCTTTTTTATACCAGGGAGCCCAGAACTGGACACAATACTCCAGGTGGGGCCTGACCAGGGCAGAGTAGAGGGGGACGATCACCTCCTTCGACCTGCTGGCCACACTCTTCCTGATGCACCCGGGATCCCACTGACCTTCCTGCCCACCAGTGCACACTGCTGGCTCATGGCCAACCTGTCATCCACCAGGACCCCCAGGTCCTTCTCTGCAGAGCTCCTCTCCAGCAGGTCATTCCCCAGCCTGTACTGACACAAGCAGTTATGACTCCCCAGGTGCAAGACTCTACACTTGCTTTTATCAAACCCCATCTGGTTTCTCCCTGCCCAGCTCTCCAGCCTGTCCAGGTCTGGCTGGATGGCAGCGCAGTGTTCCTGCGTGTCAGCCACCCCTCCCAGCTTTGTATCATCGGCGTACTTGCTGAGGGTGGATGTTATTCCCTCATCAAGGTCGTCAATGAAGATATTAAACAGGACTGGACCCAACACCGAGCCCTGGGGAACACTGCTAATTTTTATAGGGAAACAGGCAGCAGGCAGTTACATGGACTGCACCAGTGTCAGTAGGCACGGGGACTCAAAGCCATTTCAAGTCTGTGTTCAGTAAATGTGGTGGAAGTGGGAAGGAAGGCCGGGAGGAATTCCTCGCAGTAAGAAAGCACCAAGAAAATACAGGACTGGAACCACTCTTGTTCTGCAAAACCTTGTCCATGTACTTTCAGAGTCTGGTCACTGCTGGAAGAACTGTCTGACCACAGCCTGAAAGAGAGGTCTGTTCTGGCAGCCTCCTTCAAGGGTACCCGTCAGTCCTTTCCCAGCTTGCTGTGCTGACTGCCTGCTTGTTCCCAAGCTGGCACAAAGATCTTCCTTCCCTTGCCTGCTGTGTGAAAGAGGTTAAATCTCTTGATGCCAGGTGCAGTTGTTGCCACAGACACGTCCCTGCACAAGTGCAAAATTCTTACATATTTTTTAGACCTCATTATCTAGCCCAAATTAATGATGTGCAGAGTTCCAGCTACAAATGCATCATTGAAAGCATGAGCTCTCAAAACTCCACACATTACGCTGGGCTCCCCAATAAAGCCCCCGCAGTGCGCAATCTGCATCGCTGCCCAAACAAGCCCGACGGACTCACTCTGCCTGAGGACCCGAATATCTGCCGCCGCTGGGCGCTTACAGTGCCGCGCTGCCCACACTGCCTGTACTGTCTGTACTGCCCGCACTGCCTGTACCGCCTGTACTGCCTGTACTGCTCACGCTTCCCACACTGCCTGCACTGCCTGTACTGCCTGCACTGCCTGCACTGCCTGTACTGCCCACACTGCCTGTACTGCCCGTACTGCCCACACTGCCTGCGTTGCCCGCCCTGCCTGTACTGTCCGCACTGCCCACACTGCCTGTACTGCCCGCACTGCCTGTACTGTCCGTCCTGCCCACACTGCCCGCGCTGCGTGCGCTGCCCGCGCCGGCCAGGGGGGGGTGCTGGAGCTGCGCCGCACAGACGGCGGGGAAACGCGCGCCGCAGAAACCGAGAAGGAAAGAGGTAAGGGGGCAGTGAAAGGGCCCCTCTCGGCCTGAAGAGAGGCTAAAACCCCAGAAGGCAGGAGCACCGCCGAAGAGATGAAGGCCCGCGGGGTGCGGCGCAACTCCCCAAGCGGGCAACGGGTGCGCGGAGTAGGAGATAGGGAAGGAGGGCAAGTAACGGCGGGGGGCGAGGAGGGAGAGGGGGGGCTGAGTGGGGTTGTGGTGGGTGGCGCCTGTAAGCACGCCAAGACGAGTGACATTAGGAAGGGGCGGGGGCGGGCGGGAGGCTTCAGGGTGCATGGGCAGGTGTTTAGAGGGCTGCAAACTCTGTGCCTTCTGGCATGTGGAAGTGCCTGGTGCTGCAAAAGCTGCGGGCAAGTTGAAAGCATCTCTTGCTTGGAGAAAATGCATGTTTTAGGAAGCTGCCGATGGAGAGACGCATCCACTGATGGCGAGGACTGAAAGCAGAGAGGAACTGCGGGGGAAGTGCCAGGGCAAAGGTGAAGCTCCAGGAGTGCTGCCCTTTCCCACCCCACTTTTGCTCCAGAAACTCTCCCTCACCACATTGTGGCTGTTAACCCGCTGACTCCCTGTGTGATGTGAGATGGGACAAAGGCGACTCAATCCTCCTTTGGGAGTTCTGGGGGGCCAGGCTCCATCCCAAATATTGGCACCCCAGGCATGCCTCCTGGTGTGCCAACCCCAGGGACCGTGGAAGCTGAGGTGGGTTGGGGAGGGAGAAGGTATACATACACGTGTAAGGAGCCTCCTGCCCTATATCGGTTGCAACAGCCACATGTCTGCAGCTTCTTTTTTCTCCTCCCTGCAGCTAACCACCCTGGAGGCCCTGGAAACCTATCTCCAGTGTTTGGTTCTGGAAATGGGGCTTCTTGGTTCTGGTTTGCAGTACCTGAAGTCCACGCCCTTCCTCTCCACCATCCTTTTCCCCTCAGCCCAGGTTCGCCACCCTCTGGTTGCCAGCTAGCACTGCCACCTCTCCCTGGAAAACGTATTCCCTGGCTTGGCTGCGTGACATGAATGGGTAACACGGCTCTGCACTCTCCATCATAACCTCAGGTTTCAGTCACTCCTCATATTAACCATGTTAATCAAACTGATGGATTCGTGCCTGTAGGTAGATTTCTTTTCCCCACCAGCCCTTGAATTTTTTGCTGCCCAGTTTGAGGCCCAGTTCCAGCAGTGCTGCTACTCAGACAGCTATTGTCTTTTTGCAGCCTAGCATGGCAACCTTATGTCAGTTACAGATCCCACAAAACCCGTGGAAAACCAAAGACAGCTTCTCAACAGAGAAGACTGAGTTTTTACCCAGAAATTAATTTACTGTGTCAGGGTGGATGCTCTCTGTGCTTCATGGTACGGCTGATAAAAAAAGGAGCATTCATTCATACCTCCCTTCCCAAAACGTTGGAGAACATGGCTGAATGCTGAAGCAGAAAGCAGCATCAGCCATCAAACAGAATTTATTTCTCCAATACCTTCCTCTAATTGCCAGATAACTCTGGAAGCCAAAGACCAGGCAAGCCAAGTCCTTGCCTCCTGTCACAAGCTAGGCATTGGGTGGAGGCAATGGATAAGCAACTACCACATAGTAGCAAAAGCCCAACTGCTATAGCCATCTATCAGACTAACTTCACTACCTCTAGGCAGCAGGCTAAAGCCTCATGAAGACAAGTTCCTCTCCAGACTGTGATACAACATTGTTGAACAGAAGAGTGGCTGGATGCAGTCTTGGGCAGTAATTACCATCAGAGATGTCAACAGGCTAAGGGATGCAGCTGTGGTTCAGCAAAGATGGTGGATGAAGCTTGAGGGTCCTGAGCCTACACAGGACCAGAATCATGCTGGAAAGCACAGGGTAATCTGCACTGAACATTTTTAGTGTTAGCTTTGTTGCAGAAAAACACGTGAGTGTGTTTAACTCACATTCATCTTTATGGTTTGCTTGTGGTTCTGTTGGTACCACTCCAGCCACACATCCACTGCTTTCTTGATGCCAGCCTGAAAAAAGGACCCTTACTGTGCACCTCAACAAATTATGTGCTTATGCCTGGTCTGGATCTAACAGGTAAACTGAGTGATCCCATAGTGACAGTAGCTGGTGACAAGAAGACAACTCCATTCAGGTCAAGAAAGGTGCAGAGGAAACCAGCTCCTCCTCCAGCCCTGCCAGGTGACCTAGAGGCAGAGCTGAGGAGCTAACAAGGGCCCTTGCAGATTTCCTGTGTGTAGTGCAGTGGCAGAAAAGGCAAACCCACCAGGCTGCTGCTGGTGGCCTGCCTAAGAGCTGCGGATGAGGCAGGCTGCAAGTCCGCAGCAGCGTGACTAAGGTGGTAGGACACTACAAGAAGGTTACTTGTAGCAGCAACGTGACTTTGAACCACACTGAAACGACATGTTTTTTATTACAGGAAAGCTGAATAATCGGATATGGTTACAGCTGCCAGTTATCAGTCCTCTGTGAGGACCTCAGATAAGACAAATCTGCATCACAGAGCTTATGACCATACCAAGATCTGGATCACTGCAAGAAATAGGCCCAGCTGTTGCTGGAAAAAAGAAAACCAACCCAGGCTTCTTCTACAGAAGTCAGCAAGCAATTAAATGAATGTGTATCAGTGGATGAAGGTAAACTCTTGAGGGTATGTGTGGTGATTCGGCCTCAAGCAGTGGCTGAGCACCACATGCTGCTGGCTGACTCCCAGAGAAGAAAGAGACAGAGCCTCCATGGGGTGGGATAAGGGCAGGTTACTGACAAAAATCACTGTAACAGCCAATTACTCTCACACCCAGTGATAATGCAGAGTACCTGAGTGACCTGACAATTACAGAGTGCTGCCCGACTTAAGGAGCAACCCCATGCCCCAGCCATACTCACACTGTCCTGGAGACACCAAACCCCTGCCCCTCCCCAACCAGCCCCTTTTGTGTGGGTGTGGTGTCAGGTGGTGTGGAAAACAGCCCAGGCTAACTCAGCTCACCTGGGCTAACTCAGCTCACCCAGGCTGGCTGCCTGGGGAGGTTGACTCTGGCCTGGCCAGAACCGGGACAATATGCAAGATACCCATGAATGGTTTTGTTTGCAGCAAATGTGTGGGATTACTATAACAGCACAGAGGCAGAAAGGATAGCTGGAAAGAATCAAAGCAGGAAGAATTTCAGGTTTGAGTGCAAAGTGAAAGAATTTTGCACTGGAATTTGAACAGGTCAGGTGAAAAGCTACTCTTTGGAGATGGCAAAGTGACTGTCATTTGGGAAGAAGAATGACAAGATGCTCAGGTCCCCTGCTAGAGCAGCATTGGGGGGACAGGGAAAGAGAAAGAGGAACCTGCGTCCCTTTTGTTATCAGCACTTTCTGTCAGCTTCTGAAAAGAGCCCAGTCTGAGATGTGGCTGGGGAGGAGTGATACCTACAGAGGAACTGTCTAAATAATCACAGGCCCCATCACTCTCATTGCTAAACATAAGGCCCTGGGGCAACATGCTCTGTTAATCTGTGCTAGTATATAGTACTGTGCAAGCATTTCTATGCTGTGTCTGTGATGTTTTATGTATGAGTGAGGAGACATAAATTTAGAAATAAGCCCTGTTTTCCCACCTATATCTTACTGTGTTTTCCTCCCTAAATCCATTTTATTGATGTAAAACAGCAAGTATAGTATGAAAAATGAATAAGTTAACTTAAGTCTGTGGGGAGACTGCCTCTTTTTTTAGACCAACTGATACAGCTGGAACAAACAGACAATCTTTCAGGCATGTGATCTATCTTTGGGTCTGATTTGCAGCCTGGTTTTTTTCCCCAGCTATAACTGGCAGCATAATAAAAGACATTTCTCCTCCTTAAAAACCTTGACTCACTTCTTCTCCTGGACCGCAGTCGCTATAGCCACCCAGATACCACCACAGACAGATCAGTCAGAGTTTAGGACCCAGATCCTTGTTTCAGGCTTACGGGATGTGACAGCTGACTGAAAATCAATGAAGTGTGATTTACTGAGCGTCATAATGAGGCAAGATAAGGCTGGAAACACACTGCTTGCCTTGCAGACTCAACTGCCTGCCTTGATTTTTAACTAGATGGTTTTAGTCCCCTACTAGGCTGAGACTGATTTGCTTATGAAAACAAAAGATCAGATTTAAAGGAAAAGCCATGGTGGAGCCCATGCTTTGCCTCGTGCTCTTTGTGCTGTGTCTGAGCCGCTCAGGTAAGTGAGATTTCTTCTTCTTCCAAGACAAGCTGCAGATGTTCAAGATTTATCTTTTTTTGCCGTCCAGTTTGCTGGGACAAGGTAGGTGCCAGCTTCCCTTGGTCCTCTTCTTAACTCTGACTAGCAAAAGAGGAGTTCTATCAGCTGCTAGCTTTGTGTTGCAACCACAGCTGGTTTGGCAACAGGGTTTTAGTAACTTGGGGGGTAGGGGGGAAGTGGTCGCTGGGTAGAAGTTAACAAAAAAATCCTAAACTTGACTCCCACTGTTAAAGGGATTTAAGGGAGAAATCTCCATCACCAGGAGAAAAACTGAAATTCCTCAGGCAAACTGATGCAAAACTAAGTGTCCTCTCTGTATTTCTTGGGGTGTTTTGCATGTTTGTTTAGCAGAGCCCCTGCCCCAGCACTCCCGTGGGGAACTGCTCCTGGCACAGACTGGAGAGAAATGGAAGCCTGGGGGAGAGGGGAGATGGCAAACAGTGCTCTGTTGCTTGTGTGTGTGGTAACCTGCCAGGGAGCTCCCTAACTTCTGCCTTCTTTGCACACCGTGTGGTAAATTCAAGGATGCATCTGTCCTACAGCCGCTTCCCTGTTTTTTCAAAGGCAGTACTACTTTTGTCAGTGTTTTGTCCATGGCTTTATCTAACTTTGAGGCTGGGCTTGATCAAAGATGCTCTTAGGCTGTATTTCCCACTTGATATGGCTTCCTTCTCATTAAAAACATTTGCTTTTAAACTGCCCTTGCAAGCACTGAATCTGTCTTAGGAGTGGACCAGTCTTATTCCTTCTGGATTTCTCCTCTGTGAGACTTCTCTAGTGCTTTTCACACTTTCCTGTGGCTTCCCCAGCAGCTGAGAATCAGCACATCCAGCCCTGCAATCAGCTTTACCACCTCTCCGCTGTACCCTCTTGGAGCATTAGAGCCCTCGGACTTGGCGTGAGGCACAGGCTGTAAAAAGGCACCATTCTCCTGTGAGGGATCTCATGCACAGCCACAGATACCATGCCTGTGGGGTGTGCTGTTGTGTACGTGTGAGCAGGGTCTTATACTCAAATGAACCCGGAGCAATGTATCCCAGAGTTAAGACAAAGCTAATTTTGATTGTGCATGCCTTGGGCTTTTTTCTGTTCAACGGCTTTCCCATGAAACACCCTGTTCTTAACAAGCCCCACTGAAAGGGAAAGCCAAAGGGCTGGGAACCAGTATCTCTGCAGAGACTTGTATGTGCCACTGAGGCTATTGGGCACTGAGGGGGCAGAAATACATTCTTTCTCTTTGGTGGTAGATGCAGTGCCTGTCTGGCATCTTGGGGCAGGCAACCCTGTTTCCTAGGGTGGACCCCAGACTCTGTGCCCTTTTGCTGTGGTGGAGCTGGGGTTAGCCCTGGCATGAGAATAAACCCTAGAGTGAGCAGGAGGGGCACTGTGTTTTCCCAGATTGTAATAACAGACCCCAAAGGACTGTGGCAAAGTGGGAAGATGCAGAGTGACTGCAGAGGCTGCTATAAACTGTACTGACAGCTGCATGAACCCATCACTGGCTGCGGTGCAGAGCGGGTGGAAAGGAATGTGAAAGCTCCCTCTGACCAGCTGGCCTCCACCTCCCCAGGGTTTGCTAACCTCACCACAGCTGCACATCCAACAAGAGGACAAGCACAGGCTGTGCTAGAACAGCTGACAGTAATTGTTACGCTGTAAGTGACAATCAGTAGGCTTCAGAGTTTACAGCATCTCAAAGATGCTGTGGCTGAAAGCATAGGATGGCAGTGTGACTTGGACTTTGAGCCACCCTGGGAGAATCCAGACTGCATTAGGGAACAATTTTGTCAATGGGAAGCTCTGGCACAGAGGCAGGTTTTTGCTTCAGGCAGTCCTTTAGCTGTGTCACTTCCTGGCATGTCTCCCCCTGCCCACAGCCTCACACAGACCCCACTGAGGGAGAGGAGGCTGCATGGCCTGTCTCGCCCTGGAGATGGGCAGCAGCTGCTGGGGAAAGAGGACACTGGCAGGGTCAGTGGTTTGTGGTCACTGTTTTTTCAGTTTTGTCTCTGGAGGGGCTGCTGGGCATGGATGCCCTTTCACCTCTCCTCTGGCACAAGGACCCTGCTGGAGGCTGCCCTACCTCCGATGTTTGCTGTACAGACCATGTGAGACCCTTGTTCGTGACCTCTGGCCAGGGCTCTCCTGAACCTCACACCCTCCCTCGCCCATGGCCCCCTCTCTTCAGACCCCTCCTGCACCTAATGACTGGCAATCCATTGCTGTGACCCTTGTGGCATAGGGCTGATCAACACAAGTTCCTTTTATCCTCCATGGTACCTTTAAAAAGAGGAAATCCTTCTCATCCTTGGATGCTGTCTGTGTGCACAAGAGAAGAGCTGGTGTTCATATTGGGACATCAGTGTCACAGAGAGTGGGGCTGGCATCTGGGAGAGGATGAAGTGGGAGGGTCAAACTGCCTGTCCCCTTTCTTGGTAGCAGGGAGAAGGGGGAGCATGGTGGTAGGGGTCTTGCAGGTGGTCCCAGGTCTTGCAGGTACAGGTCATGATGGCTCTATGCTTGGTTGCAGACAGACATGGCCTTGTCCTCATCATCCAGTTCTTCAAACTGCCAGCTGAGTTCCTTTGACTTTCTGTTCCACCTGCACCCTGACTGGGAGAATTCAGCTTTCTCAATGATTTGCTGCTATCCCTTAGTTAACCCCAGAAGGAGGGATTCATTTCCAAGGCATGAGGCACCTCAGACCTGGCTTACAGGCCCTGTAGCTTCCAGTGAGGAAATGCTACCCCCCCAATCCTTGTGCAGGGCAGCCTCTCTCTCAAAGAGGCCGTGGAGACCACACAAACACAAATGAAATCCCCGAGCCTTGAGACGCCCACCATGTATTTCTGACATTCACAGCTGCAAGCCAAACAGCCAGGGATTGCCCCACAGTGGCCAGATCTCCCCTGTGGTCCCCGCTCTCTGTGGTACACTGCAGGTATATGAGAAAACAGAACTCTTCCTCAGGGTGGCATTTTTCAGGTTGGGTATTTACTACCACGAGTGAAAGAGCTGATGCTCTGAGCCTGTGGATCTTCTAAAGAACAATAGGGAAGAAAGGCTGGGCAAGTATGTTGGCTCAAGACCAAAAGGCCACAGAAAAGAGAAACCTAGTACAAAATCATCACTGCTCTGGTCTGATGATTTTTTTTACATGTGAGTTGAGTTTGGTCTGTCTTTCCTTCCCCTCTCCCTGCTCTGGCTCTGCTGAGAGTCTGTGCATCTGAATTCGTACCGATCCTGCTGACAAGAGCTGCCCAGAGGTGAATTTGTCTCACAGTGTCACTTTGCCTCACTTCTGCTCATGCTGTTCCCTGTGTCTGCTTTGTAGCATGCCCCCACTCTCTGTCACTCTTTCCAGATGTGGCTTCCTTCAGTTCAGTTGCTGAAAATGAGGATGCACTCCTCAAGCACTTATTTCAAGGCTATCAGAAATGGGTCCGCCCCGTGGAAAACTCCAATGACACTATCAAAGTCCTTTTTGGATTAAAGATATCACAGCTTGTGGATGTGGTAAGTGTTGTGTTGGACTTGGTAAAACACCCCCTCTTCCACAGACCCTCATGCATCCACCTGGGAGGGCTGCATGAAATGCAAAGTGATAGTCAGGAAAACAAAAAACTGAGTGTGATGCGGTGCTGCTGATGTGACCTCCCACCCCACGCACAGCACAGGCTGCAGGACTCGTTTGTCTTGTGGCAAACCTTAAGGTCCTTTTCCCCTGGCTGTTCTCAGTGAATAATGAGTCACTGCATCAGGTGTGAATCAAACTATCCATGCCAGACAGTCCCTGACACATGTGTTTGCGATTTAATGACAAGGCAGCTGCAGGACAAGGGTGAGGAAGGTCAGAGTTGGTCGGACATTTTTAACTCTCTTCAAGCTCACGCCCAGGACAAAGGCAGCTCCCATCTTGACACAGCTGACCATTCAGGTAAGACGCTAGAGGCGAGATGGACAATCCCATGGTTTTATCCATGTGGAAAGATTCCCTTCTCTTTCCCCTCTGTCACTGCATGGGACAGTGGGATTTGCATAAGACCCAGAGGTACCAAAGCCTCGCAAAGCCGGAACAGAAACTCCATGGCCTTGGTGACTACTGAGCAGGTATTCGCACACAGGGGATCGCTCCTCCTCATGTGTGCCCAGCGCTGCCATAAAGGATACCTGCTTAAGGCTAGTGAGTTTTGATTTCGGCATTTTGAGGCTTCAGCTTGGCACTCCAGATTGGACCCTCTCTGCTTGGCTGCAGGATCCAGTAAGGATCGAGGGATTCAGTACACACACAACAGTGTGCATCTTGTTGCATCTCCCAGCCCTTGGCAGTGCCACCTTGTGCTGTGGAAGGTGGACTCTCATTTTATGCTTGATTTAAATACTCAGGACAGTGTTTCAGCTTGTAGCTTCCCAAACTCACTCCAGGCTGAACCGCGCAATGAGATGAGCCATCCTGTGAGCCCACAGCCATATGTGTCCTGACCCCACTTGCTGGTGGAGCCCTGCTGCCTTCCTGCTCTTTGGCATCTGAATCCTTTGGGTTGCTGTGAAACACCAAGCTTCCATTTTCCAGCCTCAGGACCTCTCAGAGAGAGCAGGGACAACACCCAGAAATCAGTTCTCTTCCCCCAGCTGAAGACTGAAGAGCTCAGGCCTGTGGGGCAGCAGGACCATACGGATCTCCTCTGCTTAGCACAGGGTTGGACTCAGCAGTCATAGGGTCTGTTTCAGCTGGCTTTTTTGGTATTACAATCCTCTCTTCCTTGTGTCACCCTAGGATGAGAAGAATCAGCTGATGACAACCAACGTGTGGCTGAAGCAGGTAAATTGGACAAAATCAGACCTCCCCTTTCAGTGTGGGGCTGCCCTGCAGTCATCCCCTTTTGTTGATGCCACGTGTCCAGACAAAAGCAGCACCATGATCCCTTTCCAAAAGTTTTGCTTTGCTCCTCTCTCTTCAGCAAATACATAAAGGGGCAGAAAGGCAGGCAGGTGGGCCTTCAGGCTAGTCTCTTCTCCTAGCCTGCACCCCAGCTGTGCTCTCATGCCAGCTGTATTTCTGGGAAGCAACATCTTCTGATGCTGCAGTGGCTGGTCCTGGGATGCTGGGTGTGCCCCAGGGGATTATCCTGTCTCAGACTTAAAGGTCACGCAAGTACTGTCTTTCTTGCTGAGTGGCACCTGGGATAGGTTTCTTCTGCAGCATAAGAGAAAGAGAAGATCAGTATATTAGCCCCCAGAATAAAAATCTGTGACAATCAGATCTCTCTAACTTGCTTCTGGAAGTGATGATGATATACACAAGGGGAGGAAAGGCGCGAGTAGAACACTTAGGTCTCCTTCTTTGCTCCTGAAGAATGCTGCATTTGGTTTAGATTACATTGCACCAGTTTATTGACCTTGTGACAATTATTCTAAGTCTCTCAGCCATACGAGTATCTATAAACATGTCAGCAGATCCTAGGCAGAGGACGTAAAACCCAGGCTGTACTTGAAATGCAGCCATGGGAAGAGGTTTCCAGGAGTGGCTGGGCTGGAAGAGCAGAAATGCAACTCAGTTTTTGTTCTCAGTCTGGTACCATTAGTGCTACAATTAGTGTGAGCTGCTGGGTGTAGCAAAACCCCTAAAGGCTGTATGGACATTATATGCAAAGATGGTCTTTCTCTCGAAGAGAGAGAAGATCAGACTTTCACTCACTACAGGGAGGAGAATAATTTCCCCTTTTTCTGGGGAAATTTGTCACTGATCCAAATCCAGCTGCTGAGATCCTTCTCTGACAGAGCTGCTGTGCTACATTTCCCACCTTCAGCTGCAATTACAGAGCCCCTCAGGAGCCTATATATGGCCAGATCTTCACTTCCTTGCTTGCTTTGAGTAGCCTCTTGGGTTGGTAGCAGATATTCCTTCTCAATCAGAAAGGGCTGAGAACATCAAGGCCCAAATGAAATACAAAGGGAACAGGAGATATGTGAGAGACAGGAGCTGATTTTCACACATGCAGATGCCTCCAGGAGATCAGGCTGAACGCTAAATACCTGTGGTCTGGCCCAAGTGTTCTGCTTTGGGAGTCACACATTCCCGTAGGCTTCATGTTAACTAGTGCCACGTGCAATCCCGTGCTTGGGGGACTATTAGAGGGCATAAGCAAAACAGCTGGGAAAAGAATCCATAAAACTAAGCAGTATTATATATCTTTCTTTTGGGTAAGGAAAAGTGATAAAGGCTAAAGCAAACCAGAACACTAATGTTGCAGGCCCTTCTGCAGCAGCCAGCAAGGTCAGGGAAGTTTGGCCTTCACCTTGGGTATGAGAGGTTGAGGGGGAAATCACAATCAGAGTCTGGCTTTTCTTAAGTCAGCAAATCTTAAATCCAAGGGGTTTCTCTTCTCTTTTTTTTTTTTTCCTTCAAAAAAACAGGTGCTCAAGATGGTGGGACTTGATGATGTGCATGAAGCAGACACACAAGGTGTAAAGGAGCTTTTAGTGGTTGCTGAGATCTCAAGCATCTTGGTTCAGGCAACCTATGGAGTCTACTAGCAAGGGTCAGGAATCTGGGACCAGTGTTTTTTGGTCAGCTTGCCGTGGGTTAACCCAAGTGGCAGCCCAGAGACAGGAATTTTTGCAAAACTGGATGGAGAGAGCAATGGGAGGGTCTTGGGCACCTTACAGGAGAAGAAACAGCTCTTTGCATCTGCTGCTACAATCCACGTGAGCTTAGCCCATAGGGAGCTTCCCGTTTTAAACCGCTCACCCCCAAAGTCTGCACACAATCTATTTTCTGCTCCAGTAAGAAGACATGCAACCATTTGCCTTGCAGACATGGAAGAGCACTTTAACTGCAAGAGAAATCAATGCAGGGAGGCGGGGAGGCAGAGGTATTGCAGATGCAGCAAAGAACCCGGGCTGAGAGGCTGCCGCAGTTTGACTCCAGAGGGATGATTGTATCTCCAGGTGACTCATGGGGTATTTGCTTCCATTGTGTTTGTGCAGGTTATGAGCTCACTGCGTCAGCTGCTGCTGTCAGTCCTGACTATCCCCTCGCATGTTTTCAGCCTAAGCTCCCTTGAACCTATTACAGGAGGTGTCAGGAGACATGTGAGTCTGTGTCCATCTAACAGCTCAGGCTGCTAGAAACATGGTAGATACCCATCCACAGAGAAAAGGTCACACTAGAAGTGGTCTCTCTTGCTGAGGCTAAGAGCAGCAATGACCCCTCCTCTCTTTCCACACCTGAACAGATTCCATCCATCCTGCAGCAGCCAGAGAAGGCAAGGGTGGAGGGCCATGTCTGATAGCTGATGCCAGCCTTCTGGCAGCTCAGAGAATGAGCCCATATCTCTTCTGGTGTAGGTCATGGGGTCATTAATGCTGCCATGGTACCACTGGCAACTGCTTCCTCTGCCTGTGCCTTGGGCCAGATTTTAGGAGGAGTCTACCAGCCACCTGCTCATGACCTTGGGTCCCATTCCTTCCTTGTACCTGGAGGAGGAAGACACTTATTCTCGCTCTCTGTGTTTCTGTGTCTACTGAGGCTCTGGGTTGCAGTCATACTGTTAAGGACTGGAATAACAAGTGTCTGTAGGTACAGCTCTGAAAAGCTTGTGGAACCAAAGAAGTAAGAGGGGAACAATACAGTGGGAGGACAAGAAGAGAATATCACTTTTGGGTTTGTCCTTAAGTCATGGAGGAATTTGCCTAGAGAAGGCTGAGGCCCACACATCCCCGGGGAGCTCTTAGCAATCAATGGACCTTAATGGAAAGTGGTTGATCTGCTTCTTGGTCCTAACCACAGTCTACAGCTCTTGCTTCCTCTTGCTGCTATTCCTGTGGGCAAGTAAAAACTCCCATCAATAATGAATGGGAAACTGGTTGCTGCTTTTCCAGTCCATCTCTGTGGAAATCTCCAGGTTGTGAGAGTTAGTTTGCTAGGATCTCCCCACCTGAAAAATGAAAAGAGAAGAGAAAATATATTCTGGACAGGACTTTCTACTGCTTTTTTATGGTGTTATCTCTATTATGCTTTACAATACTGTTGTATTATTTTTCCTGCAATAGCATAGAGCACTTTATGATGCAAGAGCAACGATTTGGTCTGCAGAGACAGTGTACCATATTTGGTGCTGTATCCTGTTCACTTAAAAAAATCCAGGTCTCCACTGAAGAGTAAATAAATGACACTGCTCTGTCACTTGTAATAGTAGTACTCATACCAGCTGGTTCCTCTGTGGGGCCAGTGCCAGACAAAACCATGATGACCTGGCTCTCAGAGGGAAGAAGAGGTGCCATAAGCAAGCGAAGTAGCTCATTCCTTCAGGTGGGCAGGTGTGGTGAGTGAAGTGAGAGCCCATGCTCTCTGGGAGTGACTGCCTTGAGGTCACCTGCAAAGGGAAGGGTAGATGGGGCCTACCTGTGGCTGGAGGGACAGTGTTTGTGGGGATTAACACCTCCCAGCTATGCCTACCTGGCATCCTCTCTGCAGCTGAGCAGTCTCACACCAAGCTCTGCCCCTCGTGCTGAGCAGTGAGGTCCCTCGGAGGCATATGGTGGGAGGGGGAATGAGGCTGTGCTGTATCAGTGGGCAGAGGACTCTGCTGGCTTGTTACAGGAATGGATCGACCACAAGCTTTCCTGGAATCCAGAGGAATATGGTGGGATCACCGCCATCCGTGTCCCTTCTGAATCCCTGTGGCTTCCTGACATTGTTTTGTTTGAAAAGTGAGTAGCACAGCTCCTTGGTCTGGGCTTAGGACAGAGTTTGGGCACGGCGTGCCAGCTATCGTGAAGTTTGTGTGTGTTGTCAGAAGGCTGCTTCCTTAGGCAGTATGAATGTTGGCTTCCCTTGTGCTCCAAGTGAAGCACAACTGTGAGGGGGTAGGACTGGGGTGAACAGAGTCTTTAACTTGGTACTGTTTCTTCCTGTCTAACTCCCAGTGCTGATGGACGTTTTGAAGGCTCCCTGATGACCAAAGTCATAGTGAAGTACAATGGACTGGTGACCTGGACGCCTCCGGCCAGTTATAAGAGCTCCTGTACGATGGATGTGACCTTCTTCCCCTTTGACAGGCAGAACTGCTCCATGAAGTTTGGGTCATGGACATACGATGGCAGTATGGTGGACTTGATTTTAGTGGATGAAAATGTAGACAGGAAGGACTTCTTTGACAATGGGGAGTGGGAAATCTTAAATGCCAAAGGTATGAAAGGCAACAGGAAAGATGGACTGTATTCTTACCCATTTGTCACTTATTCCTTTGTGTTGAGACGCCTTCCGCTGTTTTACACGCTTTTTTTAATAATCCCTTGCCTGGGGTTGTCATTTCTAACTGTCCTCGTATTTTATTTGCCCTCAGATGAAGGAGAAAAGCTGTCATTGTCTACATCAGTTCTAGTCTCCCTCACTGTTTTCCTTTTAGTGATCGAGGAAATAATCCCTTCTTCTTCCAAAGTCATCCCTCTGATTGGCGAGTATCTGCTGTTCATCATGATTTTTGTGACCCTCTCTATCATTGTGACTGTGTTTGTTATCAATGTCCACCACCGCTCCTCAGCAACTTACCATCCCATGGCTCCCTGGGTTAAAAGGCTCTTCCTCCAGAAGTTGCCTCGGCTGCTCTGCATGCAGGGCCACGTAGATCGTTACTCCTTCTCAGACACTGAAGAAAAGGAAACTACCTTGAAATCAAAGCTCCCAGGGAAGCAGAAACACAAGCAAGCAAAAGACGGGGAGAAAATTGTTATTGCCTTTCTGGAAAAGGCAGCTGACTCCATTCGATACATTTCCAGGCACGTTAAAAAGGAGCATTTCATCAGACAGGTAGGTGAGGGGAGGGCAAGGAAGCACCACAGTGTCCTTGACAGCAACGGCTTCCAAGGTCTTACCTTTTTTTGCATGCCTGTCCCTGCTGTTATCTGAGACATGTCCTGGGAACTTCATCTGCTTGTTAAATAATAGGATTTCTGGGAAAATGCATTTCTTCAGAGAACTGTATTGTGCTGTGAGAGTCCCTGCTTCTCACAGATGCAGGAAGCCAGAGCAGCTTCTCCTGGAGGAATTCACGTTTTGGGACTATTTGAATAACCTTGTCCTGCTTAAGCTTGGGATAAACATGAATCTGGAAAACATCTGAATTGTCACATACTCTGAAATTGTATCTTTCACAACAGCTAAAGACAGGCTCTACAGCAGTTGCCTGGTCTCGGTCTTGGCCTCCTGGCGACGACACAAGGTGTAGCTGCCCTGAGTTTTCTCTAGATTTTCATGACATCAGTTCAGATTAGTCTGTAAATACCAGCTTTCTTTGCTTCCCAACAATCCACCTGGCTTCTAAAACGGCAGATTACTGTGTGTGTGAACAATGCATCTCACATGAAGCTAGGGACAGCAGAGCAACACACCTAGCAGCATATGGAAAGAGGAATAATTTCTGTTAGCACTCTCCTAGAATAAGCCAGGATTTTGTTCAAACTGTGCTAAGAGGACTCTAGCAGAAAGATGAATAGTAAATATAACATGCAGTATGTGAGCATATAGTGTCCATGACTAAGCCTTCTGTTTGAAGCTGAAATTATGACAATAATATTAATAAATAATTTTAAAATCCCTTGAATTGCCTTTATTAATAGCTCTTTTGTGTGTGCAGGGTTGTGCCAGTACTCAGAATGCAAAATCCCTCTCCTGAACGCACACAGCCAGAGCCAGCAGAGCACTTAAGCCACTGCAAGCCAGTGGGACCACTTGTACTGAAAGCAGTGTCTGCTTCAAAGTGCTTTGCTAGAGTCAAGTCCCAGCACTTCAAGGGAAATGCAATTCCGTAAAAAGAAACCCAGTTCATTATGAAACCATCTTACAGCCTGAGCCTGTAAACCTTCACATACACACTTAGCTAACAGCTTTTGCACGGGCTGAAAGAAGTCTGATCACCCTGTGTGCAAAACTATGGAATCGTGCTTTGAGTGTCTTGCAGCTATGGGGGCTGAAAAGCTGATCCATGTCAGTTGTAGGATACAGCACATCACAAAATCCTAATGTTAAAAACAGGGGGGTTTTGAGCTGAAATTGTGTAACAATATCCAGAAGGTACGAGGCTCATTACTGTTCCTGCTTGCTCTCCCTATTTTCTTCCCAGGTTGTCCAAGACTGGAAATTTGTAGCTCAAGTCCTGGATCGGATATTCCTGTGGTTATTTCTGGTGGTGTCAGTGATGGGTTCGGTTCTCATCTTCACCCCTGCATTACGGATGTGGCTGAACAGCGCCTTGTAGAAAATGCTCCCGCAGTAGCATACAGCAAGTACAATGCCAAGGGGTGGTGACCAGCCTTTGAGCTTAGCCTCTCTTGGATGGGAAGATGGGAAGCCACTGCAAGGTGATCGTATAGCGGTCACTGGCTGGTGCTTTCTATCTTCACAGAGAGAAAATATGAAAAAACTATAAAACTTGACTAGTTACAGATTTGGCTGAGATCAGAGAAGGATTTGGTGCACAACTGAGTCCTAAAGTGGAATTGCTCAACTGGGTTATAAGTAATTTACTAGTAGTTTGATTATATTACAGTAAAACAAAGCTTATTAGTTAAAATTGAAAATAGTACTTCTGGCACAATGATTATTCTTAAAAGGCAAATATGTCAATTAAAATGCTACATTATAAAATAAGCTGTAGTAGGAACACAACTAAGTCCTCAGTTTACCTACATTTCCAAGCAAAACCCCCAAAGTCCCTGTAGATCATTTTGTGCATGTGTCAGAACCGGTAGTAGCACAGCATCTGCATCAGGGAAAGTACAAAACACCTTTTGGATGGGATGTTTCAGACAGACTCTGTGGCTTCACCTTGCTGCAGGATCAGCTCAACAGTGGCAGCACCTCCTTCTCATGCATGTTTCGCCTCTCGGGAATAAGGAAGCTACAGGGTGTTGCTCGCTTTTCAGCATTATTTGCCATTTTGCCTGCTGCTATGAAATATACCAGGAGGCTGAACAAGTAAGGGTTTCCCCCATGCCCCGCGTTTAGAAGTGGTGATCCCTGCACCTGCCTGTTCACAGGGCTGCAGGAGGAAGGTCGCCTGAAGCCTATCATGTGGAGAAGGGTGCTATGCTACTCCATAAGGCAACGGTGATCCTTCTAAATAGTTCAGTTGGAGGGAAGCTGGAGACATCGTTTTTGGCAGGTGAAACTTCTGGTTGGAGCAGAAGGAGTCTCTCTGGGCAGCAGTGGGGTGGGCTGGCTACAGAGATGATAAATTTTCGGGTGTGGGCTTGTTCCTCTTTCCCAGAATTTCATTCCCTTGATTCATTTAAATGGTATCCTTCTGCAGGGTTAGGAACAGCTCTTAACAGTATAAATGAGACCTGACAGGAAGCAGGCAGGTGAAGATCTCCCTGCTGTTGTTGGGACAGGGTTTGGCCAACAGACGGTGATTTAGAAAATCTCATTCAGACCTTGAGGAGGTTTTCATGGCTAACACGGGATCTGGAGGGGCATTTTTCAGCCATCTAAATGTGAACCTGGTGTCAAAGCTTTAGTCAGCCTTGAAGCTTTCTCCCTAAGGAGACAGGTCAGAAGGTGTTAGAAATACACAGCAGTATTTTTGTGCTTGGACTGTGTGTGCCTACCAGACACTGGTGAGTTACAACCAACCCATGTCCTTGTGTCACTGCGGAAAGTTCTCTTCACTACTGCAATCATTATTAATAAAGATGTATTTAGTAAATGATTCTTGGGGTGAGAGTGCTCATAGGCTAGGCTTTGTTGTTCTGTTGTCAACAAAGTCTAGATCGTAGCCCATTATAAAAGCCTTGTCTCAAATCTATTCAAGCAGAGGGGTTCTCACACTCTTGGAGAGGCCACATAACTTTTTACCTTTAAAGGTGAGTTTCAGGTGGGGGGAGCACTCACTTATACTGCAGGACCCTAGAACAGACCCACTTGGTTTAGCATATACGGATAGGCATTTTGACGTAAGACACTGGTATAAAAATCTTACACATTGCTCTTACTACAAACTGCTCCTCTCTTCCTGCATTGTTTAAATCAATTTTTTTCCCTGACCAGTACTGTGAAATATCCATAGGAAAACATGCAGGAATTCCATCATTTACAGACTCCTGAAATCAATCAGTGACAGGTTTCCCCTCAGAGTTCTGCTACCAGGGCGCTACTTCTTAGTCATGACAGACGACAAAATCCTCTCTTGGGTAAGTGCTTGAGGTGCTCAGCTGTCACAGAGTCACATTTTGACATTTCACTTGCCCACCTGCAGGCAACACATGCCTGTGTCTCATGTGGCCCATGCCTGATGCCAGCCTGTTTTTTTCTGGCTTATGCTGGTAAAGGTCATCGGGGTTCAGGTCCTTGGAGTGCAAGATGTATGAACATTGCACAGGTATGGCATTTGGCTACTGGTCTTCTTAGCATTGCATCTGGGACCGCTACATCTGTAGTCTTATTAACCATTATCCCCTTGCTTTGTGTCTGAGCTTCCCTGAATCTTTTTAACTGCTGGCCCACAAATGTGTTCAGCATGTCCCATAGCCTGCCCTGCTGCTAAAGATCACAACTGGTGGGGATATTTGGGCAGACAGTCCTCTGATGGCTCTTTCCCTCTGCTCCCTATGCTCTGTCTGTGGGTGGACAACACTGCACATTGCAAATCTTAAAAACACCCAGCAAACTCTGCCTTATTACTCCCTCAGTGTGTGCTGCCTCTGCTTCTGGGCACTGGTTTTCCAAGGCCTTGGCACTACTTGACAGGAGCATGTTTATCATCCATTTGCCAAGAGACAATATGACAAACTCCCTTGGGGTTGGGGGAAAGTGGAAAGAGGGTCTCTTGTGAAGAGAATGCAATGAGCTGGTTGAGCTGTTGGGTTGTTTCTGTGCACTTAAAATTAATTCACATATGCCATCACTCTCAAGGGAAGGTGATTCCTTGCTGTGAAGGCTTCATTTATCGGGGGGACACATGATGTGGGGTGTTGCTGATGTGGCTTTGCAGCTTGTGTGGGGAGGACAGAAACACCACTCTCTGTGCTCTGCAATTAATGTGGGTATGTTTCCTCTACCCTGGTTGAACCTTTTATAGGTATTTCTGTTAGAAGGTCCCACAGAAGGGTTGGGGAAAGCAAGAAATGTCACTTTTGTGAGGGTTCACTCACATCTGCTCAGAATAGGGTCTCTCCTGCAGCTTTCTCCAAGGTAAGAGGCTTACCATGCTCCCCCTGTCTGTGTCAGGGACAGCTGCAAATAGCAGTGGGTGGGTGGGGGGAAGGAACGGGAAATAGCACACTCAGAAAGAGACATAACATGACTTTGCAAATCTTACTTTGTTAGGATACCAGGGTGATAAACTAAACTGTCCAGACTGTGTATTTGAGGTCCAGAGGCAAGACAGAGAAACGTGTAGTACTGTGAATGACAAAGAAAGGGAGCTGGCCCTGGGACAAGCAGCCCTCCTAACTGGACATGAGGAGTTGTACAATTGTTAGTGCTTTGACAAAATGCCAGGGATTTTGCTACAGCCAGCTTACTGTCTGTGGGGTAATAGGCCCCATGCCTAGGACACCAATGGAGAACACCGTCAGCCACAATATTTTCACTGCTTGTATGGTCGTAGACTGCAACAGTGAATGCTGGCACTCAGTTGTCTTTCCTGTAGGAATGAAGCTTTTGGGTTCAGAATGCAGCTCTCCTCTTCCCATTCCCTGTCTTTCCCATTCCCTCCTTTATGATTAAAGACCCAACATAGCAAATGTCATCCAGTATAGTCTGTAAATACACTGTACAGCAGTGAGGTACTTTTTATAAAATACAAATTCTTCAAGAAGGTATTTCCCAGGAGTGATATTTAATTGACAGACTGACAAAACAAACCATGCTT
Organism: Porphyrio hochstetteri; assembly: GCA_020800305.1. NCBI lineage: Eukaryota > Metazoa > Chordata > Aves > Gruiformes > Rallidae > Porphyrio > Porphyrio hochstetteri. The sequence continues at coordinate 54,020,779 of CM036938.1, read as the reverse complement.
GTTCAGACACTTGTCTGTCAGTTGCTACACAATTATGCAACATTCAGGAGGCTTATTACAGAAAAAATGCTTTTCTTCTAGAAAATCATGACTTTACATATTTCAACTAGTGGATTAAGACAATGATATTCTTATCATTCCACCTTTATCTCTGACATACACATTTATTCAGCCCTATTCTCTTTACTATGGAGCATCAACAAACAGTAAAAGGCCAGCCAGTGTCTTCAGAGACAGGGAACCGTGTTTTCCAAGGGCCGGTGAAGTTGAAAGCTGAGGCTGGTACACAGCAGACACTGAAAACACTGCACTGACAATGTAAGGTTAGATTTAGAGCCTCTGAGAAGAGAGAAGGGCTTTTTATTCTTGAAGGCAGTGGCTTTGACTCAAATGGTACCTTTTAAAAAGAGAAGAATCCTGCAGCACAAACCAAACAGGAATCTAAACAGACAAAGGACTTGAGGGTAAACTGTCCACACAGCATAGGAACCACGTCAGGTGCACATCTCCAAAGTGTTTCAGGATTAAGGGCAGCGGTTACACAGCAGCAACCTTGGCCCCAAAGGAGGTGATCCGACAGTTAGGGGTTTGCACACGCTGCCCTCACCCATGAGGAACTGTTGTCCCAAAAGTGGGACTGTTTACTCAGAGGGCAGTATGCCAATATGCACACAGAGGTGTTTCATCTATTTCATGGCTCCGAAGAGATGGGTGATAATTCCACAAAGCCAGCACACTAGATACAGGATTAAGAAAACCCCCCTAAATTTATGCTAATAGGTTAGCAATTACTGCTTCATATATTTTATATATTTAAATTAGCACGTATGCTCCTGGAGGGTGCGGAGGGTAACTCGCACCCTCCTTTAACTAGAGTTGATGGTCAAGATCTTGCCCTGCCATCTTTACCTTTCCCCCAGTTATGACAAACTTCTTGAGTTCATGCCTCAGTCACCCAGCCCTCAGCGCCTTCTGGGGCAGGTTGTTTCCATTTATCAGTCTTTCTGCTCTTCAAGGGCATAGACGATAGCAAAGCAGTGCAGTACTTACCCCTAAACTAAACAGGGTCCAAGCATTAACCCAAACACATTTCTGTCCCTGTAAAGTGGAAAATTCTACTTTATAGATATCAAAGCCACCAAGTGGAAAATTTCTGTAGAGCTGTGTGGACCAAATTGCCCAGCTTTGCATAGAATCATAGAATCATTAAGGTTGGAAAAGACCTCCAAGATCATCTAGCCCAACCATCCCCTCACAACCAATAATACTCACTCACTAAACCATGTTCCTAAGTACCTCAATCCAACCTTTCCTTAAACACCCCAATGGATGGTTACTCTACCACCTTCCTGGACCACCTGTTCCCAGGATTTGTGACAGCCAGCCTCCTTCTGCTGGGACATGTGTAATCCAAGTTGGTCTTGGGTTTTAAAAACACAGAACTCAGATCAATCCAATGCTGTCAAGCCAATTCTGCCTGTGGTAAGTAGCTACTCAGGGACAAACCCTTCCCTGTTTGGCCTAATTCTGAGCCTGAGTAAGCAGGAGTTCTCAGAGCAAACCCTGTGGACTGGGACCACTGCTAACCTGACGAGAGAAGTGTGTCTTGGGAACCTCTCACTGGAGCTCACCAAGCTCTTGGTAATCAGTATCTGGAAGTAAAGGGAACTCTCGTCACATCAAAGTTAGGTGGCAAATGAACTAGTTTTTAAAAGTCTTGGAAGCATGTAGATTTCAAATGTGGATGCCTCACAGGTAATCACATGCTCATGTGTCTCTGGTTTTCCATAGTGCATCCAGATTATTCTTCTTTGGTGACTCTACGATGTTTCAAATCATATCAGCAAGGCCACATACTGTGCAGAACATTAAGTCAGCTTGTCTTCAACTATGATTAAATGTTTAAGAACTGTCTTCTGACTTCAATCATTAACATAAACATGTACTTTGTTGAGCTGGGATCCTCATATCTGTACATACTTTGCAGAAGATAGGGACCCCTTATTTCAGTTTGTATTGAAAATGCTACAGGGGTTTGATTGTTCTTTTATCTCGTTATTGGCTGCCCTGACACAAGAACAAAAACATTGGTTCAGTCAGTAGGACTGTGGTACCTGATCTTAGTGCCATACCAAAGACTAGCTGCTGCACAAGGAAAGAAATGAAGTTGAAATGTAAATTAACTTAAAGCTGAGGAAGAGTTATTACGGTCAGGAGTGAAAAATGAAGCCAGGTAGAGTCCTCTCTGGCCAACGGACCTGGAAGTGCCTGAACTGTCCTAATAGCCCCCTGCAGTGAACCAAGGGAAAAGCTAAATAAACGTCAATCTGCTTTTGTGATTCTCGCAGTGTTTGTTTTTGCTGATCTCACTGATGGAAAGACAGGTGGGCACTCTAAAAATCCCAGGTGTTCTGCCATAGAAAGACCACATAATCATCTCCCATTTTCAGTCCTCTTCTAATCCAGTTTTGGGGTTGTTTGCTTTCTCAGAGGACCCTTCCCTCTCTTTCACCACTCTGTGGCTGGGTGCTGAGGAGGTGATGAGCAAAGGGGTTATGTAAGAGGAGAGAAATATAGGGGACAGTTCTGAATCAAAAACTGAAACAAGAACAAAAGTAGATTAAAAAGCAAAGAATCAAGTTACGTATCTGATATTAGCGGCTGGATAAAGAGCCCTGCAGTCCCAAACACACAAAGGATTATAAATACCCAGAGAAATACTCGGTCTATCACCATTGCTACGTATTTCCAATCATCTTCCACCTGCAAGAGAAAAAAAAAGAAAAGGATAAGCTACATATCATGTAACATGCAATTGTGAGTTGATGTTATGCAGCAGGAATGTCCCTTGTGCTTTTGAATGTGAGGAAGAATACATGTGCAGTCAGGCATGTTGTTCGTCACGCTTCTGGTTTTCAACTATTTGCCACTGTGGCAAATATATTTACCACTATATTTACCACTTTTGGCTGAGGATGTTCAGCTCTCTCCTAGTCTGCTGAATTCTTCTAGACATTCAAGTCTGTCGGCAAGCTATGGCTGTGACACTGACACTAACAAATAGGACCTGATCATGTGGAGAGTGCAGAGTGGGATGGTTTAACAGCAGATAGAGTCACCATAGCTGCACATCACTAGACCCTGCCAAAGGATTTATCCTGACAGCCCACACAAGAGACAGTTTGCTATTCTGGCCTGATTTGCCACACTGTCACTCCACATCAAGCCCCGTTGATTTCAGCAAACTGGACAGCTGGACGCATGGAGGCAAAGCAAGGGCCCTGGCTGAGGAAACCACAGCGTCGTCTGCTAAGCAGGCCTGGGTGGATTTTGCATGTCTGAGGGACAGACCTTAGAACCACGCTTAACGATGTCACTGTCCTTTAAGCTGTACCTACATGCAAGGACCACTGCATCAGAAGCACATTTACCCACATAATACCGGTGACTGCTTAAGAGCTCTCTGCTGAGGGGTCTTACACTTCTTTCCCAATTTCTTGATGTTTTCCTCCAAAAGCGTGACACTTGTGAAAGAAAGTGCAGCAGCAGCTCGAGCTGTTGTAGCTGCCAACACAATCTTTAAAGCACCTTTATTTACATGGGACTAGTGCATCATATCAGCCGTACTGCTTTGAGGTGGGGCTGAAGCAGAAGCAGCCTGCAGAATCGTTTCCTCAGTTGCTTCCCTGAGAACAAACCCCCTTTTTTTCCCCCAAACAGAGGATTTTTCACCTGACAGAAGTCCTGCTTCCCATCCCTAGTAAGTCTTGAAAGGCAAGACACAGAGCTGCTGAAGCACACACCAGACCAAGAATACAGTTTCATGAGGGGGGAGAGATGGGAGAGATTTGCAAAATGCAAACAGGCAGGTCACAGATAAATGTCTCATTAGGTTCTGAGCAGCTTTTTTTAAAACAACCCGAAGTGTTGGAGAATGCCTATTCCTTGTGAGGGCTGGGTGTGGGGGCAATGTGAGATAATCTTTCTTAGAGCTGCTTTTAGTTCCTTGTGTTTACACCTTAGGTCATGGCCCCAGCACTCACTAAATTCTAGTGTGCATCATTTTCCAGGACAGCAATCCCAACTAGGATGAAAGATTTATAACCCTACAGAAGCAAAACCATTAGTTCAAATAACAAGTTTAATTTTTATACCTTTCTTTCTTTAATATCTTTATTCATCTGTTGTCTGTTTTTATTTAGCTGTCTTTCCCCAAAACTCAACTTTTACTTCAACATATGTTTTTCATGGCTGAAATTACTGTATTGTTGAAGCCACAGATAGTCAAATCACTGCAAAAAATTCAGATCACCCCAGACTGAAACAAAGTACAGGCAAATGGCATTCTGAAAGGACTATCTTTACCAGATTTATCACTGGTTAAGAATAGTTCTTCTCCAGATCAACTACTGTGCTGCTAGACAAGCCCTGTTTTTTTAAAATAGAAGTTCCCAAATCTGCGTTTTCCATTACTAGCACAGAAAAACACCCTGCTTGGCAAGAAGCATGTTTAGTATTGAGATGTCACTTCTTACCAGTTGGTGAGCAGTGGAAGAGGGTTGCTTCTGAGGATCTATAGAAATAGGGTGGGAAGAGACCTTTAAAGGTCCTGTCTGGTCTATCTCCTGCCCCATGGCAGGATCAACTCTGTCTGAACCACTGCTGATCACAGTTCATTCCTTACAGCTGCAACAGGCTGATGCTCCTCTTATCCTCCTTTGAAAGGTGAGGCTCATGTCTAATCTAAAACTATCCTGCTGCTCTAATTATCCACTGGGGCTAGAGGAAGAACAGATAGGGCAACTTTTCTTGTTCCAACCCAAATGAATGGTTTATGTCCTCCCTTTCTGTAGGAAACTGACCCATCCACAATTCTCAAAATATTCTTCTCAAGACACAGCAACTCCAGTTCCTCCGGGCTTTGATCCCAGATCATGTTTTCACTTGCTGCAAGTGTGGCCCTATGCCTAGCCAGGGAGTTACCTCTCTTACCTCTTTGGTTTCATTTTGAGACCTCATGTTCTCTGCGATGAACTGAACACTGCTGATGACATGCTTCACTTCTGGGGAGTACTCCATCTGCTCTGCCATCCATTTCAGCGACTGATGGCTCAGTCGTCTTCTTTTGTTGGTAGTGAGTTCTGCTGCCTTGTCACAGTGACTGCATTGCCGCCCCTTGTGGGGTTTTGCATCTTTGTGTTTGCTGTGCTTTGACTTGCCTGGAGTACTGGCAGATCCTTTGTTTTTTCTGGAGACACTTTTTTTCTGCTGTTCTAGTGGCCTCTGCATCAACAGAACTTTGGGGAGCAAGCTAAGAAAGATGGTTTTTACCCATTTGGGCATTGTGTGTGTGGTTGGAGTCCTGTAATGTATATTCAGGACAAACACCGTGATGACAATTGACAGAGTCACAAATATCATTGTGAAGAGTAAGTATTCACCTACGAGGGGAATTACTAAAGAGGTGGATGGGATTGTTTCTGTGATCACCAGTAAAAACACGGTCAAAGAAAGGAGTACAGAGATGCAAAGAGTCACTTTCTCACCACAGTCAGATGGCAGGTAAAAAACTAACACTGTCAGGAATGAGATGAAGAGACATGGAATGATCAGATTTATGGTGTAAAACATTGGCAACCTTCGAATGTAAAAGGAGTACGTTATGTCTGTGTAGATCTCTTCACAGCAGTTATATTTGATGTCATGTTTGTAGCCAGAAGCATCAACTATTTCCCATTCACTGTTTTCCCAAAAGTCATTCATGTCTACTTTGGATCCAATGATGAGAAGATCAATTTTGGCTTTGTCATAGGTCCATGAGCCAAATTTCAGTGAACAGTTCTGATGATCAAACGGGAAAAATGTAATATCCATAGGACACGAGCTTTTAAAAATAGCTGGGGGGGTCCAGGTGATCATGCCATCATAGCGAAGGAGGGCTTTGGTCTTGCCTTCCACTTGAAAATCTCCCACAGCACTAGAAACACAAATGAGACAAAGAAAATTACCATGGAAGTAAAACATCTTTCATGGACACTGCAAGAAGATGCTTTTGAGAGAAGGGGTAAAATGGAAAAGTGTTCAGCGTACTTATTATACAAGACAATATCTGGTTTCCAAATTTTATCTGCTGGTACCCGAACAAATTCAATGCCATCATATTCTTTTGGATCCCATCTCAACTTGTAGTCATTCCAAATCTGAAAGGAGAATGAACAAGGATTTTAAAACCTTGTATTATCAGCCAATATCTGCTGTTCAGATCTTCCTGTAAAATGCCAGGCTATGACAAAGACTGAAAGTGCAGCATGTGTAAAAGGGGACAACAGTTCAAAAGCAATGAGGCCATGACCTGGAGAAGCACTGGGTATATCTATGAATACTACTCACACTGATTTGCTACTTCCTACTCTGTGCGGGGATGGAAAGTCAATTGTTATCCACTGCTCACATGGTGACATCTCTCCTCTGTCTTGCTGCATCAGTATAGACCCTTCCCTGTGAGAGGCCACCTCCCCAGAGCTGGGAGGAAATACTGGCTGCTGTTACTGGAGTGCATGCTGCAGGCTAAAGGAGGCCAGCCTCAAAGAAGAACAGCATCTTAATGAGAGAGAGGAGGTACATATGCACACTATCAGTGCATGAAGGAAGCTCGTTTTGGTTAAAGTTGGCTTGACTTTTCTCAGTAGTTTAGTTCCCCTAAGGATCTTGGTCTATTTATAAATGCTAAAACCTCGGTGAAAAAATTTGAGGCACGTTCCTTTTGCTAATAAATGTTTTCATTGGAGTCTTCAATAGGGATATGACCTAGGGCTGTAGAGTTGCACATTTAATCACTCTGTAGTGGGTACATCCAGCTGGATTTACCAGATAAGAAAATGATCATGAAGTTGGAGAAGAACATACCACACAGGAAAGATGGGAGATGTAATTTCTTAGAAATAAGAATAAAGACATTAACTTTTAAAGTGTGGCTCTGGTTAATTGGGCTTCTCCTTACTCATACCTTTGGAATCCTTGTTACAAAATAAGCACTTATTCTATAAATATATCTTAAAAGTTAACACACATCTCATCCTATCAGTGCAAAGTGCATGAGAAACGCAATGCAGTCACTTACATGTCTTAGCCACAAATTTGTTTCCAAAATCTGATTGACTTCATCCTAGGAAAAAAAAACAGGCATGTACATCTTCACTCCATATGCATTCACTCCATATATGCATTACAGCATCCTGAGATGGCCACAAACTTAAAAATGGAAACTAGAATTCCACATTAACTGATACCAGATTTATGTTTTTTCCTGGCTTCAGAGGGCTTGCATATTGTGCATTCTTACTGAAAAATTTTTAAATCTCTACTGAAAAATTGTGCTCCACAAATACCAGAGATACCAAGAGCTGCACTGCTGTGCAAAGGGCCTGAATACCTGAAGAACACAAAATCTACATCTGCTCTGACCAGTGCCAGAGGAATAAGGTTCTGCTAGTGGCTGTGTGTTTTGTTGGATTCAGTGTTTAAAAATCTCAGTTTACATAGTGCACTACTGGTCAAAATTCAAGGAAAATGGCATCTGTACTACAGCATTCTTGCTTTTCTATGCAAACACCTAGAGCAGATGCCCTAAACTAAATTAAGTCACTGTTGTGCTGACAACTTCTTTTTACAGTCAATTATTGCTATTGCAAATCAATGATGAATGAGGAAGGTGTTGCAAGAGACACAAAACCAAAAGATGGGATTCTGTTCTAATGAGCCTTCAGCCTAGAAGTATTTGGAAAGTCTCACATGACACACATTTATGAATGCAGGCAGGCATTCACAATGGAAGTATCCACAAGAATGTTGCTTTGGGCAGTTCTTAGCTTTTAAGCACGTGGATTGAAAATTTAGGATATTTAGAAGCCAAAGGTAGAAAATGTTGTACGTGAATTTTCAATATTGCATGCTGAAAAATAAGCACAAAGATAATTTTGAAAGACCTGCAGGGTTCCTGTCTATGGTTTAACCATCTAAGTTCTTGCAAAAATCATTATTCTTTCTTGAGAAAATCTAACTGATTTACTTATGATGTTTCTTTTTCCCTCTGAAGACAGCACTGGGAACCAGGGGCTGCAGTGTGAAAGAGAACTGCTGAAGCCCACCAAGCTACACAGAAACAAATTACTTTGAGAAAGACAACTAGCTTCACCATGCATACTTATGATGCCTTCTTTTATATGTTCAGATAACTTACCTCCCTGGCTACTGTTGAACGTTGCTCCTCACTGTTTGCCTGCCACTTCATTATGGCCTCAACTAGGAACCTCAGAATCAAAACTCAGTCTCTGTTCTGCAGGTAATTTACTTCAAGAGCAGACTTCAGCAAGAGTTGAGGTCAGGTTTTTCTTCTTCCACAGTCTCTGCCCTGCCCAGCAGTCTGCCACCTCAGACACACTCACCCTTGCATAAAGTGCACCCCAGAACACACAACATTCACCCCCAGCCCCATGCTTTAAAACACCACTCTGCAGGCTGTACATCTTTTCAGTTATTTTGAAATAAATAGAACAAAAAAGCTTGGGGGGAAAAAAAAAATCTGTCAGGAGCACTGGGAAATGACAGTGGCACCACAGGAGACCCAGGCCATGTGCTACACAAGGAGGACACGACCAGGTGTCTCTGGAGCCCTATGGAGAGTGGACCTGAACACCTGGGACTGCTGTTCTGGGTGCCAGAGGCTGCTGTCTGGGGTGGAAGGGTTTGACACTATGGAGTAAGAAAATGAATCTGCATAGTTTGAACTGCTTGTTCAAGCAACTGGAGCAACTTGGCTGACTGAACAGCAAAGGTCTCAGCAGGAACAGATAAGCACAGCTGACAACATCAGCTGTGAGAACTGTATGTGCTGTCTCAAGAACTGCATCTGCTGCTTTGGCAATTTACTTGTGTTTGCAGCCAGCCCCCCCAGAATCTCATCAGTATTCTGGAATGAGTCTTACCACATTTGTAAGCTGGGTAATGGCCACCTCAAAATATACAGCGACAGGATCAGACACGTTTTCCACTGGTCTGATGAACTGGTTGTACTGGGAGAAGAGCTTGTGAAACAGCCGTTCCTCTGATTCGCAGGCTGTGGTGTCTGTGTTGGCAAAGATACAGAACAGCGATGTCAGAGGTGAAGACGAGGGAAAGAAGGGGCAGGATAACTTAATAGTCCATGCTGCATTTCTGCATCCTGTGCCTGCAACCATCTGTCAAGACAGAGGAGCACAGAGAGGGCTGACAGTATGCTTTCACTTGAAAGCATTCTCCTGTGGGATGCTGCCCATTGCTCCCTGTCTCCTCAAGGTGTAAGGAGCCTTGAATGTTTCCAGGACCTGAATGGAAATGTCTCCTATATCAGATCCAGGCTACAGTTCTCCATGTGGCCAGCCCTGATTGCTGATAGCAGACCAAAGTAGAAAAAGGTGATGTGAGGTAGAGAAAGTTTAATGTGGCAGATTTCAACTTTGGTAGTTTTTATGGAAAAACTGGGAGCTACAAAAAGCATAGTGAATTATTCAGAAATTAAAAGCTTGAGGCTGTAATTTTGATGGATCAAAATCTATGTCGGGCACTTTGATCAGGTGATTACAATGATGCCTCCTTGTCTTAAAAATTAGGATTAGATTGTATCCTCATGTTTTCTATTTCAGCTCTTCAGATAGCACAACTTTGCTCCGAAGGAAGATAGTTTTTTAAGTTGCTCTTACAGACTAGCATGCATCTTTGTAATACAGAGCCATTCTTTGGGAACGTGCAGATCATAGCTGTAAACCCCAGTCAATGCAGAGTGGACCGGATGGCTTGGTGTGAATATGGTTTACGACAGGCCCTGAACTGTCTCACTGGAGGGTCATGAAGAATGTGCTGAATCTGTTACATACAGCCCAAATTTGAGTTATTTCCGTAGTGCTAAAGGCTACAGACTTTGATTTCAAAAGGAAAGATTACATCAGGTGGACTCCACTGACATCAGCTCAGAAATACACTTCTCTTGCATGACCTTGCTATTTCAACACACTACTATAATTCAGTACTTAAATTCAATACACTTTATAAGGTAAAGATTTAGAACTTGTTTCTCATATTGGGCACAGAAGATGCCAAAAACATTACTGATACAACTGAGGAAAAAGTAGATTTTCAGACACATGGTCCTAAGTTTTTGTGTTAGTCCCAGGCTGAAATAGAACATGTCAGGAAAGTAATCATGATAAGCCTTTATGACTACAAAAATCTTAAAGATGGAAGGGGTTTGTGTAAAGCAGCATGGTCTCTGGCACAGTGTAGGACATAAACTTGCTATTTACATTTCCTTCAGTGAACACAAGGGCCAGAGGTTGCACAGATATACAGGGAGATGCTCAGTCTCAGCACAGAGCCCTGTTTTCATGCTTAGGCCATCCTTCCCCTGTTTTTGAAAAGCAAATAAACAAACAAACAAACATTCCTGCCTTTAAGCTGATGCAAAGCATGCTCAGATTCAGGGGATTATCACAATTAAAAGCTGAAATGGTTACTGGTGATTTACAGGTATGGAAAGAAAATTCTAGTAAAACTTCAATTTACCAATGTTTCTTTTCATCCTTCTAGCATCATCCAGGTGCATATCTGCAAAGTTTGGGTGTTTGTATATCATGCATTGTGCCATTCAAAAAGGAAACTGCAAATTTCTTTTCAGTCTCATCACCATCATCCATCACACTGCAGCTAGAAGTACCCCGCTGGAAGTACCTAAGCTGCTTACAAAGTTTATGACTAAAATCAGTGAGCCTAAAACCATGTTTCATTTGAAACTTTGCTCCTGGCTTCTTAGCAGACACATACTTGAAAATAAAGTAACAGAAGCAGAGACGTTTTTAGGCCATTCACTTTTATACTTCAGCTACAGATTCTCACCTCATTGGTGCTGCTTTAAGACAATGCCTTTCGCCTTGTTAGCACAAGCAGTGTAACTCATACAAGTCTCGGTCATCACAGAAGAGAGACTTTCAAAAGACTTAAAAGCAGAAATCCTGCTGAAGCTCCGTGGGACTTGTACATAGAAATCACTCCAGCATATTTAACCACACATGACAACAGTGCACGAAAGCATACCGAGCTTTTTCTTTTGAAGGTGTGAGTACCAAGCACACATATCTTCAGTCTGCATTATTTGAGTCATTGCAAAACTCACACACCAGATGAAATCATTACAAGTCCAATTTGATTTTCATTCTTTGCTAGAAACAGCTCTCCAATTAGTTATCAAACCAAATGAAGAGTTTCATGTGTGAAAATCAGTATTGCTTTAGCTCTCCTAAAATACTGTTGAAATGTTACAGATTCCAGCTTATGAACAGCTGGTAGAAGCTTTACATGTAATTCATTCCAGGAAAACAGAAGCAGAGACAACAACTAGAAAATATTTTAGAGACTAGTATCAAAGAGAGCCTACCTTTAATCAAGGATGCTAACATGAATGCCCACACACAGAAAGCAGGGTAACACCAGCACAGCCACCCCTCCGGATGCATTGCCAGCAGCAGAACAGAGCTTCCTTTTGAGAAGAGAGGGTTGGGGAAAGAAACAGAAGACAAGAAGACACACAAGCACCCCTGGACGGTAAGAAGGCAGCACAGCGATGGATTTCAGCTTCGCATTTGCAGCAAGGTCGGCTGAGCAGAGCGAAGCCTCGAAGGGTTGCTTCCACGGTCAGCAGGCGAGGAGCGCTTAGCAGCGCAGGGAGAAGGGAACCAGGCAGCATCCCATCAGGTGACTCTTGGCATTTTCAGCCACCTGCACCCTTGCCTCTGGGGGAGCGTGTATGAGTGCAGGAGAGAGAGGGAAGGCAGGATACAGGGCAGCCCCCGTGGAGCACGGGGGAGGAATTCGCTTGTCCCTCCACCCGCTCGGTAAAGTACACTCACCCAAAAGCAGCTGCTCTAGCTGTTGCCTGAAGCTCACCTGAGTCTGCCAGCATATGCAGTAATATGGAGTAATATGGAGTAATTCTGCAGCCGGAGAAATGGATGCTATATGGTTTTAACACCTCTACCAGAAACCATTCGAACCTTGAAATAAGCACCGCAGCATGTGACAGAATTTCCTGACAGTACTCTGAGCGAATAGCTCTAAGGCAAGTAGGTTAATTATTGCCACCTGACAGGAGCAACTCAGCATGTTAAGCTTTTTCCTGACAGACTAGCCAGCTCATAACATTAATTTCTCTCTCTACTTTTTTTTACAAGCAGTATCCTGCGAGTGTGGGAATGGAGCAGTGGAATAAATGAAAAACATCAGGCAGTGTTACAGAAGTTACCTAACAGTCCAAGTCCACTGTTACTCTTAATCACAGAAGTTAAAAAGCCAGAGATCCTGGCCCCACAATTCTTGTTCACTCCTCAAGGGACGTTGTCCTTACAACAGGAATGCCTGAAAAGAGCCTGTAGGCAAAGGGTCAAGGAAACTTAGGGCCCTGTTTAACTGCAGAGGAGTGGAAGGCAACACATGTTCCTCAGTGCCATCCAGCCTCCCAGGAAGCAGCTTGGACACACAATGACCTTTATGTGCGCTCAACCCAGCATGAACAAGTCTGAGCCATGGGATGAATGACCTGATCAGAACAGAAGTGCTGCTGATTCCCAGGCAGTTACATTGCTGTGTAAGTGTGGAGAGAAAAGCCACAAACAGAAAAGGGATGCCCTTCATACTGCCCAAAACTGCAGCAATGCTGCAGCTCAGGCTGAGAAAGTGATTTGTCTTCTACACAAGCTGTTCACATATGGCCAGAAGGGAAGAGGTCTGTCTGGAAGAAAGCAAATTAAGAATGAGTTTGCCTGTATAGAGAAGATATTTGAAATGGACAAAGTTGCCCATGGCAAGTTTTGAGGGATGAAAAAGAAGCCAGATGCTGTACTCCAAAGCCCACTGGAGTCTGGAAGCCTCCAGCAGAGAGAAAAACCACGTGAGTGCCTGGGGGACTGGGAGCCATCTTGCAGTCTCAAAGAAGCAGCAAACTCAACAGGGCTGTAAGTGAAATAGAGGCCACAAAGCATGGCTATAAAGCATCTTCAAGCTGAAGGTAGATATAAATTCTCCTTAGAAATTATTTTAAGATGAAAATGTGGGTTTCCACATAAAGATATTTCTCATAAATTTCCATCTTCTCAGGAAAACAAAATAAACCCTACAATTTTGCGTTGTGTCTATTTTCCCCAAGCTACAGTGTTTGTTAGAACGATGTTAACAGTCCAGTTCTCTCACCTCTTCCAATGATGCTCATACTTCCTCCTTGAATTTATGCTGCTCTCGTTGCACTGTCACTAACAAAAATCAACCATATGGCATTACAGGACACCTGTGGCTAGCTGTAGTCAGCACTCCTGTTAAAGTCCAGCACCTGGAAAAAGATGACACACAGGAACATAGTCACATGCAATTTGAAAACAAGCTGACCCCTAATTAAAATGTTTTGGCATTTACAAACTTTTCCTTCTTCTGAAAAACTGACAGGCCAGGGAACTGGGTGAGAAGTTAACACACCTGCAAACTTGTATCTGGGTCATCAGTGGTGAGGGTAATGAGTGTGTGCACCCCTTGGAGAGAAGAGCAATGGTAGGACAGCTGTCAAGGTGATCCTTACTGCCCCACTTGAGGTGAAGAGCTGTGTTGCTATGGGGAGGAAAGGACTGGGGTTGCAGGCTGAGTTAGGGGACAATTCCAATCGCTCAGTGAACAGGCATCAGGAGGGACCATGCCACACCTGCCCTGCTGGCAGGGAGTGCTGTCCTTGGCAAAGGCTGAAGAGGATGGCAGAGTTCAAGCTGGGCCATGAAGAGCAGCCCATGAGGCATCCAGATGGAGAGGGAAGAGATACCAGCTGAAGTACCGCCTCTGTGACAAGAAAGCCAGCTGAAAGTGGAGCAAAAAGCTTGTGCATTAGGAAAACCCAACTAAATTTATGCTAATTGGTTAGTAATCAATGTTTCATATAGTTAACATTTAAATTAGCATGCATGCTCCTGGAGGGTAAATTTGCACAGTCCTTTAACTGAGTCGATGCTCAAGATGTCCCGCTGCATCTTTACCTTTCTCCCAGTTACTGCAAACTTTTCCTGAGTTCATGCTTCCTTGTCAGTCAGGCAAATGAAGAACCAGGTGTAAAGTCTGGGATGTGAAGCTCCACAGCAGGTTCCAAGTAATAAAGGAATAGTTTCATTTACAGAGGTTGTTGGGACTAGTGCTTTTTCTGTGTTGTGTGCTGCATGGACAGCTCAGCTGCTTGTGAACACAGGAATTTTACCTTAGACCTGTTCAGATTCATGGCAGTTGGAGACTGGAGATCTTCCAGATCTTTCAAGCCCAGGTGCCATCCCTTGCCAGCCATAACTCTGGTTGACAACAGGAATAAAGTGGGATTTTTAACCATTCAAAGCACTGCAGACCTTAGGCAGGGAGGCAGAGGCTGCTTCTGGGACAACCCTCTGACAGAAAAGCTCTATCTTAGTTTTTCACACAAGTAGTTGGGGGAAACAGTCACAAAGATTTTTATATTCTGGAGGCACAACTTCAGAATCTGTTAGTTGTGTTGTCAGACTTCATCTATTACTAAGGCAGAACAAATCATTCCTCCCTGTCTTCTCCCTTCTGACATCATCCAGGAGCTGTTTTCCTTGATTATTTCTGCTCATTGGGTCTGAACCACATTCTCCCAGCACTACCCCCTCCCCCCAGTTTAGTAGACAAATGCTGATCTGATGGGCTTTAGGTCTGAGTTCCACTTCTTACCTTCACCACCTTTCAGTGTTCTTCTCATGCTATCCTTCATGATGGCACTGCTCTAATCATCTGAGTCATCCCACAGTGATCTCTGCCTGCTCCCTTGCACCCACTTTTTTCCTCCTGCTCCCTTTCACCTTACAACCAGACTATGTTGAAGAATTACCACAAAGCCTCCCACTCCCAATCTTCTGCTCTCCTCCAAACCTGCTTCCTTCTGTCTTTTTTTTCCCCCTCTCTTCTTCCCACCCCCATCCACCCCCCCCTCCTCTCACCCCCTCCACCTTCTCTATCTATGCATTTTCCTGACTCATTTCCTTTTCTTGGACAAAGCACCAGAGGATCAAGAGGTGATGAGAAAGGCAAGGGAGGAAGAAAAGAATGGTAAATTTTCTTCTCCTAATTTCTTCTTCTTCTTGATACTTGTTCTTATTCCTTATCTCTTTATGCCTGCTACAACTTTGGTCTTTCTAGTCCTCCCTCCTTTTCCTCGGTATGAGATCACTTTGTCTCTCTGTGTGCCCCCTGCTCTCTTCCTCCAATAGTATTTTTTCCTCCGAAACCTGCTCTGCCTGCCTGCAGTAACTTAGTGTTCCCACACAAAGCACAAGCTCACATCAGCTTCCACAAGTGCTGAAGAAGCACCTGCCATGTCAGCACCAAGGCATGTGCACAAACACCCCCACTCTCAGACATCCCTGAAGGCGTCATGCTGTCCTCTCCCCTGTACGTGCAGATGTGTGCGCAGCCACACGCTTCCACCTGTGTGGAACCTGGCATATCTACTCCACAAGTGCGGGACATGGAAATCCAACTGGAGACACCAGCCTGCCAACCCCAAATTCTCTAGAGACCCAGTACAGTTTCCTATGGCTGCACAGAAGCAATACCAACAGTAGCACTTCACCATTCACTTTTTTATATAGCCATAGGGAATGGAGAAGCACTCCTCTTCCTGGGGCACTGAAGAACAAAGAATAATACTGCTGCTTGCTGACCTTTCAGATGCTGTACCTGCCTCGTCTGCACTGACTACAGTCTCACCCGTGCAGTTGGGATGCCCTGTTTTGCTTGACTCCTGCATATCTCTACAAAAAAAAGAGGCTAAAAGCATTTATCAGAAGAATATTAGGAATCCAGTTTTCACTGCCTCACTGGCAGACATTCAGCTATGACACGAGCACTTCCAGGTCATTACCCTTTGCTTAGGTGTTAGTACAGTCCAGCTTGCTAAGTCTCACATGCTTAGCAGTGCATTCACATAGCTTGTTCATCTCCTACATTCCCACAGCTGAGCCTGCATCTTACCCATGTGTAAACCCTGGGCTTGGGCCTCTCCCCTGCTCTGGGTCCTCCTGTGCCAAGAGCATGTGCTTTCTGATCCACTAGGCACTGACTGGTGGCATCTAGTGTGCTGGAGATACAGAGCATCACTGTGGATGGAACTTCAACAGCTGCTGTGTGCAAGTGTGCAGTAATGTGCTCATGCTTCAGGATCGTTTATGTTAAAGTGTTTTTTTGTTAGGCAGATTTTAAATGATGGGTGGGAAGAGGCCTTGGGGCTTGAATTAAAGCATTTCCACATATTGTGCATAGAATTTCTTCAGTCAGAGCTTCCCCTGTGATACGGTGCTTTCTTCCCTATTCTTTTGTTTAATGATATTGAACCAGAAGACCTCTGTCAGGCCTACCCTGCTGCCCCAGCTATGAAGTCTGGTAAGGCAGGCAGTCACTGCACAGTGAGTAGCCACGTACATTAACGGGGCTGCCTGTCCCCATGATGCTGATTGCCAAGCAGTGCAGTACCCAGAGTACAGCACAAAGATCCGTGTTTGATAAGCAAAAGCATCATTGATGACACCATCTCAAAGCACCTTCCGTTGTGCATATAGTGTCAAATAGTATCACGTTTTTTAGTTTCAGTGACCTCCAGCTTGGACCAAATCTTCTTGTAACTTGGTGCAGACTTAGATAGGCTAATAAAACCTGATCAATTTCAAAGAACTAAAACCCAAACCCATCATCTGTGCCCTTTCTAGCATTCCTACTAAAGGAACAAGTCCTGGGAATATATTTTCAACCTGTAAAATACACATTTCCACACTTCACTAATCTATGGTACATACTTTTACATTGTAGGGAAGGTGGGTTGGATGTTTCTGTACCTTCTTTTGTCCTCTTTACCATTAATGCCATTTCTCATTAATCCCAAAATGCTCATAAAGAAAGCTTCAAAGGAGTCAGTATCTCTACTGGCATAGGAGACAAGGCATGAAGGAAAAGAATCTCAGTGGGCACAGGAACACCTGGAACAGCCAAAAGCACTTAGCAGTCAGGGAAGTCAACGCAAACTGAAGAGGACAATGTGGACTTCAGGGCACTTAGCACAAAGGGATACTTCCTAGACAATCAGGCATTTTCATAATCATAACTTCATATGAAACTGAGCCCCTAATTCATTTTTTTGTCAGATGTCACTAGAAATTGGTCAGCAGGGGCCCCTATGGGAAAAACTAAAGACAAAAATCCTGGAGCAAAAAGAATGATGGAAAAATGCAGGAATTTAGTCAGTTAAGACCTCAATAGCCCTGTTAAAAATTCCATGTGGAACTGAGAAATTTTGACTACATGAAAACCTACCAAATTATCCGGTTCAGAGCAATATTGTCATCAGATCTTTGTCAGGCAATAAAGCACAGTAAGTGTGCTTGGATTTCCCATCAGCTGAGAACTTTGGTCAGAATTCTTCTCATGGGCCTATTTTCTTCTCCAGAAGGAACTGGTGCAAATCTCTGGTGAATTTCATCCTCTCTGAATGAGAAAACTGCTGTCTCAGTGCTGAAACTGTGTCCGCACTGTACCACAGAGCGTGTACTCAGATTGTGCCAACATGTCTCAGCAGTGTTGTTTTATATAGCCCAGAGCTATTTTTCTGAGCCATTTCTACATTTTTTCAGAAAGTCATGAACATTTTAAAAATATATTTTCATTTCTTTTCAGGTAAAATATGAAAAATGAGGAAGAGAAGTATTTGGCCAAACCTAAACTCCCTGACAGAGCTCCTGTCAAGGAGAAGAGCATGCTATGACTATAGTGACTTAGAAGTGGCCTCAGAAGATGAAGCAGTCCAGTGTCATCTCCCATGAAATCTCAGCATGTCATGCCTCCTACTTAAACATTTCAAATTTTCAGTTGATTTATATAAAGGGAAGGGAGAGGACCCTTTTATCTTCGGAAAACGGTGCCATCCTTCTACAAACAGAAGCACTTAGCCAAAAATCCAGACTTCAGCTGAAAATATTTTTAATCCACTTTATTCATTAGTTTATTGCTGGCTCACAAAGTGTACTGAGAAAGACAGCTGTGGGGCTGACAGAATTCAAATCAATCACCAGCTGCAGAGGAGCAAAGAACAGAGACACTGCAGTATAAGGGACCAAAGCTCCAGTGGTCCTGAAACATGTTTTTTGGGATGCCTGAGTTATGATATTTTACCTTTTGGGGCTGGCCTAAATTTGCATCTGGAAGGAAAGCACTTCAAGGCTGCTCATTCCCATTTAAATGGATGACAAATTAAAATCCAAATTTCTGGTAATTCAGAAAAAAAAAAAAAAATATATATATCCTCTGCTATGTAAGGAGCAAGTCCTGTAGCTAAAAGCACAGATGGATGCCTTCAGGTTAACAAGAGCCAAGTGGCAGGATCATGTTTTTCATAGCTCAGTGGCCTTGTCTACCTCTCCTATGGACACCTTTGTATTAGTGAGCCAGGCATGAAGGCCATCAGTGAAGTTGAGCGACTTTCTTCTTTATGTAGCAGTGCTTTATTTTTGTTAAACGACTGTCTGACAGCTACAGAGTTCTGTACACTTCATTTAATGCATGGTTTTGTGAACCTCATGAGTTCAGACATTTCTAGGACAGGCTAAGCCATCAATACCTCTTGTGCCTCTGGCCAAAAAGTTTAAGGAGAAAGCCTGATGTCATTATGGTCAGAAACCATGTTTTCTTTTGTGTTCTGAAAGCATTTGGAAGGAAGAGAGGAGAGTAACAGCAACCTCATAATGAGCATTGTGACTGAGAGAGGGAGTAAGTGGAAAAATTAATTAAAAACATCATCTGCTTTAGTTACACAAGTATTGTCACTGACTATTAACTATGAGCAAGGCAATGTCTGAAGGGGACAGGCTTCAAGTTTTGTGCACAGGCTTGGAATTAGACAGGAGTGTTTGGCAATCAGTTGCCATGCCACAGTTTTTTTGATGCTGTCTTAGGTTTAGGCATAGCTGAGATATTCCTATCTTTGCTTCAGGCAGAAGTTGATAAACTGCTTAATGGGAGATTAATTCCATCTAAGTCTAGCCATGCAGAAATGAGGTGTCCATTTCAAGGCTTTCTCTGTCATCAGTGGAAGAAGATTTGCTGCTGCAGAACTTGACTTTGATTAGGGACATCTCAGAGCTTGTTCCACAGAGACCAGCTAATTCTTCCTTCTGGGTAGCTTAGGTTAGGCCAGACAGATCCCACACTTCTATCCTCCTCTTGTTTTATCTTTACAACAAGATAACAATGCTTTACCTCTTGAGTCTTCTGTAGACTCTGAGACTGGCACAGGCTCTCAAATTGCTGTAAGCTTGTACCACTTGACATCTCCTAAAACTGGCCAAGCAGGCAGTAACAGGGAAGACGTCCAGATGGATAATAATTAGGGCAGACTTACTAGGACAATATGAAGAATTTTGCTTATTAAGAAGGAAAGTGGCTGACAGAAGTGAAGAAAGCATGACAGTTCCTCTGCAAGCCTCCAGCAGCTGCGCAGCAGGTCCTATGTTAGCTCTCTGTGCTAGATGCCTTAAGGTGATGTCACTATAATATTGTACATACGTTGTGTTTGAGCTCATGATTCGTTTATATGAATGAAGCAAAAATTGTTGCAAAACAGATGACAATAATCAGAAATTCATTTGGGCAGCAGAGTGCTGTGACTAACTACTGTGATTTGCTTTTAGGCAGAGCATCCAGTAGCATGTTGTTAAGAGTACCTTAGAGCAGCCTGCCATCACCTGCCTAAGGAGGAATGTAGTTACGCAGTCACGATCAAAGCTGAAGTATGTGCTGAGCTGAAGTGTGAGATCATGCCAGGCAGATTGCAACTGTCATTCATGCACACTACAAGAGATGCAGCAGTTTTCAGTCAAAAGTGATGAAGAAGGTAGATACAAGTTGGCAGGACACCCCTTGGCTTTGAGGGCACAAATTCAGCTGCGAGGTGCCTGGGCCACAAACGCAAATGCTAAGGGATAACATGATAAAAGAGCAAGAAGTGACACAAAGTGGCAACTCTGATTCATGGGGCATCACAGCAAATTGGTGCCATGTCAAACATCAGCACCAAGACAGGCAAGAGCGTGTCGGTGCTTGTCTGACACATTTACATTGTCAATGAGCTGCAGCATGACAAGGAAGAGCAAAGGGTGAAATTCCTGGAGTAGGCCCGTAAGGAGTGAGCAGCAATGACAGCTAACATTTGCTGGAACTAAAATGGTTTTGGCTCAACCAACAGGACCCACTGGGTTAGAAGCCTCACAATTTAGACAAGGTCAAAGTTTGAAAGAAGGCAAAAAATTTGAAAGAAGAGGCATTTTTTGCAAAAACACCTCATTTTCCTTGGCCACTTTTATGGACAGTAGAAAATTTTCAAGTATCCTTTGTTTTTCACAGTGGTTTCTCTTGAAAACAAAATAATTAATTTTGTGAAGGGAAAAAAAATTAAAGCCAGTCTGATAAACACCTCTAGATTTCACTGCCTTGGCAGCCTGTACCCACAGATTTGTTGCTTGTCACATAAATAGCTATTGAAGAGATTACTGAGTTCTACTTTGTTCCTAGCATTTCTATAGTTTGTTTCTTCCTTCCCCCTTTAAACCCAAAATTCCAATGACTCTGAACAAATTCTTACCAGCATGGCTGGAGTTTGAAAAATGCAAGCCAAAGCAAAGGATATGATTTGGAAAGTAGAGATTTCACTGCTGCTGCTTTGCAGCCCCCTGTCCTCCCCAAAAAATCCCATCCTTTTTTACCCACTTGGTCAGATAGAAATTGTGATAAGTAAATTGTTAATCTGGAGTGGTAAAATATACCCCGTGAATTAAAATGAAGCCACCATGTAGAAAACCAGTCATCCATGATGTCATCACTCCAAGGAGACAGGCTTGCAGACAGCCACAAGACACTGCGAGCTGACTCCCCTGAGAAGGGGAAGATGTTATCAGTGTGGTTGCATATAGTCATAGAACAACCTGAGCTGGAAGGGACCATAAGGATCATCGAGTCAACTCTTGATTCCACACAGGGCAAGCAAGTCAGAGCATGTGACTGAGTATTAATACAAATATAATTTTTTACTAATCAGGTTGATAGGTTGGGAAGGCCCAAAGAGTGCAAGTCATACTTGACACTGATGCACTGTGCCAATCTAAACCCTCTGACCGTCCTGCCCTGCCTGGATTAGGCTGCTTCACAGCATGTAATGGTACCAAGCATATGTCCATGAAATTCCAAAAGTGTGTGCAACACCTATGTATATTGAGCTGCTAAATCTACTTTGGATTTTGGGGGAAAGTATTTGTGCTCCAGCTCAAGAAGATTACCAGTTTATTTTCAGGAAGTCAAAAGAATTCACCAGGTCTATTTAGAAAGCATCTGCAACCCCCCAAAGCTGGATGACCTTGTGGTCTGTTTCATTGTATTGTCTGAACATAAAAAATCTGCCAGCTTTAACATGTGTTGTTTCATGAGTTTTGCTCCTTGAAAATAACTAATTCAGTTAACTTTCCATTCAACCACTGTGCAAATGGAAAAACATTGCCTGAGAAGTTTTCCCATGAGTTATTTATCCACAAGTATAACTTACACCTTCTGGTTGGACTGAAACTGGTGGGGAAGCACAGCAAAAAATCTTTCAAGCAACCCAACAAATCCATTGTGCTTTAGCCTGGGTACCACTATGGACACACACTTTTCAGGACTTGCTTCATTCTGTATCAGGCCAAGCATGAACACAAGTCTGAGGTGCAAATCCCAAGGTTTTCTTTTCACACGAGTGCACTATGCGTTTCAGCAGGCTCCTCCTGCCATTACTAAAAGCCCCTAGAGAGCACTGTATAAAATGATGGAGCAGCTGGCACGAGGCTTTTGCCCTGGGACTGGTCAGCCCTGGAGGGGTAAGGGCACAGACTTATTCCCATTTTGCAAGGCAGTGTGCCTGCGGAGGTGCCCAGTGGCTGGACTTGTTGACAACTCTTCCCTTGTCTCCTCCTGTTGCCCTGCCAGATGATGCCCAAAGGCTTGGAGAGTGCAAAAAGGTTTTTATTAGCTTTCCACAGTGCACTGTCAATCCCACACTTGGGACAGGTGTCTGTCATCCCCTACCTAGATTTGGAGAAGTGAGTGCTAGTACTTGATAGGGAGAACTGTGTCAGCCATGGCACAAAATACTGCAAATCCTGCACTGCTGAGATGTCTCTGAAGCACGGCTCCTCCTCTGAAGCCACTGCAAAACACAATGTCCTAGTTTTGGCTGGGATAGACGTAAATTTCTAATGATGTAGTGCTGTGTTTTGGAACCAGCATGAGAACACTGTTGATAACACATTGATGTTTTAGTTGCTGCCAAGCAGTCAAGGACTTCTCAGGTTCTCACACTGCTCTGTTAACGAGCAAGCGAGGGGCACCCAAGCTGTGAGGGGACACAGCCAGGATAGCTGACACAAACTGTCCACAGATGTATTTCATACCATATGAGATCATGCTGTGTATACAACTGATGGAACTGGCCAGGAGGCGTGCAGCTCAGGAACTAGCTGAGCATCAGTTTCTGGTGGTGAGCAATTGTGCTGTGCATCAATTTTTTTTATATATTCTTTATTATTATTATTATTATTATTTTATTAGTGTTGTTATCATTATCACCATCATCATTTTCTGTCCTATTAAACTGTCTTTATCTCAACCCATAGACTTTACCTTTTTCTTTTTGATTCGCTCCCCCATCCCACTGGTGGCAGGGGGGAGTGAGCAAATGGATGTGTGGTGGGTTTAGCTGCCCGATGGGTTAAACTATGACATGAAGTAAAACAAATTAATAAATCATTAGGCAAAGTATTTCTAGTGGCTGTTCTGAACTTTATTCCTTCAATTTCTAAGTGTCACTTAGTGGACTGTTACTTTGCCCTGTTTTGCAGTTCATGACTAAAATAGAAAGGCTGTAAAGCTGCAGGGAAGATACTGATGGACAGCTCTGCAAATTGTTCCAACTGAACCATAAAACTGTCAAACAAATAATACACGTTAGTTGTGATGGCCCTATGCCTCCCAGAAATAAAGTGAATCCCTAATGGAAGACTTTGGTAAGGAATTAAACATTAATTAGGGCTTATACAAGATGGATATAGAACGGATTAGAGACAAGCCATAGGTTTTCTGTAGAATGAAAGCCAGAGCATTTATTACTGAAATCTGGTTTCTTCACTGATTATGAGCAATGCAGAACCGCAGCTAAGAATATTATATGGCAGAGGAAAACAACTTTATTCCTTGTTTTGAAAAGGGTAGTGGCCCATTGCCCTTAGTTTTATTTACCTGCTTCATACTGAGAGTGTACTTACATTCTCAATTACTGACATGTTTCCTAAGTTGAAGAGCTTCTACTGGGTTGCCTCATGAGCTCGTGTGATGGCTACTGGAAGTCTAATACAGAAATTAAGGCTATACTTGGTGTAAAAGTGGCAAATTCCTTTGTAATGGAGATAGGGTTTTAATTGAGTACAGCTGGGTTTACTTATTTAGACAAAATGAGCCAATGAAGGTTTTCAAAGGACTCAAAGAGCAGCCATTCTGATTTTTTAGAGGAATTTGTGATTTATTATTAATTTTGCCTCTGCCTCTCAACAACTCTTACAAAACATCAGTTACAATCCATGTCCTGTGGGATAAACAAGTGAGAATGTGTAATCCTGTGCCTTTCCATTTTTGGGGTAGGCTTCCAAACCTGAATTAATTAATATGTTGATTGGCATCTAACCTGAACATAAAGTTGAAACCATAAGCCATCATTGCTTCTAGTGCAACCAGCATCACAGATTTCCAAGACCTGCAGTCAGACTGAATACAGTGTTAGTTCTAACTGACAAAAAAATAAATAAATCTGTGTCTGTTGCATTCTGTTTGCCAGGCATTATGACAAATGGTAAGTTCACTGACCCATTAAGAACAGATATATAAATAATAAATATTCCCTCCTGGACCAGCTGCAAAACAGAAGCTGACAAAAATCTTGTAGCAACTGGGAGCACCTGGAAGCTACAACCGTAACTCAAGAATTTGTTCTTGCCTGGCTACAAGTGACTAGACTCAACCTCTACTTTTTTAGTACCATGAAGTGCAATTCAGTGCTGTGAAACATCCACTGGTTAACTTTGTTTGAATGCTGCTGGACTATAGAATTTGAAAGTCTTGTCTTCCGATACTCACACTCATGCAGAAGAGGATAAAACAGATTCACTATCCCTTCCTGTTCAGACACAGAGCACATAAGGAACCAGAGTGGCAGACAGCGTGGTTTCCTCCTACAGGACCCAAAACTTCTGATGGGCACTTCTGAGGCCATGCTGCTGCTTCTGCTGCTGCACTGCTACCCAATTACCTTGTTGCCTAGCACAAGGTGTCCAGTGAAAGCTAACTCAGTGGGATTCTGCCTGGTCCTTGCAGTCACAAATGCTTTCTCTTCTGTCATGGTAGACACATTTTCCTCCTCATATTCAGAAGAGATATCAACAATGGACAAGTTGTGCTCTTATGAAGCCACATGGCCCCTTATCTGCTTTTGGACACACACTTTTTACCATCCAAATGCATAGGTGATGGTGAGAACGAGTTGTGGTTTTCCCCTTAAAACTTGAAGGTTACTCTGCAACAACATTACAAAGGTTTTGCATCTAAGTACAGAGTAAGTTTTGATGAGCAGAGCAGAAAAGTGAACTAAAAAGAATAGGCCAGAGCCCTGCTTTCTGCTGCATCTTTGTGACACCTGACAGAGGAAATTTCAAAAAAAGCATGGTGCCAATTTGGCTTCAGGAAACTGTCATGGCTGGCCTGGGAGGGAACCATCTGCACATGTTCACATGTGAGAGGAGCTAGACTGTAACAAATTTGAGGAAAAGCCTTGTTAGCTGCTCCCCCAATCAAGGCCAGCATGAGCAAGAACCAGGAGCTGACAATGCATGTGTTCTTCTAAGGAAGCCCTGTAAATGGAGATTGCAACAAAAGGTAAATCTTGTACCTCGCCATGTGACTTGGAGAAGTTCACACTCATCCAGCAGGCCAGGTTGTATGGGGCTTTGGGCAACCTGGTGTAGGGAAGGATGTAAGGATGTCCTTGCCCATGGAGGAGGGGGTAGAACTGGATGATTCTTGAGGTCCCTTCCAACCCAAACCATTCTGTGTTTCTATGATAATATTCCAACTCTTTTTGTATGCTTTTGGCCAAGTGAGCTGTGGAAATCAACTCCCCATTCTCTGTCCACCCTGTGTGTTCATGGCAGTTTTAGGAACAAAGGCAGGAAAAAACCTGACTGAGGTTTGAGGGATAAATCTTGTTATTTCCTCCATGCTGAGCCTCCCTTTCTCAAAGCAAGAGGTGGAACGTACTCTGATGACAGGTAAATACATCCAAACGTTCATTCCAAACCAGAGGACCTAAAATAGTTGAAAGAGAACTGATTGCTACAGGGTGCCACACAAAGAAATGGTAATTTTTGCCCTTGAGAGTTCATGCAGCCAAAGAGGAAAATGAGGAGATAAGGTGGCTTGTCCGAAGGATGCAGTGTATGAAGGATGGATATCATCAACAGCTAGCCAGCAAACTGCTGTGCCTCCGATTCATGACCACAGTTGTAACAGATGTATAGAAGGTTAACTGCTATGTAACATCAATACCATTGTTACTGGTACCTATGCAACACTGTCCCTACATTTTATACCAAATTTTTCTATGGACAAAAGGAGATGCAGATTATATGAAAAGTTTAGAATTTATTATTAGTCTAATTAAGGTCTTTGCAGTCTAAATAAATATGGGAGATTGCTATCATTAGTACAGTTACAGTAATATAATGCTGAAAGTAAGACCAAGACTGACAAACATTAAATTCCTATCACCTACCCCTTTTCTCTGCTCTTACATTTCCAGCACCATTGTCCTTCTGAGCCCTACGACTCAGGGAGGACACAAGCTCTCCCTAAGCAGAAGTGGATATCACACAGAGTCCTTGATATGCCAGTTTCTTCACCAAAGGTAGGCTAATGGTGACTGCAGAGTGGTTGTCTGAGCCATGCTTGAGGCTATTTTTCTATGTTTCATTAATAAAATCTGCTTTATTTTCATTAGTTCCCAGCTAAACTTTGACACTTGGACACAGGGTACCTCTTCACTCAGGGGCAGTGGATTGAACCCAGAACTTCACAACCAGCAGTAAAATCCTTTGGCTTTATTTCCTTCCCAAGTGTAGAAGGAGTATACGCTATCATCAAGCTCAGCACCAAAATACTTCAGAGGAAGAAGTACATAACCCAGCACAGGCCCCAGTAGTCCTCTCTATCAACAAAACACAAGTGTTGCCACTGTTTGCAACAAAACCTCTCCCAACTTCAGTGAACATAAGGAACTATGCAATGAGTGTATTGGTCTCAATAGCCCTGACCAGCCTCCCCACAGGCCACTACCTACAGTCCCTGCCCATGGGCCAGGAGCCCCATTTCAGCTCAGCCTGAGGCCTTCAACCCCTACCTCAACTATCCTGTAGAAGTGCTGGTCTCAGCACTGCCTACATCTGGCCATGGACTTTGTTGATCTGGACCTGGATCTGCAGACCGACTTCCCAGCTTGACCTCAGAGCTATCCTGTTGCCATGATTTTGCCTGGTCAGACCTGGTGATCTGGGCTCTGGGCTGACCACATCTGCCACTTCGGAGCCTGCTGTGCTCCTCGATTCAGGGGCTGTGGATGGGGCTGATGAGGTCCTTGCCAGCGCTGTTAGTCCCCTTACCTCCCTCTGCTTCCCTTGCTGTGCCCTGACACATTTTACTCTCAATGGTATTTAATAAGCTAAGCTGAAAAAATTTAGTCAACAGTCACCCAGCCACCAAACAATCATTACTACAGCTACAAGCAGGTCAGGCCAAAACAACACACTGTCATGTAAAGCCCTTGGTCTAATACTTGTAATGATAGAATTATATATATCATGTTACATCTGAAGGCAAAAATAGATGTACAGCGCTGAATTGCAGCAGACACCCCTTGAGACACACTGAATCAAGGTGGGTTAGGAGGTGACATCTGGATGATAAGGTCCATGTCCCTGGAAGAATGAGAAAGCATTTACTGAGCAACTATATACACTCTGGTGAAAGCCAGGGTAGAATGACAGGCATTATGAACACAGGGAGGTGTGAAATCCTGTTCTTCAATATATCCAGTTTTGGGATCACAGAATCACAGAATCACAGAATCGTAGGGGTTGGAAGGGACCTCGAGAGATCATCGGGTCCAACCCCCCTGCCAAAGCAGCTCCCTAGCACATATTGCACAGATAGGCATCCAGACGAGTCTTGAATATCTCCAGAGAAGGAGACTCCACCACCTCCCTGGGCAGCCTGTCCCAGGGCTCTGTCACCCTCACTGTGATATTAGAGATGTGCACATGGATGATGTCTAGAATTGCAACCATGCCCATAATGCTTGTTAATTTGTTGTATTCTGCAGAGGTGATACCAAGACCTCTTGATTGCATCTTAGGTAATCTAAGTAATGAGAAGGAAAGCACCTGTGACATTTTTTCATCACTCTGAATCTAGCTGTTTGCATCTACCCAGACAATGTTGCATTACTAGCAATCAATCTCCTCAGAGTGCAGAGGACATGCACCCTAGCTATGAAGTCCAGAACGTCCACTGCAAGAGCCACAAACCGCTTCCAAATCACACCAGAGTTTTATTTCTAGACCAAAAGTGGGAGTCAGGGAAAAAGAAAAAAAAGATGGCACGGCACCAGGAAAGAAGCAGACACCGAACAATCCGAACCCCCTAGGAGTCGAATGGCACAATCCACCCTATACAGGGGCAAAACCCACCCTATCCTCTCCTATCCAACTCATCAACCCTTGCTTTGAGTTCCAAAGCGGTGACCATACCATTCAACTCTAGGATGGTATGTCTGGGGCACCTTGAAGTTTCAGGAGAGCACCAAGCTCCTTGCACCACATCCCACTACTAGCTGGGGCAGATGACTGCCGCTTTGGAGAAAAGCAAGCGCCAGCAACGGCAATCTCCACCAGGCAGCAGGTAGTACATCTATCTGTTGACTCAAGGTTGGTCTTACTCTCCCCCACCCTTGTCCCTGTGCTTCCTCTGTTGCTGACTACTGCACACCAGCACCACACAGTGCCACATCTCTGCAGCATGCCAGTCCACAAGAAAACAAACTGGCCCAACAAAGGAGTTGCTTCCCACCCAGTCTGACTGTCAAACTTGACATATGGGGAAAATGCAGAAGGCAAGCAGTGGCAGGGAAGAGCAGAACCAGCACTTCTGGCAGGAGCCCTGGTTAGTCTCGATTAAATGTGACATGAAATTCGAGACTGTTCAGCTGAGTCCATCTGCCCACAGACCAGCTGCTAACCTGTGGGAATATGAAGTTATCCAAAAAGCAAAAGTTGTCTTAAGCTCTGGAATGTCTCACCATTTTTAGTACTTTAGCAATAACTTAGTTATTGCTAAAAATATACAGGTATCTGTCTGTCATTTCCTCCTGGGGTCAAGAGCAGAACTCATGCCTGGGACGATTTTCTAGGTTTTGGGTTCTATATGTTATAGCAAAATTCCTCTGCTTAGTCAGGGGTCCCAGTTTGTCACTCCTTTCAGACAGGGGACCTCCTGGCTCAAGCAGGACTACACATGGCATAAATTCATGAGTCTTCTCCTAGTTGCATTATTCTTGAGCTGAGGAGTAAACATCTGCCTGACTTCCACTCTGCTAGCTCTAGCGCAACTGCTTCAGGGAGAACTCTGGTGAAAGGGGCTGAAATGCCAGTTTTTGGGGTGGCAAATTTTGGTTGCTCTATTGGCACCGACAGCCTCAATTTCCATGGACACCGCTGGAGCTTCAAACACAGTTGGACACAGCTGGAACTGGACTTCAGCTTGGCTCTCTGGCTGGAGATCGCCAGCAGCCCAGCTCTGGTGCGGGCACCATTATGGGGGAGATACCGATTCGGAAAGTCAGCCTACAGACTCTCCATTACACCGGGCGCTCGGAGGCCCCCGCCGCCCCGAGATCGCTGCGGGTTTTTAAACCGAAGAAGCAGACGTGGGTCCAGCCCTGCCAGCACGTTCTCCCAGGGATGGCTGCTCCGGCCCAGCCCCTCTCCCCGAGGGGATGCGCCGCCTCGGGGCCCCGGGGCGGAACCGCGGCCTGAGCGCACGTCTCCCCCGCGCGGCACGCGGGGTAAGCGCCACCGCCGCACCCGCGCGCCGGCGACGCGCTTCCCGGGCGCTGGCTGCGCCCGCACAGCACCGCACCGCGCCAGACACCCGGCATCGGGCGGCGGGGCTGCCAGCCGCGCTGCCGAGCGGGCCAGACACGCTCACCGCCGGCACGGCGGGACCCACCGCGGGCGGAAGCAGCCATGCCCGCCGCCTCCTGCGCGGGCGCTGTGCGTTGCGTCAGCGGTGCGTCGGCAGCGGGCGCCGGCTGGGCACGGCCCGGCCCGTCCCCTAGTCCCGCCATGGGGCTGCTGCTGTGGTTAGTGGTGCAGCTGGGCGCGGGCTCTGCGGCGTACACGGTGTACGTGGATGTCCGGCGAGCCGAGCGGCCCCTGGAGCACTTTTGGAGGAGCACTGGCTTCTGGTAAGCGCGCACAGCCCTGCGGCCGGCAGTCGGCCAGCACCGCTGGAGAGAAGCAGCCGGGGGAAGAGCCGGCCGCCTGCAGCCCTCCTCAAGCAAAGGATGCCTAGGGTGTCGGGATGCGGCCTCTTTGGAGGAACCCGGGCTTTCTCGGGCCTGCTGCTGCGGGATCAGAGGGCCCAGCACCGTGCTGCCCGTTGCCGCTTAGCCTGTTGCATTAGCTGTGTGGAGCTGGTCATGGGATGTGGCCAGATAGTGCAAAGAAAGTGGATTGCAAGACAGGGCCCTTCGACATCCCTTCTCTGATTTGCTCCTTTGCCTCCAGGGTCCCCGGACATGTGAAAGGCCATCCTCTTCAGCAGAACAGTACACGTGTTGATACTTGGGGCTCATTCCCTTTCTCTTTCAGTGCATCTGTTGTCACAGTCTCTAAAAAGGCCCCAGCAAAGCTTCCCTAGCTGTCAGTTCGAGGAGTTTGTGTTCCTTTCACACACTTCCAACATGCACCACGTTCCTGGCATAGCCAGGAAGTCTGGTAGATCTAAGGAGTAGGAGCATGCATAAATCCCTGCTCCGCTGCCACATACCATAGTAGTGCTTTGCTTCCCTTCTTGGAGAAAGCACAGTCTTGCTGAGCGAGTGGGTTGAACGGCCTTCAGGTTCTGTGAGGTGCGTGAGGGCTGTTAGCAGACTCAAAAGCAAGAGGCAATATGTTCCTCAGCCATGTTTATGTCTGAATTGATTATGACTTCCTTCACTTGGGGCGTACAGTGGATTAAAAACCAGTTGTTGGGAAACTGTCGCAGCAGGGATGGAATCAGCAGTGTGTGGCTTGGATGAAAAGGAATTTGTGTACTTTTTTGTATAATCCATAAAGGTAGTCTAAGACAAACTTGAAGAATTTTCCATTAGTTTTCCATGTCGGTGGGAAAACAGAACAGATCCTAAAATACGTTCTGATAAAAAGAAATGTTTGGGCTTTCTGGATTGTCTTTTTCATTTTTTGATTTTAATTTTTACTAGCAATGTTAGGAGGCATTTATGAAAAACTGCCTTAAAAACAGTGTCTTGCCCATTTAATCCCATGATTTTAATTGTGTGAAGAAAACTTTGGAGAGCTGCAAACATGAAAAGCACTTTTCAGTCAGAACAGGACAGGACAGACAGTGATGTTACTGCTAACAAAACCTGCTGTTCTTTTGTACCTCCTCGTGGTTTCTGCTAGGTTTCTCTAGCAGAGTGTGAACTTCAGAGTGTTTATTCGGTGTGTGCTAAGCAAAAAGATGTGAATGCTTTATGCCCTGACTTCAGTTTTTGCAGCCACTTGGACTGAAGCGGGTGCACTACTGCAAGTTTGAGCAGCAGCACAATTAAACAGACCCAAGTGGCTGATGAATTTTAGTAAGAGCAGAATTCATAATTTCTTGGTCTCACTTGCATGACTTGAAGCAGTCTTAAGGAAATGATTTTCAAGTGCCTTTATGCTGTTAAAGTTGCCAGCGGGGCTCACATGAGCTGGCTGGTTTGTATGAAGCACTACAAGGAGGTAATCTGTGTCAAGACTAGCAGTTTCCTATAAGGATGCAGTAGATGAGGTAATAATAGACGTCTTTTGTAGGACAAAAGTTGCATCATGTTCTTGTCCAGATGGGGTCAGGCTTTCTCCTTTTTGAGTGGAGAAGGTTCTACTGTAGCAAGTTCATTCATTCAGTGAGGTTCTTGGAGTGGGGATGGTTATGTGGAGGAAGGACAAAGGAGGAGAGGTTGACGGCATGACTCTTCCCAGCATAGTTACAGTCAGCCCAGAGCTGATCTACCTATCAGAAGAGACACATCACAGTAAGCAAAGCTTAAACTATATTAGTTCTTCACTTAAACAGTTAATATACAGTCTGTAGTTAGAGCACAAGTCATCTCTCTCTGCAGTGTGAAGACACATGGAAGTGTTTTGTCAAACTTCAGGGACAATGTTGTTTTATCTTTCTTATAACACAAATGCTTTAGCACTCAGAATTTGCATGTTACCAGGAGGCTTAATGAGAGTCTCTGAGGATGCTTAAACCCAGTGAACTAGGCAGTGTGCTAGGTTTCTGACTTGTGAAGGCTAGATCTCCCTCAGTCTTGCAGCTATTTATCTGTGGAAAAAGAGCAGCAGGAAATTACCCCAGTGTTACATTAATTTTGGTGAAATAAGTAGGCACCAAAGTCACATTAATGTCACTGTTGCTGTATGGTCACAAGCAGGTTAAACTGCTTGTGGCATCAAGCATAGACACCTTGAGCCACATACCACATACTCCTGTACTTCCTTATGCTGAGGGGTGAGTTGAACATGACTGAAGAATGCGGGGCCTCTGAGTGTCTAATTCTGTTTCTAACTACTGTAGCTTCCACAGCAGAGCAAGAGTTGATGTCACTGTATGAACTTCATCAGGAAGATCAAGCCTGTATTTGTCTTACTACAGGCCTGAGTAAGTCTGACTTCCACTCCAAAGCGTAAAAGGCACTGATCTCTTTTTATCATCAATTGCTCAGAGACAAGATGCTTGCCATTGTACAGCTGCTTTGTGCCACTGCTGCCTGTGGTGGCTACCTGTGCAGCAGTGACTGCTTGTAATACTTTTCTTTGAGCTTGCCAGTCAGATGCACCAGCGTTGTATACTGCTTTGCCAAACTACGTCTGTAGCCAGTTAGCCCCAGGTAACTTGTAACTCCATTTTTGCTTAAGTATCACATTAGACAGTGCTCCTCATGCCAGGGAGGATCTTGCAGCAGGTATAGGGACTTAGGGATCTTTGGATACCCGGTGGAGCTGTTCGTTAATGTTGCAATGTGTTGTTTCTTTTTCTGCCCCTCCACTCCTGAAGCCCTCCTTTACCTCACAGCCGTGCTGACTTGTTTGACCTGAGCAAAGACCAAGAGATGAACCTTGCCTACATTTCTTCTGTTCCACATGGTGGCATTGAACAAGTTCGAATTCACTGGTTACTGGAACTAGTTGCTCTCAGGTAAGCAAACACCTCAAGTCAAAATCCAGAAAAATATGGCATATTGATATGTCTGACTTTGATATTTAACTTAGTGTGATTGCAAGCTGGGCATGTCTGCTTCCTTGGAAGTCAGGTGAGGTGGAGGGTATATCAGATTAAAAATCAGAGAGCTTATATGGAGGAAGATGGGGCTAACCTGCATGCATTACATCCTTGCAACAGATTAAAGAAGTTTAAGGTTTCCTTTAATCTGAAGAGTCCTGTGGGGGTCCTGGTCTAGTTTTACCAAGGTCATGTCAGTTCATGCGCTACAGTCATTTCCCATCTCCCCTGCTGCCATGTCCAGACATCAGCATCTTAATTTCCAGTTCTACTGTAATCTCCAGAGAGGTGTCAGGCCAACAGGAATGTGTTTCCTGTACCACTGCGTGCAAAAGGTTCTAGTGCAGCTTTTCTAAACTGGGTGCATCCTCTCTAAAATGCTGCTTGGCACAAGTTTGGAAAGAGCTCTGGAGGACTCTCCAGTGGTTCCTTAAGCAAGGAAGAATTCTGCTTTGCATCCAGGGCATATATGGCCAGTATTACAGAGAGAGCTTTCAGCTGGATTCCAGGCAACAGTCAATCTGACTGTTTTCAAGACTCATACTAGGTGTTATCACTGCTGTTCCTTCAAGTCCCACAGGGTTTGATCTTAGTGTGGTAACACCAGCAACTACTCAATATTGAGATGAACTGCTGGGAGAAGCCAGACTTGGTCCCTGTCCACATGCTGGCTGTTCACATATGTCCCTAGATCTCCCTCTGGCTGTAGGTCTGGTTTTAATATTCAGGTCACAGTGTTCTGCTCCCTTTCCAGGTAGATGAGTCTTTGGCAAAAGCTAGGAATGGGGTGGAATTCCTTAGCAAATCATTTTAGGTGGTAGTACTGTCCCAAACAAGACTTCTCACCCATCCTGTTATGTGCTTTGCTAACCATTAGTTGTTCCAAGAGCAGTGCTGAGGGCGGCTTACTTTTCTGCCATTTAGTTGAGGAGACACGATAACAGCAGAAGTTTTCACAAATTTTAAAGTAAGCCTGACATACTTAGAGGTCCAAATGAAAGCTGCCACTATTTTATTACTACTTCTCTCTTCCTTCCACTTCAGAGGTTTTTTTTTTGCATCCTGGGCCAATCTCTGCATTTTATTAAATGACAAGGTAGGGACAACTGAACTGGGGTGGCTTTGGGTAGTGCCGTTTAACACCTTTTTCATACACATCATAACATTTCTAGTTCTAGGGAAACACGCCAGACTTTAGGAGCTCAACATTGGGATTCCTTGCCTTTCAGGTCCCATTTAACTTAGCTTAAACACACTCATACTTAAACATACTCATACTCATGCCCACTCTTAACCTTTTTTTATTCAAGTTGCCATGTTTTACCACCCATGAAAGGATACTGTGAGGCAAACTGTTTTCAAAGAACTGCTAGTTTTATTTTCCAACCAAAAGCACACATTTGTTTCTAGGTGATGTGACACAGGAATATTCATGATTATGAGGAAACCCAAGGTGTCTTTCATGGACTGGACAGTTTGCAGGTTGTTAGTTACCAGTGCCAATAAATACAGCCATTTTGATGCCTACACCACACATTCTGGCTGTGCTGCACTAGTCATCAGGACAATTGGAGGTGAAGACTCCAAACTCTGCCCAGCTCTATGGGTTCCACACAGCCCACAAGTTAAGAACTCTTTCCTGTTCTTACATAGCAGTTTGTTGGATACATGATTTATACAAGGCACCACAGTGAACAAAAGTATAGTCAATCTACATGCTGAATATAACATTTCCTAAAAGACGTATAATTATTTTATTTCAACATTAGTATTAACCTAGTTGGAATTACAAGCCCATCCCCAGCTTCTCTCAGAGTCATAGTACCTAATGCCTGGTAGAATCGGAGAGAAGAGAATCAGCAGTTTTTAACGTTTTTTAACCTTAATCTTGGTATAACACAATATAGCAAACATAAACATGCCAGAAAAAGGCTTGCTTATTTTAGTTACCTTTTACATACTTCTTAGAAAAAAAAAAATGTACAGTCTTATATTATCCCCACATCATAGCACTGAAAGCTGTTTTCCTGCTGTGTTTGATGTTTCCAACACAACTTGATTGTGAGCCAGTTCTGCCAATAAAACTGAAACAGAAGATTGTTCTTATGGTTTCTTCTGGTCAATAGTTTGTTCCTAGTAAAAGCCTTAAAATGTGACCATCTTCCCCTTATGCATAGCCAAGTTTCTTTGTTTAGGCGTCCTTTGGTGCCATTCTTAAAATAAATTGGATGAAAAAAAGGCTTCTGACTCTGAGTCGGTCTAGAGTTAAGGTATTTTTGCATTTTTTCCTTTATGTTCTTGACTGGTAGCTTGACCCATAAAGATAGAAGAAGTCAAGATTGATAGGATGTGTCTCCTTTTGTACTGAAACAATTTTATTTGACTTCCAACGACAGCTTGCTTTGGCATAACAGCCATAACAGTGTCTGCATTGATGTTGTCTGACATGTCCTGTAAACCCACTTCATGCTAGGTCCTGGCAGGACCTTAAAAGAGGCATTCTGTGATCAAAGAATGATTAAAAACAAAAGCAGACACAAAGCAATACTTTGTCCTTGGTCTCTGCCCACTGCTTTTATGACAGAAATAAGCTAGTCATACCAAATCAGCAATTTAAAGAATAATGTAATTAAATTGTTTTATGGCAGGAAAATGCTGCCAATGGTCAATCCTTTAATCTTGAGAGATGTTTCTGTCACGTTTTACTGCTCTGGCAGTACTCATGTGTGCATCTGATAACCTTTTTGTATAATAAATCACTGAATCACTTAGCTATTCTGCTATTCTCAGTCCTTGTGAAGACATTTTCTATTTTATCTTTTGGGAATGCACTGCTTTTCCTTCAACAAAATACTTGTTCTTGAGAGCCAGGCAGGCTTCGGGGCACCTGAAGAACCTCAGTTTAGAGTGTTCTTTCATTTGGTGACCTGAAAAGTTGAAATAAGTAAGTCAAGATGTGTTGACCTGATTTTTTTTTTTTCTTTTCAAATGGCACTGCAGTGAAATGGCTTCTGCATATATGGAACCAATATCTAGAGTCTGCTAATTGTAAAAGGCACAGATGGGACAGAATTTCCTTCCACGCTCAGTGTCTTGTGTGAACCAGCCATCAACAAGGAGAGATAGATTGAGCAGCAGCTACCTTTTGTGTGGGTAGTTATGAACTTGAGTATGAGAGGCTATTCTGCTAGTGCCATGGGCCAGAACTGTGTTACAATCAAAATATAGATCTAAGCTTATTTGTAAAGAGAGAACATGCACATGTAACAACAAAACTGACTCCAGGAGTGTCATTTGACACAAAACAAAATGAACAGCAGTTAATATAAGTTACTATTGAAAGTAACCCAGCCCTGGATAACATGGTCTGGTGGACCTCAAATCAAATAATAACATGATAGGAGGAAAAAAGCCCTAAAACATCTGCAGTGGGTACAAATGGGTGGAATTTTTCCAGCATATGGGGATATACAACTTCGCTCTCTGTCTGAGTAACTCTGTGACTGCCAGTTGAAGCCATTAATTTTTAGGTATGTTGCTGTAAAGTTTCATTAGCATTGTATCAGAGAAGACCAGCCAGGCAGTTCTGACTGACCCATTGCTCTCCTCCTGGGCAGATCACAGATTTACCCTCCTACCCTACCAGATTGTCTCCTGTTTATCTTTGTACCCAGCCAGGCAGCTGTAGGAAGACTGTGATGTGCTGCATCACAGTTCTGAGGTTTTTTGTTTGACAATCGACTGTGATGTGCTGCATCACAGTTCTGAGGTTTTTTGTTTGACAATCCTGAATTGGAGTTGCATCTGCCCACCAGAGGAAAATTACTTTACAGGATGGTACAACTACCTGGGTCACTCTGTGACTGCCATTAATTTTTCTTAATCCTGTTTATCCTCTTACTAGTTAAAAAATAGTGCATCAGAATCATATTTCTACTAGCATCATTAAGGGTATCACAGCTTTCAATAACTAATTACCACCGATTGAAGCCAGTAACACAGGTGACTCCCAGCTTTTGGAAATGCCGGTTTTGAAAGAAAGCTGTGATGGATCACTGTTTCTTCTCATCTGGCAGGTTGTGTCATTAAACCTGTGTAATCAAGATGGAGAGATATGCTACATTCCACAATATTTGTATGCAAGCAGTGGGAGCTGTTTAGGAGCACACTGAGAATGAGTGTGAAGGGGCAGGGCCTTGCAAGCCAGAATTTAAACCATTGTGTCCGAGAGGCTAGATTGATGGTGTTTTCATGGAGATGGCTTAGCCCCCTTAACACAAACTGGCTGTCTAACCACTGTGAGAATCAGCTGGCACCTGGCAGACCTTCCAGTATGAGTCTCATGGTTGAGTCACACATGATCACGGCACAAAGGGAAGTCAATCGAAAACTGGGGTATTGCACATCACCTGCATTTGAAGTGAAGGTGCAGGTAATAATCCAGTCTGTTCCATCGTGGTGCTGGACTGCATCCCCAGTGGTTGTTCTGTGTGGCATCTGACAAATAGCAGAGCTCTTCAGGGGAGAGTGGCTTATAGGCCCATTGCTGTACACAGCCAACAGTGTGTATGATAATTTAATTATTGCAAACTGACCCTCCCCGTCTGTCACCTGTGTAGTGAACTGTCAGGGAAGACACAGGATTAAACTGAGCAATCTGCTGAAAGCTTTTGGTCTTTTGCAAACTGCACAGCATTATGTATACTGTAGAACATCATTTCCTGCATATTTCCAAAATCCTTGCCAAAGTATCCTCCTCTCTTCAGAGAGTCTATCACTGCAGGATTGCAGCAAGCTAGGAGAACAGAAATGTTTAAGTCCTTGTAGTCCTTCAGGATTTCCTTTAGAGTGTTAACTCCAGTGGTGTCCAAAAATGAGATGGAAGAGCAATCTACAACAAGGGTTTGGAAATCAATTTGTTTGGGAACTAGTTGCAGAGTGTTTTCTCTGGTGCCCAGTCCGTTAGCAGTTGTGTGATCTCCCTTTTTCAGATGCTGCTTTTCCTTCTTCTCATATTTCTTCCTTCTAGCAGCTTCCAGGTTAGGATCTAGGTTAGTCAGTCTGTATAGAGACTTTAGGAAGTAGTTTCTGTTTGCATAGTAAAGTGGGGCCTCAAAACGGAATATTTTGACCTTTGGAATAGCAGAGAGATTTTCATATTCTAAGTTGTCTTCATAAAAGCTGGTGTCTTGGATCTGACCAAGCAGGGCTGTCCGTGGCCGTTGTGTCTGAACAATGATGCATAACATGGAGAAAACAATGCCAACCAGCAGCCCTATTTCTGTGCTGATCAAGGCAGAAGCAGCCATAGTAACGACCCAGACCAGCGTGTCCACTTTATTCACATGGTACCGTGCTGGCACATCTCGAAACTTCCTCAGGGCTCCTCGGAGGCTGACAATGATGATACAAGCCAGGACACACTTCTGCAAGGAGTAGAAGAGAGGTGCCAAGAAGAGCAGCACCAGCAAAACCACCATTGCACTTATTACTCCAGAGACTTGAGTCTGGCAGCCTGTAGATGTTTTGACGAGTGTTTTTGCCAGAGCTGCGCTAGTTGCAAAAGAGTGGAAGAAAGAAGGAATGATGTTGCAGAACCCCACAGCAAACATTTCCTGGTTGGCTCGGATGGTGTAAGCATATTTCTTTGCACACATTTCAGAGAGGGATACGGTGAAGACAAAGCTGACTATGGCAAGAGGCAAAGCATCTACAGCGACGCGGAACATTAAGTTGAAATGTGGTACCTTGGGGGGAATAAATCCTGTTGGAATTGCTCCAGAAACGCTGGATGCATACACTTCATTTAACTTACCATAGTGTGACACCAGTGTTGCCACAACAATAACTACCAGCTCCGTGGGAAGAGGAAATTTCAGCTTATGCTTATACCGATCCCCTAGTTCCTTTGCAGTGACCAGCACCACAATACAAATGGCACTTGTGATTACATCACAAAGGTTAGCCTGAGAAATGTTACGGAAAATGTTAACCCAGGTAATAACCAGCATCCCGTGACCTTGGCTACGTGGAATTTTTATTCCAATCAGATACTTCACTTGAGCTGTTAAAATGGTTAAGGAAGCACCAGTTGCAAAACCATCTAGTACAGACTCTGACAGGTACATGGATACGAAACCCAGACGAAAGATTCCCATTAGGACCTGAGGAGACACAGAAAGGAAAAAAAAAAAGAAAAAGGAAAGATTAGTCTCAAATGCTTCTGAAAATAATGAAATACAAATGGGAATTATGTGGAAGCAGATAGCATTTGGCTACTTGAATCTTAAAATAGGAATTGTCCTTTTGTTTTTTCCAGTCTGCTTTTAACACATGTGATTTGTTTTACTGTTGTGGAGTACAAAAATCCAAGAGGTGAATGAGGAGTTTGAGACAAGGTCAATCAAACTTTGGTCTGAAGTGACTCCCCTGAAGTGACTTGTCTGAATTTTATTTCCCATGCAAAAGAACAGTGGATCAAAAAAATGTTTCTGTTGTACCAAAGCCATTCCCCCCCCCCCACTGTCTTAAAGAAAATAAAGTTAAAACTTACAGCTATTGCTTTGTAAACTGAACTTGAATGACAACAGCTAAAATCCCTATGTTAGTGGCAGTGCTGTATTAAACAGCTTTTCATTTTAGCCTCATGAACAGAAGGGAAGGTGCAGTACAGCCAGCCTTTGTGGCATGCCTGTCAAAAGTGGCAGAAGAGCTCACGAACTTTCCCAGGTCCCAGGATACTGTCCTTAACTAGTTGTTTCTCCTTCCTTTGACAGCTTTGGAAGGTATAGCTTCACAAGGGCACTTGGTTGTTCATAGACACGACCTGAAATTTCTTAGTAAACAGGAAGATAGCTCTTTCTTAATCCATACATGTACACAATTAATACGTATGTTCATCATGCTTCCTTCTGTGTTGTCTTGATATCCTTGTGACATGCAGCACATTAGTAAGTCTCACACAGTCATTGTCTGAAAAGTACATAAGTCAGTCTGTTTCCCCTCTTTCTGCTTCTGAATTATCTTGGGACAGCAGTATGGAGGACCATGGTATCCCTAGCAAAACACCGAGTGATACATTGCAAACCTGTGTAGAAGAAGGTCTGTGAGTCTGCACCTTCAGTAAAATATCTGTCTAGGGAAACAGACTTATTTCTTCATCGTTGGACTACTCAGCTACCTGGGAATTCCCCTCCTGATAATATCTGCATTGGATTCATGGTCCCATGAAAGCAGAAAGGCCAAAAGGCACTAGAATATCAAAACAGTATTAATGGTCCTGTAGAAGACTCATGTTTTACCTATGCTTGCTAGTAGCTAAGGAAACTGCCTACCTCGTGCTTTCTCTGAGTTGCCTACAGTTATTCTTCCTGGACAAAACAGTCCAGGGTCATTTAAGTGAACCGGTACTCCATCCCTCATTGAAAGAGTCAAACCAAACCTTAGGAAATGCAGAGAAGCTTCAGGAACGTCATACCTTGCCTCTGGATGTCAGCAACCACTTACCTGATACACTCCAGCCACAAATGTCAAGGCTGTAGCAATGCCAATGGCGTAGCATTCTTTCCCGCACTCAGCGTTCATCCCTGCCAGCGTGAGGTTGAAGGCAGTAGTGTTTGACAGGCTGTCATTCTGCAGAGAGCCATCACCCAGGACTGGTGGGGCGTCATCATTCAAGTCAAACCCAGCCAAGAGAAGTTCTCGATCCACAACTTGTCCTACCATTAAGCTTATCAAGCTGAAAATGCCAACTGAGACATGACGGGATGTGCCCATTAAGAAGTAGATGATGTTGGCAAAGAATGATGTGTAGAGACTGTAAATGGGCTTCAGACCTGCCAGAAGTGAGTATGCAATTGCTTGGGGCACCAAAATAATCCCAATCACTAACCCAGACATAACATCCCCCCAAATGTACTCTTTGCACTGATACTTGGGAAGCCACCGTAGAACAGGAAGGAAATCCATGACAAAGTTCTTCAGCTTCTTTGGGGTGCAGGAACAGCTCTTCCTCAGCTTAGCTAGCATGACTTCTTTCCTGTTAATCTTGACATGAGTCTTCCTTTCCATGACAAAGGAGGAATAGCTGCTGGTTTCCATCCTGGTAGCCTCAAGTGGTCTTTCCATTTTCCCAGTGTTTATTTCATGTATGTGTTCTGCAGTGTGAACAAAACCGCTGTTAGGTTGCAATTTATGATTTTATTTTTTAACACAGATGGTTAACACTAAAAGTTTATCAGCTGATTGTGCTTTTAAGGAAGGATTATCCCAACGGGAACACCACCACAGGACCTAGTGACACATAACACTAAGAAGTGTATCTACAGATCGA
The DNA here is from genome assembly GCA_020800305.1 of Porphyrio hochstetteri. Classification (NCBI taxonomy): domain Eukaryota; kingdom Metazoa; phylum Chordata; class Aves; order Gruiformes; family Rallidae; genus Porphyrio; species Porphyrio hochstetteri. The sequence continues at coordinate 53,979,606 of CM036938.1, read as the reverse complement.
TCCCTTTCTTGGATCATTGAAGAGTACATTCTATTGAATCCAGTTTGTTTTACTAAGGAAGAATGGAGTTCAGTTAGTAATTCCTTCCAAATACCCAATCGTAGAGGTCCTTTTGATCAGAGGCAGCAATTGATTGTGTGAAATAAATAAACATATTATTAGTGAGGCAGGCTACAGTCTTTCTTTATTGTGCATCTTGTAGTCACTGATGTGGAACCCATATATGGTAGATGTAGTGATCTGTCACTGCAGCCATCCTCAGTGTGCATAAGAAAGGCTTTGCCAGTAGAACCCTTAAAACAGACTTTTATGGGGAGCAACAGTTTAGCCTTACACAAAAATTTGTACACAAACCTTTGAAGCTGCCTCCTAAGATCAACCTGTTGAATTGTAGATCGTTTTGTTGTGGAGCTTCCATTAATCAATAAGCATGTCACAAATACCACTTTGGCAACATGGACTGTGCATCATGATGAAACATTATTATCTCAGAAGAGTGCCACATACTAGTATTGTCAGGTTTAAATCGTGAGTTTAAACCTAGCTTCGCACTCCAGGGAGTAAGATAACAACAATTCTGAGGGCAACAGAAGCAAAGCAGCAGTGTTTCCAATGGTTCTGTTACATCTCAGTTTTCTGATACATAAAGACTGGGGGAATTTGTGTTCCCCAGGTGGACATGCTTTTGATGTCTCTTGCCTCCAGGAACACAACCGTTTCCACCATTCTCTGCATTTTTGCTCAATTGTCAAAATAAGTTGATAATAGCTGAACATATTCATAAATCATTTGGGGGTAGGTGGGGGCATGACTGAGAGGCAACACATGCAAGTGCCCTACCTTAGCAGTTTAAAAGTAAAAAATAGGAGTAGGAAGGTGAAAACTGTCAGATAGTGGCAAATCTTGTTTTCTGGCCTGCAGTGGGAAGAAAGAAGAGACTTCCAAGAGTGGATGTCCATATATAAGTACTGGGAAAATAAGGAATGATTCACATTGATCTAGAAGAAGAGACTTGTATGTGCTAGTACAACAGTATGGAGAATCTCTGGGAAAGAACTTCAGCCCAGCATGTCACAATGTTATAAACAGCCATCAGCAAAGCTTTTTGATGCCAAGTGTGACATTGCAACACACTGTCAAAGCTTGTCTTCACTTACAAGTAAAAGCTGTTTCTTTCCTCTGTCAGTATCTAAAGCAATACACATCCGTTTCCTAAAAGATGGAAGTACACTCACTGGCACAGTGCTCTGCTTGTATATTTTAATGACTTTAACAGCTAGTAGTAACAGAAGTCATCGTTCTTTGTGTCCTGTTCTTTTTTTGGTTTTTGTTTGTTTGTTTGTGGTTTTATTTGGAGGGGTGGGATTTTTTGTTAAGGGCATTTTGTTCTGATAATGTTTGGTAGCATCTAGTTAAAGCATAGAATTCTAAGCTGAGAAAAAACAAAGAGTTACGAGTCCAACTGGAAGTATAATCGATTAAACAAAAGAACAGATTACCAACAGCCTCTAAACTTTCAATCTGCAGCACTCCAAACAGGGAGTGGCTTATTACAAAGTCTTCTGTCTATCCTGCTTAGGATTTTTTTCCAGATTTTAACAAATACCTTTAGCTAGCAAATCCAGAGCAGTAAGATAACATATCTATAACTAGTATAAAAGTCTTAAGCAAGTTCCCAGGTATCATTTAAATGATACTGTAATTTCTAAACTCATGCAAAGTTTAACCACAACTTGAAACAGGATGTTACTGGTACACAATTTTGTGAAAGGCAGAAAAAAGATTCTCGTGGACTGATTGTCCTCATTGAAAATGTATTTTTAAAAATCAATAGATTTCTATCCATTCCAATTGCCCTAAATAGTTTTTTGCTCTCATTGTGTAAGTTTCTTTATATTTGTAAATAAGGTTTATTTCCACTGTAGTTATTTAGAAATATTGATGTCTGTTTTTCCTTCAGTGATGCCAGATTTCCTTTACACTCTAATGTACTGCACGGTTATGCTAGACAAGATCTGCTTGGACAGGAAATAGGTTGGATCTGGTCTTTGTTAGAATGCAAAGGTGAGAGAAAAGATAAAAGAACTTACTTAAGAACATATGATTAAATTTTATCAAGTACAGAATGCTATTAACTGCAATAAGGACACGTTTCTAAGATTAGAAAAAGAACACTTCGTTGTCTTACCCAAATTAGTTTGGAGAATAAGAGGCTCGTGCATAAGGACATCAAGTCCTGTTTGAATGCTACCCACTTCTTACAGCCAAGTGAATTCAGACAGCCAAGAAATAAATACAGTGCCCTTGTTCTACATTCTTAAAAGCTAGTGGGCAGTTCTATATCCAAAGAGTGCCTCTGATAGGCTACATAAAAAAATATTGCACTGGCTTCTGTACACCAGGCTCGTTTGTTTAATTGTACAGTTGCTATCTGCCTCTAAACTCACACCATTTGTTTGCAGATAAACTTGTATTTACTAAAAAAATAAACCCCAAGCATTAAAATATGCACATGCACATTGTTTGTGCAGCTTCCTGAAGGATGATAGTAGTTTATAAGATTATTGGAATATAGTTTCTCTGGAAAACTGTTAAGAGGTCTTCTGTGTGAATGATAATGTAGTAATCTCTTGGCTGTACTGCCCTACTGGATAATCAGAATCGAAGAGGCAGTATGGTAAAGCATATATTTTTTCAGCAATTTTGATTCATTTTAAACAAAGGTCAAAAGAACCTTTATGGTGGAATAAGTAAATTCAAGCTAAAACACAGACACATGCTGGCAGAAGGTAATTTTCTTTTTTCTCCTGATAGATACATTTTCAGAATCCATGTCAAGTGAACATTCAGCTCTAAAATGAGATGTTACTGGCTTGCAGAGACTGTTCATGTTTAGAATTTAATTCCTGTTTTTAAAACATGTTAAAGCCACAGCAAATAATGGAAAGGTTGTTACCAGAGGAACGTTTTTTTTGGCTGTGTAACCCTCAGGTTCTCAGACTGCGATGCCAGTAGCACAGTAATAACTAAGTTGCTCCACCTGAGGAAAAGGGGATCCCACCATGGCTGTGTGCTGACTTCTGTACATTTGTGTAGCCTGGCCGAGAGCTTCCGATGCTCCTGTCCTCTCCAAAAGACAGGAGGGTGGAAAGCAGATCTGTCTACTCCTGTGCTACTCCAGCCTTCTGATTCAGGCGCTGAGATACAACACTGCCCTTCCAGTGGTGATATCTGAGCAATATTCAGGAGCCCTGAGGGTGCCTGTAAATAGATTCCTTTGCTGGTTCACCAAAGTGACCCATTTTCAGCTCAGCCCGTACTAAGTGGTTTGTAAGAAAAGGAGCAACCTCTGTTTCAGCCTCCAGAGTTTAACAGAGTATCTTTGAGTTTCATTCAAATAAAGGCTTCCCATCACTTGCTGAAAGAGCTGTTCTGAGCTGGGATGTGCAGATGAAGCAGCATGTAGCATAGAACATGTCTGCCCATTGCATTGAACTAGAATCAGAACATTGTCAACCATGTAATACAAATAAAAGTTACTTGCATGCACATTCATATATATATAAAAAATATATGTAAGTATCACCCATATCATTATAACAAGAAGTAGTCTTTAGGTTATTTTAATTTCTTTTTTGATGTTTGGACTCTTCACAGTGAAGTTTTTTCAAGTTACCCTGACCATAATAGCAAAAGCAAAAAGCTTGTTTTGTTGGGGATTTTTCTCCTGCTTCAGCAGAATGACTGCCTGAACCACTCATTCTTTAAGGTTAAATTCAATGATTCAGTTTGTCTTGTGAAAAAGAGAAACAAAGCAAAGAACCATTCAAGCCAAGCAAACTGCTGCTTTCCAGTTGGCCTTAGTCCCACCTTTCTTCCTGTCTTTTCACCGTGCCACTGACCAGAGAAAATCTCTGCAGGGGAGGAAACATTCATCACAACATGTTCAGTGGGATTTCTCTTTTCAGGTTGCTTGGCAAGCAGTGTCTCCTGGTCCACATATAACCATTTTGGCTGGATGAGTTGCTTTTTGTAAAACAGCACAACCCAAAAAACCCCCCTTTTTTTTCTGATGTGTCTTTTTGTCTTCCCATCCTGATTGTCCACCAGAGGATCTGAAGCTGTATCTCTAGAAAGCCCAAGAAGGGGCAGGCAGAGTGACCCTGCCTCTCTAAGCTAAGGGCATCTCTTAAATACTGTATTTGGGACAGAAGTCAGTGTATCACAGCTGTATATTAGAATCACCTGTTCTTGCTGAAATAGTGATTGTTAGTTAGGATGGAGGCTTTTATATGGTTTGAGCCAAGCGATGCTTGCAGTTTTCTCCACGTTCAAACTAAAAAATCAGCTAAAAACTAGTGTGGGTGGAGCAGGTTTTTTGTTTATCATCTGAAGTTTCATTGTATTTTTGTTGCGTAAATTACAGAAAAACATGAGCTAAGCATTTGATTTAAAACACTTGTAGGTGTTGAGTTAAACTGACCATCTTACTCATCTTTCACATCAGCAGCCTTTTCTGCGTGAAGGAAATGTCTCTCACTCTCAGATGGCTACGGCCACATTACTGTTCTGGCTCTGAGTATTAACACAGCTTTGGAAAAAGTCCTGGTGAGCCTCACTTACGGTGCATACAGAAGTGTGTTAAGCTTGCAAACTTGACTTTTTTCAGAGGAAAGTACCCAGAAGCTCTGCCCCAGTGCACTTTGACTCTTTATGGTGGCATAAAAAACCGAGCCAGCAGTCAGCTCTTTGGACAGGTCTGAACAGATGCGATGAGGACATCGAGACCGGTGGACCTGACTGGTGTGAAATAAAATCCCCTGAAATGCCTATAGTGCAGCACAGTGCTGCTTCAGCACCTGCTTCTTTGATTTATTAATCTGCTTTTGTTGTGCAGAATTACTTAGAAATGTTGACATAACCTATGAGTTTTATAAAGGATCAAGTGACAGGACAAGTTAAATTATTGTTTCTCACTGTCTTGCATAAGCTATTGTATTTTCAGCTTTAGAGCACCAGGACCTAGATGTACTTGGAAGCAGACTGAGGGAAGGTGCCAGCAACAAAAAACCATTTATTTAAACACTGACATAGTAAGCTTTCAGACTATAGACAGAGAACATTTCAGTGCAGTTTAGGAAAATCATGTGAAACTTTACACAATTAGTTAGTTTTTAATCTATCTAGGCAAAATATTGTGACTTCCAAGCATTATCCTGTTGAGTTTCAACATTATGCTAATCCAAAAGTGAAAGAGGAAGAAATATTACAGTTTATTGTTTTCTACAAGTCAGGAAAGCCAGAACATTAGTCTAACTCCTCTATGTGTAAACACTGCTATACTGAGGAGGTATTCTGAGTGTCAAGCAGTCTTTCAGGTTTGTGTATTTTTATTTAAAATCTCTAGTTCACACCTTCTGCAAATTGATTTAGTATTTCCAAGGCAAATTAGGTTTATTCCAAAAGCCTGCATTCATCATCAGCTGTGGTTCAATAAACATTTTCTCAGTCCAGTGCCCCAGTGAGTAAGATGACAGGCACTGACATGTAACAATCACAGAGATGATGAGCAGGTCATCAGGCACAGGAAAACTGACAGAGTCAGTTCTGTTGTTAAGGCTGGCCCATCAGCATTGGATGATCAGACATGGAAAATATATGATCATGTTGTTTCACAAGTACTCCAGGGACTAGTTATGGGGTTCAGAATTTTGGCACACACTTGAAGGCAAGTCAGTATTATTCTTCTGGAGAGTCCCAGAGGGCATAGCCACTAAAAAGACATTTTCTGTGCAGTCAAAGAACATTCCTAAAAATCCTTCTTGCTTTTGGAAAAGTAGCTGTCCAAAGTGAAAGTCTGTTTGTTTTTTTTAAAAAGAAAATCTTTCAAGACAGCTTTCAAAGACTTAATAATCAGTCACAAAGCTAAACACTAAGCTCTGTTTTCTGCTCTGTGGTTTTGCTGGCCTTTGTTTAGTCACATTAAGCTGTTGTAGAGAAAAACAAATTGATATCCTATTCTCATGTTTTTTTCCTGTTCCCTTACCTGGTATCTTGGGTTTACCACACACAATAAGGACAATATTTTAGAAACCATCTTTCATATTTAATTTGTAAGAAAATGTTCTGTTTTAATAATAATTTAGTATTTTGAGAACCAGATAAGCTTCATATAGGCTAGTTTGCCTAAGTGCAAATAAGAACTAGCCAAATGGCTGGTCTTGATCTCTTACACCAGGGTTGCAGGAAAGATTACTTCCATACCAGTTACTGCTGGCTACATGCCTCACAAACCTGTGTCCAGTATATATAAGCAGTATTAAGAACAGAATCATGATAAAACTTCAAAACCAACACCAGTGTGTAAAGTAGCTGAAAAGAGGTGATTTTGCACTTTTGGAAGTAGTCAAAAGAACAAATAAAACCTGAGTTCAGAGGCGTGGGAGGGGAAGCAAATCACTTACCTGTATAGCTGCATAGACAGGAATGTTCAGCTCTGGTTTTGCACGTTGAAATGAATGAAAGTCTTCAGTCAGGCATTGCTCTATTTGCATAAAGGATAATTATTAGCTAAATATTCCTCAAGGGAAGAATGTGTAGTTATGGAATCTTGAGCTTGCTGCTTCGTAGTGTGTTGTCTGTGTACTGCTCTGAAAACTTGGATATATATGAAGCACTGGCTAAGGATTTGAGTTTAAATAATGTGTAAGATTATTAATTAACTAATGCGGATCCAAAAATTATGCTGAGTTCAGGCCAGCACACCTCTGACCTTTGAAGCTGCTTTCACCTGAGATTTGATCTGGTTTATGCATCTGCATATAGCATTAGCTTTTGGGTTTACGCATGCGAGGTGTAAGAGTAGACCTGCAGTCTTGCCTGAGATTTTGCAGGCTGGAGTAAGGACTGTTCTGCTCAGTACATAGGATGGGACTGCTGGAGGTCAGAGTTCCATTCCTACATGTCAGCACATTCAGATCACAAGATCTCTGTTGCTTCTGTGTAAAGCAAAGACTGTAAAATGTAGACAGATCAGCAGGACAAAGAGGGACTCTGTACATTCTTTGCAAGGTATATAAATGACCAAGCCCCGCCCCCCCCCCCCCCCCCCACTCTGTTACTTTAGTTCTTTGGATGGTTGCAGTCCTATCCAAATGACAAATAATCATCCATCTCCCCTTTTGACAAAGGTGATAGGTAATGTTTAATGGTTACTTAGCAGTGTCAATGAACAGATTGGGCACAAGAACAGGACTAAACAGGAAGAGCATTCAGTTGACCTACAAGCTAAGGGGTGATGAGAAATTTGTGATTCTGAGTCAAGGAAGAAAATGAACATGCATGCAGTAAGAGTCTGAGATGGAGGTGTAAGGCCTGAGAAAGGCTGTGCTGCTGGATAGACAAAAATATTTCCTCCTTCCCTGCCAGCAGGAATGCTTGCAGGGGGAGCAGTGCACAAACGTCTACAGACGGCCAGTTTCCAACATTGTCTTTTATCCCAGCACACAAAGTTGTCTCTGCTCTTTAAAATAAAAAGAAAACATGAGATTATGGAAATGAAAAGTCAAAACACCAATATGAGGGTGGAACAGTAAGGGAACCACATCTCACCTTCGTAGTGCTAGTCATGGATTCTTAAAGAGTACTGTCTGTCACCAAGAACTCAAACTTGGTGACAGTAGTGATCTTCTAATCCTCAAAACTAAAGAAAGTAATTTAAGTCTTAGTAAAATCCTCTGTCTTGCCCCTTTCCTGTAGAAAGTCTTGTCAAGAATTCCTTTCCCTTTGCCATTCCCAAGGTACCTCTTAGAATAAAAGGGAAGCAGTAGTGTATTTAATCTGCTTAATGAATTTTGCACACTGGTGATGGTAAAATAGAGTGTCTCTTTGGTCTCATGCACCACAGAATAGAAAATGGCTCTACTGCTTCTGTTAATTTCTTTCCAGACCTGCAGTATTTCTTTCTTGAAAATAAAGTGACAAATTCAGTCTCTCACATTTGTGCTTTCACATGTTTTACTATCTAAATCTTAGAACCAAGTGTCATCTTCTCTAATGACCTCTTAAATTGTGCATGCCATTTGCTTCAGGACCAAACTAAGCTTGACTACGCAGTTCTCCTTTAGTACATATCTCCAATCTTTGGAAACTCTGCAACTTCTACTATTTGCAGTCATGGAATTTGCAGGAATTTGCCCCACTGAATTTTTTTTTTTGAAAGAGACTTCTGCATTTCTTTCCAACAGCACTTTTCCCTATATCAGGCTCCTAAAGGTACTACAGGATGTTCAGGTTATCATCTTGACCCCTACCATACAGTTATTTTGTTTTACATCAAGTTAGCCTAAAAATAGCACTTTATGAAATTCTAAAAGAAACAGATTTCAAGTAACAATTTTGAAGTATGTGAACACTAGGCACACCACCATTCAACTGAGGCTAAATATCTCTGGACAAGATAATTCCATGTGGTGGGGGAGAAGTGACAAAATGAAGCAGTCTCTTACTCTCTTTCTAGGACTTGTGAAAATAATCCAGTTTTGAAGAAAACAGGTTCATTAGTGCTTTAGTTACGGTGATGCTAGTTCACACTCCATAGCATGAGGCCATTCATCAAGCCTTCAGTCCAACAATTATTTCAGAGTGGGCAGCTCTTGGCATCCTGGTTAACCTCACTAACAAAGCAGGGCTGAGTTCTAAAAGGACTGCCTTTCCATGTCAAATGGTCCATTGTGTATTTAAGAAACAATAGTATTTGGCCAGAATTGCCAAAAGACATGCTACAACGAAATACCTGTCTTTAGGGATAGAAACTACATTTAAAAAGGTGGCCATTGACAAGCAATTGCGAGTTTACAGATCATTTTCCTTTGTGTGACTTCCTATTCATGCTAATAACAGCTGCCTAATATTAACTGGAATAAGAAGTCCAAAAGGTTAAAAGCACAGTTGACCTGAGGGTACTTACGGAATAAATACAGTACAGAGATAGAATATATTTGGCTTTGTTGACTTACTTGAGAAGATTTCAGATTCACAGCACTACTACGTACAGCTCATCTCTGATAACCTAATTATTTGCTTAAAAATAATGCTAAATTATTCATACAGGGAAGGTTAAAAGTTTGTTTACTGGGCTACAATCAATAACATAAAATCTTCAAAAAGTGCATAGTGCAAACATAATAGCCTTGTTCTTCCTTCTGTGCAAGTGTTTGAAGTTTATAAATTCAGTGAATTATATACAACACTGAACTCTAATCTCTGCATTATTTAAAACACCCACAAGCCTCATTTAGTCTACAGTTTACCTATATACCATAGTGACCAGCTGATATGCACTTTTTATTGCTATTTCATAGAAGAGGGCACTAAAAATAAGCATCTTCTCTAGCTGTAGCAAGTGTCCAGCGTAGCAGGTGTGTATATGGGAAGGGAGAAATGTTAAGTTATATTAAAATAAAAATAATCTGTAGTCCCCTGCTGCAGGAGAAACTCGGAGATCTGCAAAGTTCACTGCAGACATATATATTCACAACTGAGTAAGGCCTTTACAATGCACCCCTCCACCTGTTTCCTACTACAAACAAACCAATTAATTAGCACTTACCAAAGGCTCAAGGTAGCTGCAGTAGTTCCACAAGAGATTTCTTATCAGAACACAGTACAGTTCTAATCTACGAGAGTAGATTAGAAGTTCTGTTGTGATATAGTTTGGGTCTGTCCAATGATATTACTTCATTGGTGTTTAGAGAGAGATAACATAAATAAACAGTAGCACTGGAAAAAAATCTTTGTCCCGTGGAGTGTAATCACAGGTAGAAGATAAGGTTAAAATCATTACATTACAGGGGCTGTTAATACCTGCCTTCTTACTCATCCCTACTACTCTGTATCAGTAGAGCCAGTTGCACTATATGGAGATCAAATAGAGGTGCAGTCCTGACTTAGCTTCAACAGTTTCAGGGTGTTTGTACACTGACTTAAATTTAAAAAAAAAGACTAATGTGTTAAATGGGCTTAGGATAGGCAGTGTGTGGAATGGTCCTTACACACAGTGTTGAGCTGTCCATGGTCGTTCATGGAGTTGTGTCCTTTGAAAAAGGATTTTTATTAAAATACATAATGGAGGAGGCTTGGCTAATAAATGTTATGTCTAGGAAGGCTTTACATATCTTCAGCTATCATTGAATGTAAAATGCCTGAGCTTGTCTGCCTCTTAAACAAAACTGCCTGGTTTCCTAAACAGCCAGAGCTGTGGAACTGAAGCCTGCTTATTGATTGTCTTCGGATGAACTTTACTACAGGTATTTGTAAATCTTAGAAACAAATTTTCTGTAGCAAAGATATTATTTCAGGAATACTGAAGATTCGTCACTCCTTGCATTCATTTCTAATCTTAACTGGATATTCAAAATCCATTTCATTGTGCAAAGAAAACAGATTTCTTGCCTTGTGAAGTAAATTTTCATGTTTCGTAAGCACAGAATATAATACACTTTTATACTGAAAAAAAGAGATATTTTTCATATTAGTGGAAATTGCTTTGTAATGGAGGGGAAAAAAGACTATGAAGACCATGGAGTGGAAGAGCTGTCATTGCCATATTTAATAATACATTGCCAGCCTAAATTGCGTTGCCAAAAGCAGGTTCAGAATAGAATTGTCAGCTCTCAGGTTGAAGAGAATTGTAAATTTGCATTCCTTTGAAAATGGTCTATAGATACAATTGGTTAGTTTTACCTCCTTAATTGTAAGAGGTTATGCTCTATTTTACATTATGGAGCCAGGAGCAGACACTGGGATGCCATTTAATGAGTGCTCTTTCCAGATTGGATCATAGTGCTCATTTGTCAGTTTTGTGCTTTTTCACTGTCATGAGTTATTAAACATCAGTATATTAGGAAATTAACATGGTATCAATTAGTGAAGAGCTATTATATTTTTTTATTTTGTAAATAAATTATATATTCACATTAGACATATAGTTGCTTGTAGGCAAGCAAGGACTGACATAAGAATCATAGAATCACAGAACGGTTTGGGTTGGAAAGGACCTCAGAGGTCATCTAGTTCCAACCCCTCTGCCATGAGCAAGGACACCTTTCACTAGACCAGGTTGCCCAAAGCCCCATCCAACCTGGCCTGTGTCAGGAAGACACACCTAAAGGTACCTCTATCATGCAAATAGATTTAGGAACAGCTGCACTTAGTCTGATAACATGGGCTATCTATACTTTAGACATTAGAGAAGTACATCAGCTGGGAAGTCTAGCTACAAATCTTCACCTTTGGTATTTGCTGCCATGTTTTTCTTTTCTTAGACTGTTAGTTTTGCCATTACATGTTCCTCAATGCAGATCTCACCAAGTGGAAACAAGTTTTGAGAACCGTGAGATGGAAGGAGTTAAAGACCTGGTAAAAGTAGCACGTTGTCCATTAATGCAAAATTTCAGGTCCAGTTAAAGCATGTGATTGGAACCTATGAGCATCCTGAGTGCTTGAAAGATGTACAGAGCAGACCAAGTAGAGCATTGTTGAATTTGGTTCTTGTTGCCTGTTTGGCAGAAGGGAGGGCAATCACTCCAACTCCTCGTGATACTGCACAACTGTAAGTAAGCTATGTAATGTGCTGTAGGTGGATTCAAGTACTTTTGGACTATGTTTCCACATACAGCTCACAGGCAAAAGAATAGAAGGAAGAAAAGCAGGACATAAAGATGTGAAAATGAAGGAGTGACAGTAACAGTAAAATGAAACCAGTAAATCAAATACATACCATGGAGACTCATTACCGAAGGTGCAATATTAGGCTAGGTGCTTGAATTAGAGTGCTGGATGCATGCGGAGAGCAGTCCTGCTTGGAAAGAAAAGTTCAGGAACAGCTTTCTCAGGCAATGCCAATAGGAGTTATGTGCTCGAAGCAAGCTAGTTGCAGCACTTGGTCATCATTCCTCTTCCTTGTGTGTGAAAAGTCACACTTTAATCTCTGTTAAGGATTTAATCACCCTATCCCCTCTTCCTGAAAGTTTTGCATATAGATTACATTATTTGGAGTTCCATCATCAAGAGCAGCTTAAAAACACAATGAACAGATTACTTGTAGCCATCTGTTATGCAGGAGGAAATCACTTCCATACATCAAAATCTATCAGAAAGGTGTTCTCTGGCAGCCCAGTTCACGTATTGTGGTTGAGCCTTTACATTTGTAGTTAAAGCAGTCAAAAAGCATTTGTTGTTACTGGATTTGCATGATTGTTGTTTGGTTACTTCCCTTCGTAAATGAATGTAGACAGCTCTTAACAAGGGATGACAACAATCTAAATTATCTATGCCTAGCTGATCTGTTTGGGTATGTTCCATGTTGGAGAGACCAGATACTAAAATACCTCATGCTTTATGCCTTTGCCTAAATTGCTTTGCTTTCATAGCCTGTTTCCCCTTTTATATCTTGAATTTGGTTTTAAAAGGGGGAAAGTGGGAGCAGGGGGGGAAGAGACACAACAGTCTAACAATATTTTCCTAGCAAGCTAACTCACCTCGGCACAGGAAGCTGTTGATGCTTTGTCTGCCTCTCTCTCTTCCCCCCATACACAGCACGCTCATTGCTGAAAGAAGGACTGAGACTGTGCTCACAAAAGCAGGCTGAGTAAGAAATGGAAAATCATAGGCCATGATTTGCATCAGCTTGAAAGCATTCATTATTTGCTTGCACTTCTGTGCATGTGAGTTTTAGCCAGATCACAACAAGGATTTTGTGAATTGGTTTGCAAGGTAAAGATCAAATAACGCTGATTTCAAAGAGGAAAGAAGCTAATTAAGATACCATATAAAGCAAAGTCAATTATATTTTTATGTATTAAAAAAATTAAAAAGATTCAGCTGAGTGCACATCCTCCTGGCTGGCTGGTAGAAGAGGCAATGATTTCCAATAAATAACAGATGTTGTATTTTGCATCTTTGAAGCCAGTTTGTTCCTAAACCACAGACTCATACCCGTGCTTCTTTTTGCGCATGTATCACGCTGGTTGGCTGTGTGGATGGATTAACTGTGACAAGCTGTGACATCAGCAAAGGCTGGATGCTGCCTGGCTGGGTGGTTTTGTAATGCATCCTCCCTTTACTGCTGGGCTGTCTCATTCACGCTATGGGGTGAGCGAATTGTCGGCAGCATAGGCCCAGCGTGGACTGGAGGCTTTGGCGTTGTGCCTCTGTGCAGAAGCTGTACTGGAATTGTAAAGCTAGCAGATTTTCAGTCCCCGTTTACAAAAATGGTACAGCTGAGAAGCAAATGCAGAGAAGTATTAATGCTAATGAATTAACCCAGAAGCAATCAAATACGCCGGTTCTTTTTAGCTACTGGGCACAGTAGTCCTGCAACTTTGAAAAAGCCTCTGAAATAGGTTTTTGGTCTGCAAAGCATGTGTGAAAAGCACAGGCTGTGTTTTGTCTGGAGGATGCTGGTGAGGAAGAATCAGTGGTCATGAACCTGCAAAAGATCAAGTAACGGCGGTTATTTTGGGATATGGCAATTTGGTGGAAGGGAGCTGATTCACCCTACCTGTAATGATCATAAGAGTGAGTGCAGCAAGAACATGTTGGAAGCAGCTCTGGTGTGAATGAGAACTGTATTGTCAGCTGCCACTGAATTCAAAAGGGGGAAATGTTCTTCATTAATAATACAGGAGCCTGCTCATTTCATAGTTATTCATTAATGATCTTGTCCTTAAACCTGAAGTACCAAGGGTTTTTTTGGTTGGCATTGAGGAAACCTGGAGCAATAACTGCTGAGAAGGTAGCCTCTGAAAAGGTGAATGCTAATTCTGCACTTCATATACTCTGAGATATAGCTTCCATAGTGTTCATGGTCATGTAGGATCTGCTTTTAAGGTCTGGAGGTTTTTGAAGTACAGCCTGAACTTTAAGCTGGCTTCATTTCATTCCTTGTAGCTGCAAAAGCAAGTAAGAATGAAAGAGGCAGGATCCTTTAGTGCTGTGAGAGGGACTTGGAGGGCAACAAGTTGTCGTAGTGGAAAAGATAAAAGATCATCTTTGCTGACATTTCTTGTCCAGAGCTTTTGACCTTCATCTTGATGATTGTGTGCTCACAGCTTATGTGCTTTGCTGTCACTACAATAGCCTGCTCTTCTGGAAGTTACTTCTGAAGACAGCTCCTTTGGGAGGACCTGGTAGCAGCAGGTGTTTGAACTGGCATAGTTTATTGGTATTTGTTCCTACATCTCCCCAGTGAACATCTTGGCTTTAGACACTGAGCTCCTCTCCAGTCTAGACAAGCATTTGTATCTGTTCTGGAGTTTTGTGATTCCTAAAATAGCATCATGGACTCCAGAAAGGCAGTAAGCAATTCTTTGGGATACTGCATCTAAGATGTTGCTGACAATAGTTACCTACTGCAGCACCTGCTTACTCTTGGTTTACTCCTGAGAGGGTGAATTGAATTATCATGCGTATTTACAGTCATGAGGACAACAGTGACTGTGTCCTATTTTAGCTTCTGCTGTGTGTGGTAACTATGTCCACCAGAAATGCAAAGGGAAGCCACAACCCACTGAGTAAGAATGTCAGGATGAGAAAAGCACTATCCCAGGCCAGACAAAGCTCTCTTCAATAGAAGAACTCTGCTGATGGTTACCCTGCGTGCTATCTTTGAGTTCCTACATGGGCTGTGACCTACTGACAGGGGTCAGCCACAAGGCTTCCTATTCCAGCAACTTTTGTTTAGTACCTTACAATAAAGCTTGATAAAGTTAACTTGACGTGTTATCAGAGATTCAGTGCTTGACTGAAGATTACCCGGAATGGAAACACTCCCTGCCTGTGTTTTTCTTGCTCTCTTCTTTGTAGATAAGATACTTGGTCCAATGTCTGTGTGTACACTTGTTTTCCAGGGCGTGCAACTATACCCCTGGACAGGATCAGCCCAGGGCACAAGAGAAGCCGCAGATGCTGGGCACAGAAGGGAAGCTGTATGCTGAGGAGCAATATCCACAGCTGTGCTAAGTGGAGCAGATTTGGCTATGGTGCAGAGTATTGACAGCCAAAGCTATCTTACCCCTGCTCTCCCATGAGATTTCAGTTAATCAGTGGGAGTAAGCTGGAAGTGGCCTGTATAAGAAAAGAAGCACAGGATTATTATCTTACAGCACTTTGGCAAGCTATCCAGCAGCTGCCTATGGACTTTCAAAGAATTCCTCTCCATAACGGAATAAACCTTACTCCAGAAAGAGAGAGGCAGAGGAAAGCTGTTAACATGGGCCAGTAACCTTTCTCTCAGCAAATGCTGGCCCACAGAGCAAGCCTTTCCAAAGAGGAGAGCAACAAGATCTTGTGACAGCCAGTAGACTAATGTACTCCTCACTGGTCTTCATGCTCACGGCATGGTTGTTGCTTTCAGGAGGCAGAACATACACACGGTTCTGGCACTGAGACTGTGACAAAGACTGGAAAGAGCTCACCAGCAGGCAGTGAGCTCTGGAGTGTAGCAGCCTTAAGCCTGGGGCTTATTAAAGCCACTGGTACCAGTAAACAAGCTTTAGTGTAGTTGCTTGATATGATTGAAGATGAGGAAGGTTATATGTGGCAAGTCTCCCAGGAGAAGCTCATTTGAGGAACATTTGAAAGCTGGGCACAGACAGAGTGACCGCCACTCCACATCAGAAATACCCAACAACAAATAACGAATGATTCCAGCCTGGCAAGCAGGCAAATGAAATGACAAGGACATAGCCTTCTTCATATTCATACATGAAGACGGTGGCGTCTAGAAACTGTGATGTAAAGACAGAGAGATCAGAAGGGTAGCAGGCAAAAAAAAAAAAGTAGAGGACTGTAAAAGTTTGTGACCCAGGGCCAAATCATAGGTATGCGTTGCTGCACCAGCAGGTTCTAGGTCAGATGTACAAAGCTGTCTTAATAATGTCAAGTGAATTTATCCTGGGTCAGCAATTTACCTTGTCACATGCCTGTAACAGTTTTGATCTGATCTTCAGTGTCCCTAGGAACACCCTGGAAGTTGAGCCAATTTTCCCCATGCGCAATGTCTGTAAATAATACTGGCTTGTGAGGTTCCTGCTGTGCCTTGCATGTGGCAGTCAGCATGACTTCCAGTCACCGCATGGCAAGCAATCATGTAATTAAAATCCTAGTGATCCTGTATAGGTTATAAAAAATAGCATCACTTCTACATCACAAAAGTAGTATGGGTAAGGATGAGATCAAGATCTGAGAATGCAGCAATCCTATCAATCAAGTAATCGTTTTATTAATGGGAGCATACTGCCTAATCCATGTGCAAGCAAAAACACAAAGATCCTCATAAAGTGACAGATCAGCCAAAGGATGTAAGAATTTCCTCTAGACCTGCACACGTAACACAGGATTTCATGTACAGTCACTTCAGCCTAGGCTAACAATGGCAGTCTGTTTTAAATGTTATACTTAAAGGAGGAAAAACATCAGTGTGCTAGGATCTTAACAGTACACACATCAGATAGAAAACATACCCATATGTTTTCATATAGGGTTGTGTAGACCTTAGACTGGAGTCAGGAAGAGACTGTTTTCTTTGCTATTATCCAAATGGTGTTTTTAAGTTTTTACAAGACAGTAGAGTTAATGATTCTTATGTTCACTGACTGTAAGTGTGCATGTAAGCAAATATTTCAATAGAACACAGGGTACAACTGGAAATAGTTAATGGATCTGAGGGAGCAGAGCTACTTTTGCGAGAAAATATTTGTCTTTGAACTTTGGAATAGGACTGTCAGACTTTTTGGGTTTTTTTAATGTCTGTCTAAGCCAAAAAGCCGCCTTAGTTCCAAATGGCCATTCTGTGGTTCAGCGGTGACTTCTAAGATGTCCTTATGACTGCTGAAGCAAATACCTTTATTTCTGCTATCTGCTCCTTTCACAGCTGCACCGTTTGACTCTGGCTGCAGACATGACAATTCCTGTCCTGGTGGTAGGGCACACTTTAAAAGAGCAAAGACAGCTTCAGGTCTTTGGTAAAAGAGTGTGACCATGCTGGGGCTAAGGTGGTGTCCTGGCAGATTGTGTGCTTGGTGGTAGCATGCATATGGGTGACATTACATTTGTTTCGCCTGTCCTGTTTTCCTCTTCTAGATCAGAGATGCTCCTTGGCACTGTGTCCTCTTCAGGGGTGTACAGTTCCCTTTTTACTTGCTAGGCAATTCTGTCAGCCTTTCTTAATTCTCTGAGAACTCTGGGATTGCTATTACAGGTTCTTCACTGAAACCTTCCCTTGGCAAGAAAGCACAGGGGGAGAGCCTCGGTCTCTCGGAAATGCATAGGAAGGCACAGAAAGAAGCAAGTTGTCAGTCTCAGCACAGAGCCCAGCACTGATTTAAGAGATCTGCTGACTGCCCCATTCTGACTCTTTTTAATCTTGTGTGCCCAACATGCCTAGCACCGATCCATTACAGGAACTGTAACTGATTGTGTCTTCCCCTTCCATCATCCCTAGGACACTGTATCTGCAGTTCACCTGTGCAGCTCCCCACCTGAGCAGAGGCAGAGTGCCTAGGAAAGAGTAGGCAAGACAGCAGAGGCAGAGCTCAGGGTGCACTGTACCAGAGGGGTTAGGTGGTATGCTCTGGCAAGGCTGCAGAAATCAATTTTGAGAGGTGCTGATGAGGCCCTTATCAGCCCAGGTATATGACGAGGTCTGGGCTTGTCTCAAGGGTATTTACAAAACCTTCTTCTCAGGGCATACTGATGTCAGAATTTGGGTACCAGACCAAGGTTGTGGCTCAGGCCAAATGGCAGTTAAGTCACACTACCAGAATATTGTCAGAAGTTTATTTTTAATTCCTGGTTGGCACTTCATACTGGCAAAACTTCTCCCACCCTGTCAGATTTCAGTTAAATCAGGCCACAAGTTCAGAAGTTATGAGAAATCATACACCAGCCCACATATTACATTATATTTGTTTTCACTGGGTACCAGGGAAAAAAAGCCTTTCAGGAATTTAAAGCATATCTTCAAATGTATCATAGAGAAATTGCAAATGCCAGTTTTTATCCCCTGAAAAAATGTAAAAGGTAAAAGAACTCCAGTGTTCCCATGCAGGTGCATGCCCAAATTTTGTTACTTGTGCTTCTGCCAAGATTCACTGACACAAAGGGATGTGCCATGGGGGTAGTCCTCAGTCTTTGAACGCATGTATTCAAAGCTTGGTGGAAGGATTGTAGCCTGAGATCCTGAGACTACAGGATAAACAGTAAGCAAGTGCTAATGAAGTAAAGGAAGTAAATAAAAAAAAAAAGAAAGAAAGAAAGAAAATTACAGACATCTGCATAAATCCAGTATTCTTTGAAAGACAAAAAGTTGTTTCTCAGCTGCACCTAAACCTATAGAAAGTGATATGTATTGCAAATTAAGAGGACATTAAGAAAGACTGTATATGAGATAAGGTGGAAACCAACTGGCCTAGCAGTAGGTAATGAAATGGAAACTGTAAAAGTGAGTTAGCAAAAAAATGTCAGCAGAGAGTTAGAAATCTTAATATCATGTTAAAAACTCAAAATCCAACAAGCAAGTTCATTTTATTGCTTTTATTGCTGCTCCTGGCATAGGGAAAGGGTTGGACAAGAAACCTGACTTACTTATGGTGAACACCCATTACTTTAGAGGAAGTTTGTACACAGTTCGAAGAACCCTAGCTTCATCTAAATTTTGAGACCCAAAAGAAAGCAGTCATCTGACCCATTACCTGCAACCAGGTGTCACCTTTGCTATAGTATTTACATTTGTACTTTTTATTATCTGTATTCTTCAGAGTGATGAATGGGAAATTTCACTACAATTTTACTGCCTTGGATAACCTTATGGATTGCCTGTGGGAAAATAAACTAATTCCAGGTAAGGGCAGCTCCCTACCTCCACAGCTTGTTACATCTGTTTGCCCATATTGTGCAATCTTCAGGAAATTCTTAGCTTCAACCAAGCTGATTCTGATAAAACATAATTCTTTTCCTACCTGTCTTTATGTCATGCCCATATAAATGCAAACAGTGCTACCAAAACACTGTTAGGGCAGACAACATGAATAGTTTTCCATTGCTTTCAGTAACAGCTTGAGATGTATGATTTGGGAAATGAGATCTCTTGGGGGAGGAGAAAGCTTTGTATCTGAAAGGACCAGAGAAGCCCCTCTCAGCGTATAGCTTCCTTTGAATTTCTGCAAACATACACTGCTTAACATTCCCTCTGAGCCCTGAATTTATGATGGTAAGCATTAGTATGAATCACTGTAGTCATCTGAAGTATTCCTGGTGGGTACATGTAGAAACAGGAAGGAAAGCCCATTTAAAGATGCTTCTTTCTTAACAAGTTTGTTTCAGATAATGCAATAACCCCTTTATTAATGAAAAGGAGAGAGCATTCACCCAAAAAGCAGACCAATCTTTTGTGTCTTTTTTAGGATTTGAATTGATGGGGAATCCATCAGGATATTTTTTGGATTTTGAAGACAAAGAACAGGTAGTAAGATGGAGAAACTTAATTGCACTTCTGGCCAGCAGATACATAGGTAAGTTTTAAAAAAGAAAAAAGAAGTAGAAAAAAGCCCTGTTATTTATTCTGGTTTAATCCCTTGTAACTAACTCAGAAATTTCTGAGTATTGCATTTCAGCACAGAACAGGAGAAAACCCATGCCAGGGCAGACAGTGGGATAATAGTCCCTTTTTTTTTTGCTGAACCACAAACAACATGCTGAATAAGTAGTGTGTGCCTGGTAGCAAATTTGGGCTGCCTCTGAGGACTAACTTTTACCTTTGTTACATCGTTGTGATTGTAAACCATCAGCTTGCACTGGGACATGATAACCTGAAGAGTTTCCACATGCCAGCTTCAGGTACTTCTGACGAGACAGAAGCCACTATTTGAGTTAAGGCTAGGCATGTTCCCTAACCAGAAGGCTGTAGCTTGCATCACCTGCCTCTCATCTTTTGTCTTTTAAAAATATTGCTGCATTTCATCCAAAATGAGATACCATTTCAAAACTACCAAAAGAACAGTTCCCACATTTTTGAAAAAAGACAATATTTATACCTTGTTGTTGCTCTGTGTGCTCAACCTCATCATCAGCCCTAATTAATAGGATTGTCTGGATCAGTGACTGATAGAATTGTTTGAATATGCAGCTCACTGATAAATGAGGTCTCTCCTACAGATAGGTACGGGTTGGAGCATGTTGCTAAGTGGAATTTTGAAACGTGGAATGAACCAGATCACCATGACTTTGACAATGTGTCTATCACAGTGAAAGGTAAGGATGTTTTGGAGCTCTTATTAGTGTGGTAAAGGGAAACAGGTATACAGGGTGGGTGGAGGGGTGACAGAGCAAAAGGAGAGATTCTGACAGAGAAGTTACCTAGGAGAGATAAGGAATGTGAACCTAGCCTGTTTTACTGAGGTCATGCTACTGACTACATTTTGTTCCCTGCTTGAACATCAGTGTAAGTTTAGGGATAGTAGATCAGGGAAAAGAGGACCGAAGTTACATTAAGAAGAGGTGGTTCATTATTTGGATACAAAATAAAGTTATTAGGGGCATGGGGATGAAGGGGGCAGTAAGAGGAAAGCTTCGTTAACAGTTGCATACTTGGGAAACCTGCTTTCACAAGACCTTAGGAGGAACATTGTGAATGCAGCTGAGGTTCTGATGTCTCACTGTGTTGTCAGTGCATAGGAAAGAGTAACCCCAGTTTGTGAGGTGCTGCCAATAAATGCAGTGATAGTTGTAACACCTCCCTATAGTTTAGATCAAAATTCTGTTTTGAGTTATCTTTGATATATGCATCTATTTGGATTTCAGGGTTTCTCAACTATTACGATGCTTGCTCAGAAGGACTAAGAGCAGCCAGTCCTCTGTTAAAATTTGGAGGGCCTGGGGATTCCTTCCACCCCTTACCCAAGTCACCTATATGCTGGAGTCTTCTGTGTCATTGCTACAACGGAACCAACTTCTTCACAGGGGAGACTGGTGTAAGGCTGGACTACATCTCTCTCCATAAGAAGGTCAGTCCAGGATTTCAGTTTAAGACTGGCTTTTTTTTTAATCAGTTCAATCCAAGTTACATTTTATTCTGATTTATGAAACTGACTTCCAGATTGGCATCCAGCCTATAGCAGGAAGCATGGCTACCTATTCTAATGAAACTTTGTTAGAAACAAACCTAAGATGTTCATTTGCAAGACTTCAAATCAAAGCAAATTTGCTTTTATCTAATTCCCCAGGGTGAAACAACTTCTCTACCTGTTTTCCATTTTAAATTCTGGGAAAAGCTCATGCAAAGAGTACATCCTGTAATCAATTAGATAAATATAATAATACTGTTTAGCCCACAGCTCCCCAGGGACTCCAGGAACATGTTTTCAGAATATACTTATGTCTGTATTTTATATCTTTGTGCTTACTACTGTTTGCTCACTTTCACTAAGCAGATATGAAATATTGTTGCAGGGAGGTGGGAGTTCTCTCTACATCTTGCAACAAGAAGTAGAAGCAGTGGAACAAATTCAGAGGATGTTTCCAAATTTTGCTTCTGTTGCCATATACAATGATGAAGCAGATCCAATGGTTGGGTGGTCCATTCCGCAGCTGTGGCGAGCTGATGTGACGTATGCAGCTATGGTTGTAAAGGTAACTCAACTCACTGGCAGTCTTGTCACAGCAGGGTCTCTTGACATGTTAATGCAGTTGCAAAAGTAAACTTACGGTCAGTGGTTATGCAGCTACTCAGAAGAGTAGATCCAAAAACAGGTGACCTGCCTATTGATACAGCTGGGGTTTCCCTGAACAAGTCTGTGTTCAGTAGCTGTATTTAATTTGTATTAGTTTTCTTCATCTTCTCTTTAAAAAACAACTCAGAACTACCCTTCCCTGTGTTGGAGAGTGTGTCAGACATTGTGTACAGCCTCCTGGGTAGGTCCACCTGATAAGACTATACCCACGCTTCCTCTGTCCATGTACTACTACTGCTGTCATCTCACTGCTGATAGCTATTACCTCCCTTATGTGAGGCATTATTTCCCAGCTTCTTCAGAAGTTTATCTCATTAAGATACCATCAGATACAATTAAGAAGTCCCTTGAGCTCTCAGCATAAGCCCATTCTTTAGTTCTGGATAATGACCATATGCATGGCCTTATTAATTCCTGCTATTGATCAGAAAAGCAGAAGGAGAGAATATTCAACATTCTTGCCCTGCAGGAATTGTGGCCTGACCCCACAGCAAACTCAGCTTTTCGCCCTGCAGAGCAGTAGTTTGTGAGCCACCTTGTGCAGCATCCAGAGCCCAAGTGCTTCTGTGCAAAGTAGTAATTCTGAAAACCTGGGAGCATGTATGTCACCCAGAAACGTGATATAGTCACTCCTGTGAAGACAAAGGCTTCCAGGTCCTTTAGGCTGCGTACAGAAGCAGTCTTCTCCAAAGCAACCAGTTGCTGACTGCATTGCAGGGGCTTTGTAAGAGCAAGCAACAGTCTTTATAATGAATGGCATGGTGATATTAAAGGATAAAAAAAGGTGCATCCAATGCAAAAATAACACTTGCATGGATAATAGCTAGAGCCCTGTGTTCCTTGATGGACAGTTACGAGACTTTTTCAGTTGTCAGCCTTCTGAAGTTCTGTTTGATTCTGATACTTCGATGCAATGTGCTTAACAGAGTGCTTGAAACTTCGTATGTTTAGGAGGAAAACAGCACACCAAACAGAGAAATACTAGGAGAACTAGCTCCATATTACTGCCAAGTGGGCAAAATGGCTCATGGAGAAAGAAAACTCTAGAATGGAGAACCATTTAGGTTTAATTCAGATGGTAAATCCAGATTACTGATTTAACATTCAGGGCAGTGGGAGCATCATTTTTAATACTGTAACCAAAGAAATGTATTCATAATTTATACATAATAATAGTTATTTCTGAGACTTTCTACTGGCAAAAGTATGTGGATACTTCAAAGTTTGCAGTGATAAATGTATCACCTAAAGACTATTTCTTTGAGGGTTGTGAGAAACAGCTTCTTCAAATTCTAAATGACAGAGTGACAGCTCTTTTCAGTAGGCTGTGAAGATTTTTAAAAAATAGAGACATCATGTGTTTGTTGGATTTTCTCTAGGGTGAAGTTCCATCTTCTCTCTGACTTTGCAGGTGATCAGTCAGCATCAAAACCTGCTCATTTCCAAAGCCAACAACACCATCAACTACACACTGCTGAGTAATGACAATGCCTTCTTGAGCTACCACCCCCATTACTTCACTCAGCGGACTCTGACAGCACGTTTCCAGATGAACAATACAAAGCCACCTCATGTCCAAATGGTGCGGAAACCTGTGCTGACTGTCATGGGCTTGCTGGCACTGCTAGGTACAGTAAACACTGATTAAAGAGCACATCAGTAACCCCATATACTTACAAGCTTCCTGCCTAAGAGGGACTATTCCATCCGTTGATAACAGCAGGATTTCTCCTACCTTCTGTTTACCAGCTGTGTTAAAAAATGAAACGTGATTTCCTCTGAGAAATTATTAGCACAGGAGATGTTCCTGACAGTCTATTATCCATTTGATTTAATTTATTGCTTTGTTTATATCCTCTGTATGCCAACCACTCCTTTTTTGTTGACTGGTACTTCCCTCCTGTGCCATCTTACCAGGCTGCAAATGTCTGTAAGAAGTCCCCACAGCTGGAAGACCCATGCAGCATACTAAAGAAAGATGCTAATTCACTGTTAGATGCATAGGTGTTGCTAGTGGGACTGCTAAACATAAGTATGTGCACGCTCTGCTGTTGTAAAATTAGCCTGACTGAATGTTGTACCTGGTAAAATATGGCAGAACATAGCTTAACCTGTAGATCCCCGTGTTTTGACCCTTCGTGTATCAGAAGTTGATACAAGACTGATTAGCAGTGATGCTTACAGAGCTGTCACATTTTTTAAAGGAGAAAAGCAGATTTTTGCAGAAGTGAGCAGCAGTGAAGGCAAAAGCACTCAAAATGGTACAATTGGTGTCCTGGCATCGGTGCACACCCCAAGTGAGATGCAGCCCTCAGACAGCTGGCAAGCTACTCTTCTCGTGTATTCAAGTGAGGATAACAGGACGTCATCCAACATCACCACCATCACAGTGAATGCCACCCACGTCCCCAGACTTAGAGGTAAACAAACATCTTGTAGGCATCTCACATAATTGATCTTTAGAAAGGATAGAACATCTGCTAAAACACTTCTGAGTTGTTTTTTAGTGCAAGAGTGAGTTTCACTGGCTAACTATCTCATCTTTGGGGCACTGCAAGGTTTTCTGAGATATGATGGTGCTCTTCAAGGAAAGAGTCTTTCCTAATGCCTGCATTTTGACCCTGCCTTTAATGACAGCTGCAAGTGCTACCTTTCTGGAAAGCTGTTAGTCTCAGTGTCCTTGGCTGCATACTGCTAGGCAACAATTCCCTTACTGGGATGATTCCAAGACATCCAGTATGACCACATGATTACATAGTTGATGCAGTTGCCCAAGAAATGTGTGCCAGCACCTGTGCAAAAAATAAGAGTGTTTTAATTCTGGTTAAGGGAGTAATGGCCTGAAATTTAATATTGGCAACTACAAACCATAGAGACTTCTAAGAGTGACTTCCCAGTGGAAGCCAGGCTCTGAAGCACTGAAATCACTTTTGAGAGGTAGACTTAAACACCTTCTGCTAAATTTATTCTTGTTAATTTTAAATCCAAGTAAAGAGTTTACTCTCTTTCATTTGTGTTCCTAAAGAGATGGTGTATGTGACATATTACCTGGATAACAACCAAACCAATCCCTACCTGAAATGGAAGGAGCTAGGAAGCCCTGACTTTCCTTCTCCAGAACAGTTCCAGCAAATAAGGGATACTGAGGTATGGCCATGTGTTTGATTGAAGTGTTATGTGAGTAAAGTGCTTGTGAATTGGTTAACTGCAGCTAAAGAGACAAGAAATCAGCTTGGGTAGTCAAAATTTCCTTAGCCCACTGTCACTCACATCCTGTATAGATATAAAAAAGTGCTTGCAGTCATGCAGAGAAATGTAGCAGGCACATAACTGATTTACATTGTACAAGGGACTTGCAGGCAGATGACTGACCTCTTTGCTACTGGTCTACCCTTAACCATGGAGGTGGAGTTGCTCCAGAGCAAGTTCCACCTCTTCTCTGAACTGTTAGTGAGCTTTGAGACCTTTTCTGTTCTGTCACCCCAAATAAGTCAGGTGGCCCTGTGTGTATCACGGAAGAGAGAGATCGCTGCATTAGAGAGTTGAGGTGAATCCCCCTCAAGAACAGAAAACAAACCACTCCCTGAGGTGGAATCTGCCCAGTGCAAGTTCAGAAGACACTTGACATCTCTCAGGGGCTCACAGAGAGGCCTGCAGTTTCCCCTTATCCTCACCCATCTGGTGAAACCTCATCCTCAGAGACCAGCTGAGTGGCTGCTGTAGCTAGCGATAGCTTTCACTGCACACTGGGAATCCGTAGCTAGGAGACACGGCTGTGGTTTGTAAAGACTACCAG
Source organism: Porphyrio hochstetteri (assembly GCA_020800305.1). Lineage (NCBI taxonomy): Eukaryota > Metazoa > Chordata > Aves > Gruiformes > Rallidae > Porphyrio > Porphyrio hochstetteri. Next base: position 53,954,022 of record CM036938.1, on the reverse strand, counting down.
CCTGAAAGGCATCCATGGGAGGTTACTACAAGTGATGGATTACTATAAGTGACAGATTGTGCCTAAAGGGCGTTTGTGACCAGCCCAGTTTGAGAGACAGACACACCCTCTGTTTCCTGAAGAGCTGGAAGACAGGTGAGATAGTAGAGTCTCCCAGCTTGAAGAGCTTTGATGGCTGTAAGCCACTTAACCAGCACCAACACTAGTGGAAATTTACAGACCCAAAATAAATACAGTCACTTCACACTGATGTAACAGTCGGCCTTAAGGTGCCTTAATGGAAGATTATTTGCAATGCTTCTTTTTGGCTCCACAGGACCCAGTGGCAGCCGGCCCATTCCCATTTCCTGAAGGTGGCATCCTGACACTGAAGCAAGACTTTCCCATTCCCTCAGTCTTTCTTATCCACATCTGTGCAAGACCCAGATCTGTTCCTGATCAAGTATGTGTTGTATTCTACTGTCAGACTCACTGAATTAGAAGCTGCTTCCTGCTTTAAGACTCACTAAGAAGAGCTGGGATAGCATTTGGGCCTCTTATTTGTTAGTAAATAAGCATTTCTTCCACCCTTTGATGAGAAGACTCTCCAGGGCATAAAACAAGATAAAGAATTCTACAGCAAGTGATAAGATCTATCACTGATACAAATGCAAGTTTATCAGTGGTGGGAGAATAATAATTCATACTGGAAAGTCCAGTATGTTTTTTTTTAAAATCACAGCATGTGCTCACAGGCTTGACAATAGCTCTCCAGTTAATAACTGATAGCTACAAATAAAATGGAATCATGGCTGTCATAGATTAGACATCTGTACCTGCTCGTTCATAGGCACCCATGTTCATAGCAGTGCCCAGAGCCATTGAAGGTCCCCTGCAAGGTTTGCAGAGAGATGCTACAAAGCCACAGAGCCAGGAATTTTGGCTTTTGCCCCAATCTCAATAGAGAGAATCAAAGCAAATAATTAGTAAGGAAAGATGAACACATAAATCTGAGCTAACTGATGGGTTTGTAGTTTTCTTACATGGACATATCTGTGTCTTTGGACAGGTGACCGGTGTTCGTTTGATCCCTCTCACAATGGGGCAGGTCATTGTGTTGTGGGATGATAGCTGTGTAAATTCAAAGTAAGTATCTTTTAAAATAAAATTAATATATCTGAGTTACCAACACCTTACTCCCCAAGTTGCCACCAGTCCTACAAAGTGAAACAAGTTCACAAATTAATGACTATTTGCTTGTTGAAAGGTGCTGCAGTGCATTTGTCTGACAAAATGACCTGTAGGACCTCGACACAGTAACTGTGGAGAGCAGCCCTGACTAATTTGTCTTCTCAGCAAGGGAATCTGCCTGTTGCTCACCAGCATCCAATGGCATTTTTGAGGGACTTGCCTTCAGCACGGCAGACAGGAAGATCCAGGATGAAAATTATCCTGGTTTGGGAGTAAAAGATGCTTAACAATTTGTGATGCTGCAAGTACCTGGTACAGCAGGTCAGCCTGAGTGTTCTGTGGGCTGTTGGAGCCTCAGTTCTTCCTAATACCGACAACTCACGCTGTCCCACCTTTGGTAGGAATGATCAGCTGACTATTTCCTGTTGTTGGCCTTCTTTGTTGAAATGGCTCTCAGATTAGGATTTGATTGCTCACCACATTATCAGTTATATCTACTGAGCTGTCTGTTTTTCTTTTCCAGATGTATAAAGACATTTGAAGTAGAGTTCTCACCAGATGGAAAAGCATACCAGCGGATTAATGACAAAGACACAGTATTCACTCTCTGGGTCTACAGTCCAGGTAAGGCAAGAATATGCACAGTAGTCTGTCATGTGAATGCATCTGATGAGTGTGTGAAACATCATTTAGTAATTACTGAAGGTACACAGCTTGCTAGTGACACACACTCCCATCACAAATATGAGCACATTCCTTCTTTTAGGACCATGTTCTCAGTAACAGCCTTATTCTGAAGGACAAGGTAGCTTCTGCTCTTATGCTGGTCACCTCTCCTTCTTCCCATACCCCTTTATGGCTTGGCAATCTTAAATTACTGAGGCGCTCCCTTGTGAGAAGAGGATGTCCTCCTGTTTGACCGGACTGTCCGAACACCTGGACAAGGAGACACCCCTCTCTTCACAGTTTCCTTTATACCTGACTAGCTGCCTAAGTTTTAGGTGTTTCACAGCAGAGAGCAGAGAGTTTCATCTTTGTCAATAGACAAAGCTTCTCCCAGAGACTGTGGTCATTTCTGCTTAGGTGCAGCCTACATGCTATAGAAACAAACACAGGTGAGACATGCTGAAAGGAAGTAACAGTGTGTTCTTTGTGTGGAGTTTTTTCATGTGTGTTGGTTTCAGGTTTAGGCTTTTTTAACTAAACGTAGTCTAATCTGCTATGTGTCTGTCCAACAAATATTGCTAATAAACACTGAGCAGAGCTGTGTGAAACATTAGTATCTAAGTGATACTAATGAAGAGCAATTCAGAGAGTCTTTTGCCAGAAATACACGTTCATCTTATCCTGACAAAGGCTTAACATCAACAGTGGGTGCATCATAAAGTTCAGAGCTATTATTGCAATGTAAAAGTACACAGGTAAGCAAAGACTGTAAATCATGGCTAAGGCAAGTCTCTGAAATTAGGGTTCATTATCATCTAGTGCTGCACATCTGAGGAACCTACCAGATGTAATCGTTTATTTTGAAGCCAAAAGAAAAAACTGCTTGAAAAAAAAACCCTCAACAGCCTTGATAGCTAGGCACTTCCTTCTCAGTCATTATTTCTAGCATTCTTTTTCTTTTAGAAAAAATACTAAAGCGTACATAATAAACAAGTAAATAGATGAGAAAAAAACATTTATATCACTTGTAAGGTTAAAGACTCTGCTTGTGAAGGCTGTATTCTTTGAACTGGATCAAGGATGAAAACCAGCAGAGCCACAGAACATCAACTCACGTACCTTTGGAGCAAGTGGTGCTGCTTTCTGAGCTGAGCAATTTTCAGTCAGCCTGCACACTTCTTGTTCTGCTTCTTTGTTGATCCTGTCCCCACAAAACCTGTTGCAAAGGCACAATTCAGGCAGAAAAGTAAGTCAGAAACAAGGAAATTATTAGTTGTGGGCTGCAGAAGATGCCATAGCCTTCTTCCAAAGGGACTGCTGGGACAGCAGTCCTGTAGCTGTACTTGTAGTGGCAAGAGGAGGTCCTTGGTGCATCAAATTAAAAGAGATGGTATTTGGCCAGGAGAGATTTATAATCACTGTTACTTAGGCAGGCACAGACACACTTGGAGTGTGGAACTGATTTCACCACTTCCCCAGCCCACGCCACAAACCTGCATTTCACAGGGTGCTCCACGTCCTCTCAGCGCCACGGTGCCAGCCTCTCACAGTGACTACCTCTGGCCTTTTCATTTGCAGGGAGCTCAGTCTCCGGCTTTTACCGAGTGCGTGCCATGGACTACTGGGGGAAGGCAGGCCAGTCGTCTCTTCCTGTGAAGTATGTTGAAGCTTTCAAGGGACTCTGAAGAGTGCTGCCTGGCTTGGTGACCAAGTGGTGTACGCTGCCTTTGAATGACAGCTCCCCAGAAAAATAAACTCCTCCCAGGCTAAGGAGGGAGTATCAAAATGACCTGATGAAACAAGTTAGGAATGCAAGTTAGAAGCAACTGCCTCCATTAACTCTTCCAAGCAAAAAAAGGTAGTGTTATCAAACAGCCACCACTGACAGCCCAACTGGTACAGTTGTGAGAAGCTGCCGTAGGGCTGGAATTCAGCTTTGCAACTGGGAGTTATGGGAATAAATGCTTATTAGTCCCTATTTTACACTGAGCGAAAGGCCAGAATAACCCACGATTTATAGAGGTCCCAAACTGCAGCAGGAACAAGGTCATTGCTTCACTCTATGAGTGAGGATGGCTGCAAAGGCATGAGGAGAACATAGCTGAGAGTGAACTTCCTGCCTCAGCTGCCAGGCTGTTGTGACATAGTGCTTGGATGGAAAAGCTCACAGCAACCAGGCACACCCAGTTCCTTCTGCCTTTGTAGCTGCTTGGATGCCAGAGCACCCTCCGCATCACTGAGGCAGAGGAAGGGGTAGCAGCTCATCCCCAGAGGGGAAGAAGATGCAGGAAGCTCCAGCCCCAGACTTCCTGCATTTTCTGCTTTCTGCTTTTCCTCAAGTCACCTGTTTGCACTGTAGCCATCAGCCACTACCTCTTTGTCATGGTGGCTCTAACCCTGAAGGCCTCTCTCTTTCTCTCCATTGCTGTCACCTAGCCTGGCCTTCTACAGCCCTTACAGCTAACATCTCTCCTCAGCATACCTTCCTTCTCAGGCTGTGACCTGAGGCTTGGCTTTTGGTGGCCAGGAGAAAGCTAAAATGCTAGTTAGAGCCTTTTGTGTTTTCAAATTACAGGAGAGCACACTCTTTAATGTAAATGGAGAGCTCTGCCAACCGGTTAGGAAATCACTAAGAAAAGCTTGAGCTTCTGCACTTTGCCAAGCATGTGCACAAGCATCTGATAGCCCCAGATCACGGGCTGCAGAACACCTCTGGCTGCCCTTGCAGCTGCCAAACACTTTATGTGATGGCAAAGCTCCCTGAAATTGCAGGAGTGTTTTTTTACTCTCCCCGTTTCACAAGTGGCACAGTTTGAACCGTGGTTTTAAACTGCTTGTAGAGGGAAGGATAATGCCAGTGAAAACAGCTGGAGTGTTTTTCCATAAGAGGAGCAACGCTGTCGCACAAACAAAACCCCTACTGATCTCTTTGCTGACATCAGCCACCTCACCAACATAACAACAAAGACGGCATATTTGATGAAACATTCAGGTCTCAGACAAAAAAAACACGTTTGCACAGTAGGGAAGAGCTGAACTACCTCAAATGGCCTCGCTTTTCCAGCACAGGAAAGAAACATATACAAAAAGTTAGTATGTATGAGGTAAGGCCTTGCAAGTTCTTAACCTCTAGTTTCTTGTTCATCTGCTCATGCTGAAACATAGCCTTAAAAGATTAATTTTGTCACAGAATTCAGTTAAATGTTTCTTGCCTCACTGAAGGACCACTTATCACATCCTAGTCTGCCAAGTCCTCACCCATAAAGTCTTGTGAAGAACAGAAAAGTGCCATTGCAGCCTACTTGATAACTTTCTCAGCTTCAAAAAGTTGGTGAGAAGTTCTACTTAGATGGACATAGTAAGAACACATTTCAAAGTTGTTGTAACTGCACTGAAGTGGGGAATCAGGATATGCAGTTAATAAAACCTAGCAGTTAAGACATATTGTTTTGCCAGTATGAAGTGGAACCACAGAAAAAACTACTTTCAGAAATAGTCAAGTGTAGAACCATGGGAGGTTTCAGTGCATCTGAAGCAGGAGAAGGTGGAGGAGCTTGAGAGGACAGTTTGCCCTGTTAGGATGTCCTGTTTGAATAGCTTTTTGCTTTAAGATTTTTCCCTCACTGACAATCAAAATATAGCAGTCTTTATCAAACCACAGACGGTGCACTAATTGCAGGTGTCTGAAAGATAATTAAGCACAGCTTTCAGGAAGCGTATCGATTTTGCTCTGCAGGGATGTAGTAGACAATGTATAGTTGTGCCAGTCATGAAAAATAGAAGATCAAAACTCATTGCCCTGCTTTATTTAGCAGACAAATTATACCTCTCACAAGTGAGGTCAGTAATGGCATACATAAGGCAAGTGATGCAGAGCTGGTGAGTCCTGTTGTAAGATTTGACTTTTGCACAGATGCAGAACAGAGAATGGTGATCACTTACTGCACTGAAGTCGATCTCTATGACAAGTGATTTCCTTTAGGGCAAGTTACTGCCTTTCATAAAGTTTTAGGCTGTGAGTCTGCTGGCCCAGGATTCCCACTTCTCATCAGTGACAGGCATGAGGCTTGCAGCTGACTCTTTGAAGTCATTTGTAATTTGCATGCTTTTTTTTTTTGTCTTTTTTTAAAGAGTGCTGTTATCACATTTCAAGGGAAAATGTCTTGCATTATTGTATTGCTTATTGAAGCCTCCAAAAAGCAGAAGTTTTATTTCCAAGGGCAGAGCTCAACATGTTGTAGATGCAAATAAAATCCAGTTTCTTAGGGTCAGGTCCAGGCACTTGGAAAATCTGTCATTAGGTCTCTCTTTTAGGGCTAAACGTCATCCAGAGTGTGGAAGGCACAGTACTTTTAGGTATTCTCCTGTCATTGGCAAATATGCATGGAAAGCAGAGTTGGCAAAAAACGGTGCACTCTTTGCTCAGAACCAAGTTTTGAACATTCAGCAAGACTGTTTATTTCTCATTCTTCTTTTTTGCTGCTTTGTTATGAATTTATGTCTTTAAGCAATGAGCAAGTCTAAACATTTGCAGCAGAGAAGAGAATTTGCTATTTCCAAGCTTGACTTTATTTTCAAAAAAGTATAGAAGTTTTGGGCTGCTGCCCTTATCTCTTTTATAATTTCATGTCTACAGAAAAATGCTGTTTTGTCCTTGAAACTTGAGTTTTTCATAACCATCTGTCACTGGCCTTGTCTGACCAGGCTTCCAAAATGGCATGTTTAACTCTACCTTCTCTTCCATTACCGGCACGCGATCAGCTTGCCCTCACAGTTTCGGTTTTCAGAAGTGCCAGATGTGCGTAGTGCTGACTGGGAGCAGCCTCAGAACCAAAGCAAGGCTGCAGAGAGTTCAGGTATTTCTCTTGCTAGCTGTAAATCCAAACAGGAAAATCCAACTGCAGCTTCAGGATGAGGTTTGCCTGCTCTTCAGACGAAAGCTTCTGAGGTGATGTAACAGTTTTGCAACTGGTAAAATGAAAGCTAAGGAAAAATCTTTAAACTGAGTGTTTTATATTGCCTAATTGTGTGTATACTGCCTATGTAACCATCTTTTGTGCTACCCAATAAACCCTGGTTTTAATCTTTCATATGAACCCCATAAAGACAGGATCTGATCGTTGTGTTCTAGTAACTGCTCAGAACTCTTGTGTTAACAACTTAATCTTGGCAAGTAAAGCCCGTTTTCAAGGTATAAAGTTGCCTTGATTGGTGCATATGCCACCATTACAGAAAACAAACGTGCACGGGGCATCGCTGTAGGAAATGTCAGGGCTGAAGGAGGAGGTTGTGTGTGCTGCAGGGTGTGCATTACCTCAGCTGCCACAGCCCAGGCAGAACTGGGCTAACTCAACATGATGCCGTAACATCAGACATCAGGACTTGCAGTGCCCTTGCTGGGAAGAGGTTCACTGGTGTGTGAAGGACAATATCCTTGCAGGGTTCCTCCTGCTGTTGCAGAGTCATAGCCTTTCTGCAAACACTAATGGACTTTCTGAGGACAAAACAACAGTCCTTTTCATTTGTAAACAGCTTTTTCTTTTCTCTTGTTAGTGGAAAGTTTGTGCGGAACAGAAATTACAACTTGGGACCTGTACACACACTCAAAACCAGCAATAATGGACTGGTTCTCATCAGCAGCTCAAACAGCAGACAGAACTGTGTCTGCCCCTAGACAAACCCTAGATGTTTTACGTTGAACGAAGTGGAATATTAAGAGAAGTCTAAATCATATCAGAACACGCTGCCTGCCCTACCCTACCTCCTCTTCCACATTTCCTGCAGTAAATAGATATGAACTAACTCCCATCTGTTCATTAACTCACCAGGTCATGTGATGAGGGCCTGCATACAGTCATGATGGGAACATGCTCCCACGGTTCATCCAAGAACATGACACATTCCTGGGGCATGTAAATTCTGTGATGCTCCCAGAATCACCACTGTCCTTCAGTGAACCTGGAAGCACAAGCTTGTGTGGCTGAGGAGGGCTTTCACAACCTACCTCATCTAGATAGACTGTACTAAGAACAGTAAGGATGTGCTTGGTTCTGCCTGCAGATCCTTCTTGCTCTGGTCATACAATTACTGTAATTGTAGACATTAAAAATCCCACTTTGCTAATGCTGGTAGTATTGGTCTGAATGACTTGGCCAAAGGCCAGGCTCCTGCAGCTGGGGTTTAGCGTTGTCTAATCACTTCTGATAGAAGTCCTAAGTTCACAGATCTCCACCCCAATACTTCCTCATGGGAGAATGAGGCAAGTGGTGAACATTCAATCAATGCACTGACCTTGCACTTAGTCCAGAACAAAAGGCTGGTATTTTCTACACATTCATTAGTCTCTGTGTAGGTTTTTGTTTACATTGCCCCCTGCTGCTTGTCTGCCTCTGTCCTTAGCTTTAGATGGTAGTTCATCATCTTTTTCCCTGTCAGGGTAGCCTTCCATAGACCCAAAGAGCAAGGAACACCATTATTCAGTGCTGGCTGAGAGCCTTAGGAGTCCTGCCTGGACTTGAAACACAAGCTTGAGAGACATCTCTGGGGATAATGTTTCTGGCCATGGAGAAGAATCTACTAGTCCATGTTTTTTATGCTCCTTCCAACAGATGCAGTAGATAATCATTGGATGCTCTAGATAAGATTGTGTAAGCATCTTGCAGAAGCTGTTTTATAGTGTAGCACTCTGAAGGTCTTCACTCAGTATCAACCTTGTGTCACATACCTTTTGGAAGTCTCAGGAGTGGGGGCTGTTCAGCTTGGACTTCCCTTTGTGCTTGGTAATCATGACTTGGAAAAATCGATGTTGCTGGCAAACTGCAGGGTTCAGCAGTGTGCTGGTGGTGTCCTGGACTAGTAGGACTGTGTTTATTCATAGAAAACATTCAGAGTGAATGTGAGCAGTGGGGAATACTTGTAAAAAAATGCTGGCTCTGGTTACTCTTCTTCTAAATGGAGTTGTCTAGATACTAATTGAGCGCACCCTCAGTCAGTTTGCAGATGACACCAAGTTGTTTGAGGGTAGGGAGGCCCAACAGAGAGATCTGGACAGGCTGGATTGATGGGCCAAGGCCAGCTGTTCAACAAGGCTCAGTGCAAGGTCCTGCACTTGAGTCACAACCACTCCATGTAACGCTACAGGTTTGGAGAAGAGCAGCTGGAAAGCTGCCCAGCAGAAAAGGACCTGGGAGTGTTGGTCAACTGCCAGCTGAACCTGAGCCAGCAGTGTGCCCAGGTGGCCAAGGTGGCCAACAGCATCCTGGCTTGTATCAGGAATAGTGTGGCCAGCAAGACCAGGGGAGGGATTGTCCCTGGGTACTGAGGATTGGTGAGGCCCCACATCAAGCACTGTGTTCAGGCCCCTCACTACAAGGGACTGAGGTGCTGGAATGTGTCTGAAGAATGGCAGTGAAGCTGGTTAAGTGTCTAGAGAGCAAGTCTTCTGAGGGGTGGCTGAAGGAACTGGGTTTGTTTAGTCTGGAGAGAAAAAGAGGCTGAGGGGAGCCCTTGCACATTACAACTACCTGAAAGGAGGTTGTATCCAAGGGGGTGTTGGTCTCTTCTCCCAAGTAACAAGTGACAGGAGGAGAGGAAATGGGCTCAAGTTGCACACGGGGAGTTTCAGATCTGATGTTAGGAAAAATTTCTTCACTGAAAGGATTGTCAGTCACTGGAAGAGGCTGCCCAGGGAAGTGATTGAGTTATCATCACTGGAGGTATTTAAAGATGAGAAGATACGGCACTTAGGGACATGGTTTAGTGGTTGGACTTGGCAGTGTTAGGTTTGCTTTTGGCCTTGATGATCTTAAAAGGGCCTTTCCAATCAAAACCTATTTATTCCATTGTTTTGATTCCCTCTGTCTATGAAGTTCTTGTCCATAAAATTTGTTGCCTCCTCATCTTTCACTTCTGTACCTCTTGGATACTGGAGGCTAGATGATGAAGGCATTGGGTAGTAAATTACTGCCCATGCCATGAGAAATGCAAGTAACTGCTCATTTAAAGCAACATTTGAGTGTTATTGAAAGGAACAGCTGCTTTATTGCATTTGTGATTCAGGGGCTAATTACAAATTGCCTGTGCAGACTTTTGAGTATTCGGATGTACCAGAAATAACCGTAAGATATTACCAGGCAGCGAGCATCACACTGTCAGGCTCATCACAGAGTTGTTGTTTTGGAGGATTTCTCAGCTACAGAATTTAAATAGAAACATTGGTGGGAGAAGTAGGTTGTGTACACCAGACATCTGCAGACACCCACAAATCTTTGTTGCTTGGCACAGCCTTAGCTGGGACACCCACCTATTACCCGGGACACCCACCTATTACCCCTGGTCCACAAACCCTCTTCAGCTCAGCCTTGAAGAGCCTCACTGCAGGTAGCTCCATCTTTGACCCAGTCTCCAGTCCTGTTTCTGGCCAGAGCCACCTCACAGGCATGCCTGTGCCCTGCCCTGTGCCTTGCTGCTCTCACTCACTGGCTGGACTTCCCATATGAACCCCAGACCTGCATTTGTCTGATGATCAGTGCTGGCCAGGGGGCCTGTCCCAGCCCCTATCCCTACCCTGCTCCCCCTGCATGGTGCTGGGGGGGGACACACTGCCCTGCCTGTGCTGAGGCCACCCTTGGCTGCTGTCTCACCTTCCCTCAGTGAGCAGCCATGCTCTCCCTGCTACCTGACAGGACAGCAAGTTACAAAAAGCAGTCCCAGAGGCGTGGGTTTTTTAAAAACATTTATTGACAAATGCCACATTAGGTATTCCCTTCAAAATTTAAATATGAATACTGTATTGCACAGTCTACAAAACCCCCAACATTTTCATGTGTTTTTCTGGGAAAAACACACTAGTCCATACTATGATTTTCTTTTTTTATTAGCTGAGTGGCAACTTCAAGACCAAGAGGTCTGGTTTCTGTGCTTAAGGATAGGATCAGAAGTGTGCTTCTAGCAGGCGCCTGGAAAGAAAGAAAAGTAAACTTGTTAAGTGAATTTGTGAAGTGCTTGAACAGCCTTCTAGTCTTCAGTGAAGCTGTAGCTACAGCCTTCCTACAGTACTTCTGAATCACTGGACAGGATTAGGATGAGAAGTTCCAGAAGTTACCTCTGGCATTGCACTGTTGGCATGGCACTTGTGCAGCCTGTGCTCGTCCCAGCTAGCCATGAGTCTCACTTCCCTGAGCCCATAGTCCTGAGGACACAGACCAGCCTCCCTCCCTCTGCTGCAGTAAGCAAAATGGGGGGACATGGGGCAAAAAAGAGGGGCATGGGGAGGCTCGTAACAGTCCCATAATGTACTGGGTAGTGGAGGACAGGCTTACACAACAGCATACCCTTCAGGAGATTTTTAGCTGCTATTTCTTGCCCAGGAGTGCAGAACACATGGGTTCCTGTGGGAATCTCCAGGTCCTCAGGCCCAGCTCAGTAAAGAGCCGGTCTCCAAGCAAGGCTGTGTGCATGTGAAGGGTGTGAGCACTCAGCTGGCAATGAAGAGGAGTTTCTGCCTCCAGCATAGCCCTAAAAAAATTATCTGCCTGTCTCCTGGAGAACATGTGAGCTAAAAGATCAGCTCCTATGCCTCTAGAAAAAAAGTTGTCTCCAAGTGCTCTGTTACGTGTATGCTGCACGACTGCTGACTCCTGCTGCCAGCAGACACAGTTGGAACACTGCTCAGAGCTCCTCAACTCTGATACTCAGGCTGCCACTCACAGTGGAGCCACAAAGAGTGAGGATGCTCCATCCTGAAGGCAACTTCTCCTCCTTTCCTGGAGGACAGTTACACAGACCTATGTTAAGACACTGTTACCACGTGGACAGGACAAGTATTTCCAAGCCCAAAAACACCAGGTTGTTAGACCCATCCCTGCCCTTTCTAGTTATTAGGATAGCAAAGCTGATCTTCCTTTGGTAGTGTGTCCATTTCAGCACACAGGATTCCTATAAGGGCAAGCTGAAGGCTGCAGAACAACTGTGTAACAGGTTCTCTCCCTTGTGAGGACTTTCCTTTGCAGATATTTTCATATTAGATATTAAACAAGAAAAAAAATAGTTGGTGAAAGGGTACACCTTAGTTCCTTAGTTTGCTACAGTTCTCTCACGTTTACAGAAGACGCAATCACCTACTATACAAGCTGCCAGCACAGCTAAATTGCTAATTGGTTTGCTAATTAGCTGAAGATACCTGACTGCAGCACAGGCTGGAACTGGCCAGACATGCAGATTTCCTCCTGCTTCTGACGCACGATGCGCTGGATGGCTGGGGGCAGCCCACGGGGGTTGCGCGAGAAGATCAGGGAGTAGCCGTCGTCACAGGAGCCATCCTCCTTCAGGCTGCGGCAGGCGTAGGTAATGGCATAGTTATCATAGTCGGTGTCAATCACCCAGTAGTTGTCCCCTGCAACACCAGAACGTAGAGGTTTGTCATGGCGGGGAAAACTGAGCAGAGGTGGATCCAGTCATCCCTCAGGGAGACACCTCTCTCACACATATGCAGGGATAGCTTCCCAAAGTATAAGTCATCTCCCACATCCAGCTTATCTTCACACCATGAAGTGAAGGACTGCAACATGCATCCTGAGACCATGTTGCTTCCCATGATGGTCAGTACATTTTCGCCTTTGGTTTCTTAGGCTAGAAGTATTAGGAGGACGGGAATTCTTGGGGTTTCCAATGACAAAACAAACTGCTCTATGCTTCTCTCATGTGTGAAGGGGGTTGGCATACCAAATAAATTTTGGCCACACAGATTACATTCCTCTACAAGAAGCCTCGGCAAAACATGCTTCCTGTTTTCCAGCCTTGCTGAACTAAGTGTATGTGGCTGTGGCTTGCCTGCCAGTATCAAGTGAATGTACCTGCTCCTTAACACATTAGCAGGCCAAGTCCTGCCCAGCTTCCGAAGCTGGATTTTCACAGCGGTGGGAGCCTTGGGCACAGCATGCCTTGGCTGTGCAGGGTGCAGAACTGACCTGCAGCACAAGCAGTTTCTGCAAGGGAATTGCAGTTAACAGCTCCATTTTCTTGAGTATGCTGAGGAGAACTGGGCCTTGCTGCTGGGGAGCAGATACGTGTCCACACAACACCTCCCTTCAGTTATGAAGAGTACTTCACAATGGCCACTGCGGAGCCCAGGAAGTATTGCTTCCCTAGGTTCAGCACCCCACTTGGCTGTAGAAAATCTGTGTGACCCACTGCCTCTATCACAGAATCACAAGGTTGGAAAAGACCTTTAAGATCATCAAGTCCAACTGTTCTGTGCTATGCTAAACCATATCCCTAAGTACCTGACCTACCCTTTCTTTAAAGACATCCAGGGAATCACAGAATTGTAGGGGTTGGAAGGGACCTCGAGAGATCATCGGGTCCAACCCCCCTGCCAAAGCAGGCTCCCTAGCACATATTGCACAGATAGGCGTCCAGGCGGGTCTTGAATATCTCCAGTGAAGGAGACTCCACCACCTCCCTGGGCAGCCTGTTCCAGTGCTCAGTCACCCTCACTGTGAAAAAGTTCTTCCGCATGTTGGTGCGGAACTTCCTATGCTCCAACTTGCAGCCATTGCCCCTTGTCCTATCCCCACAGACCACTGAAAAGGGGCTGGCTGATTCCCCCTGCATCCCCTGCTTCAGATAATTATAAACTTTGATTAGGTCCCCCCTTAGTCTTCTCTTCTCAAGGCTGAACAGTCCCAGCTTACTCAGCCTTTCCTCATAGGGGAGATGCTCTAGGCCCTTAATCATCCTCGTAGCCCTTCTTTGGACTCTTTCCAGGAGATCCCTGTCCTTTTTATACCAAGGAGCCCAGAACTGGACACAATACTCCAGGTGGGGCCTGACCAGGGCAGAGTAGAGAGGGAGGATCACCTCCTTTGACCTGCTGGCTACACTCCTCCTGATGCATCCCAGGATCCCATTGGCTCTCTTGGCCACTGAGGCACACTGCTGGCTCATGGCCAACCTGTCATCTACCAGGACCCCCAGGTCCTTCTCCACTGAGCTCTTCTCCAGCAGGTCATCCCCCAGCCTGTACTGATACAAACAGTTGTTCCTTCCCAGGTGCAAGACTTTACACTTGCTTTTGTTGAACTTCATCTGGTTTCTCACTGCCCAGCTCTCCAGCCTGTCCAGGTCTCTCTGGATGGCAGCGCAGTGCTCCTGCGTGTCAGCCACTCCTCCCAGCTTTGTATCATCGGCGTACTTGCTGAGGGTGGATGTTATTCCCTCATCAAGATCGTCAATGAAGATATTAAACAGGACTGGACCCAACACTGAGCCCTGGGGAACACCGCTGGTAACAGGCCTCCAGTCAGATTCTACTCCACGAATCACAACCCTCTGGGTTCGGTCCGACAGCCAATTCTCAACCCACCTCACTGTCCACTCATCTATCCCATGCTTTCTCAGCTTTGCTATCAGGATGTCATGGGAGACAGTATCAAAGGCCTTGCTGAAGTCAAGGTAGATGACATCCACTGCTCTCCCTCCATCTACCCAGCCTGTCATGAGATCGTAGAAGGCTATGAGGTTGGTCGAGCACGATTTCCCCTTAGTGAATCCATGCTGACTACTCCTCATGACCTTCTTCTCTTCCAATTGCTTGGAGATGGCATCCAGAACAAGCTGTTCCATTACCTTTCCAGGGGCAGAGGTGAGGCTGACTGGCCTATAGTTACTAGGTTCCTCCTTCTTGCCCTTTTTAAAGACTGGAGTGACATTGGCTATCCTCCAGTCTTCAGGCACTTCTCCTGTCCTCCAAGACCTGTCGAAGATGATAGAGAGCGGCTCAGCAATCACCTCCGCCAGCTCCCTCAGCACACGTGGATGTAACCCATCTGGGCCCATGAATTTGTGTGCATTAATCCCTTTGAGCCGCTCCTGGACCTCCCCTACTTGAACCAGAGGGAAATTCTTCATTTCCCAATCAGTCCTACTCTCATCCAGTGTCTGTGGGTCCCAGGGGGCCTTTGAAGTGAAGACCGAAGCAAAGGCGGCATTCAATATCTCCACTTTCTCAGCATCCCCCGTAACCAGGACACCCTCCTTATTCAGCAAGGGACCTACATTATCCCTGGACATCCTCTTACTGTTCACGTGTCTAAAAAACCCCTTTTTATTATCCTTTATGTCCCTTGCCAGCTTAATTTCCAAGAGGGCTTTAGCCTTCCTAGTTGCATCCCTACAGGCCCTGACCACATTCCTGTATTCTTCCCAGGTGCTCAGACCCTTTTTCCACGATTCATAGATCTTCTGCTTCTCTTTGAGTTTGCTCAATAGCTCCCTGTTCATCCATGCAGGTCTTCTGCCTCTCTTTCCCCATTTCCTCCTCAAAGGGATGCATCGTTCCTGTGCTTGGAAGAAGTGCTGTTTGAATGCTAGCCAGCTCTCGCAGGCTCCCATTCCTTCAAACAGCGTAGCCCACGGGATAGCCCCCATTAAGTGGCGGAGGAGATCAAAGTTAGCTCTACCAAAATTCAGGGTAGCTATCCTACTTTTTGGCTTGCTTCTTCCACCCAGGATCATGAACTGAACCATTTCATGGTCGCTTTGCCCTAAGCTGCCCCCGACCTTCACTTCCCTAACAAGTCCATCCTTGTTAGTGAAAACAAGGTCCAGCAGCCGCCCTCCCCTTGTGGGCTCCTGCACCATCTGTAGCAGGAAATTGTCTTCAACACACTGCAGAAATTGTCTGGACTGCATACGACTGGCCGTATTGCTTGCCCAGCAAATATCTGGGTAGTTGAAGTCCCCCATAAGGATCAGTGCCCGGGAACTTGAGGCTACTTCTAACTGTTTATGGAATGCGTTATCTACCTGCTCCTCTTGATCAGGGGGCCTATAGCACACTCCCACAACAATGTCCCCCATACCGGTTTGCCCCTTGATTTTAACCCACAAGCACTCGACAGAAGGTTCATCCTTCCCCAGGTGGAGCTCAACACATTCTAGGTGCTCTCTCACATAAAGAGCAACTCCTCCACCTCGCTTCCCTAGCCTGTCTTTCCTAAAAAGCACATAGCCATCCATGACAGTGTGCCAGTCGTCCAGGTTGTCCCACCACGTCTCTGTGATTGCGATGAGATCATGGCCCTGCGACCGCACAAAGATCTCTAGTTCTTCTTGTTTGTTCCCCATGCTACGTGCATTTGTGTAAAGACAGTTCAGTGGTGAAGCAGATGTAGGTATCCTCAACGGCCCACAGCGAGATTTCTGACAGGGGACTGGCAAAAGTGGCTCCACGGAGGAGTACTCAGGGCAGTCCACAGAATTTTCCCTACTCTCACGTGGAAAAACGTCCCCAAGTCCACGACTGTGCTGTTGGTATTTACCTCTTCCCACCGTCAACTCCCGTTGTGTCTCCCGAAGCCTAACCCTGGCAGCCGCCTTAATATCCCCTTCCCCCTTCCTAACTAGTTTAAAGCACGATCGATGAGCCCTGCTATCTCCTGGGCGAGGATCCGCTTTCCTTTATAGGACAGGTGAGCCCTTCCCTGGGCAGCCTGTTCCAGGCCCTGACAACTCTCAGTAAAAAATTTCTTTCTAGCATCTAATCTGACCCTGCCCTGACACAGCTTTGTGCCATTCCCCCTTGTCCTATCACCTGTCACCTGGCTGAAGAGACCATCACCTATCTCTCTATAACCTCCCTTCAGGTAGTTGTAGGCGGTGATAAGGTCTCCCCTCAGCCTCCTCTTCTCTAAGCTAAACATCCCCAGCTCCCTCAGCCGCTCCTCATAGGATTTGGCCTCCAGCCCCTTCACCAGCCTGGCTGCCCTTCTCTGGACTCGCTCCAGGACCTCAATGTCCTTCTTATGGTGAGGAGCCCAGAACTGGACACAGTACTCGAGGTGTGGTCTCACCAATGCCGAGTACAGGGGCAAGCAAAGGCTTAGTTTTGCTAAGCTGCATTCTCCCTTTAATGTATGTGGTGTATAGGTGAGGGTCTCTGAGGAGCCTCTGGATGCTGTCCCTGCTGTGGAGATAAAAAGCACTGTTTGAATAAAGTGTCTTCCCAAAAAATAATGCTTTGTCTCCGCTGGAAGGTCTGAGCTCAAGGGTTTTTCCTGCTCATAGACTGAAACACACAAATCTGGGTAGCTGGCTATCAACCAGCACTGGCGGGCTGGGGAAGTTCACTCACCACCACTGGAGAGGTAGCTGGCGAGGCCCTGGTAGGTCATGTACATTTTTGCTGGAGTGGTTGGGTCAGGCACTGTATACTGAGCAGCCATGTCAGCACAGATCACCCAGAACCTGTAACGAGATCCATGAGACTGAAGGTAAAACTTTGCAGCATGTGAGCTCCAAATGGTTGCCCTTCACTGAGGACTTGGGCAGGAAGCAGGCTACAGTTCAGCACAGCTGCCTCAGGCATGGGCACAGCCTTTCCTAACACAAAGTCACTGTCATTAAGTCACACCAATCGGTGACGCACACACGCCCCATCACTGACAGCGCATCGCTGCTGCCCGGTCCCCCCCTGTGCTGTGCAATTACACTGTGGCTGGGGCAGTGCCCCTGCTCCTTCACCTCAGCAGGCTTTTACCACCCATTTCTGTACAAGCAGGCAGCCATCAAGCGAAAAAAAGATGGACATTGTTTCTTGGATCCCTGCTGACAGTTTTCTGAGTGAGCTGACCTGCTGTTGGGCTCATTTGTTCCTTTCCTGGGTAGAGGTATGAAATTGGCTCTCCTGTCCCTTTACCCTTCCTAGCTCTGTTGGCACAGGGGTGTCAGTCACAAGTACGTAAGTAATTGCAGCCACTCTGCAGTCCAAGCTGGTTAAAGGCCTTCACACAGGCTGTAGGTGCCTGAAGGGCCTATGCTTCTTGTTGACATCTTGGTTTGTCAAGCGTTACCTGGATTTGTGAAACAGTGGAAGGGTTTCCATTCCCTTCCCTGTATGGGCTGTGCTTCCCCTTTACCCTGCCATTGTGGGAACAAATTCCTGGCAGCCTTCAGACTCCACTCGATTTCTGAAGAGTCCGTTCAGGAATCTTCCCACCTGCACTGTGTGGCATGCCTACAAAGCTTCATTGGCTGCATCCCAAAACATCCTGGTGTGCTGTGCTGTTAAGACTTACAAGGTTTATAGCCACCTGCTCTACTCAATTACTCACACATTTAGACAGTTTTTGCTAGTTAACACACGACAGAACTAGCACTAGCCTACTGGAAGCCCCAGATTTTCTTTTCTACACCCAGAAAGCTATTCAATCACTGTGCATGCTGTAATTCCTTATAGTAACCACGACCAACAGGTAAAACTCACAAGCTTCCTTCCATCTGGCATCCAAGAGTTAACCATGTGTTTTCCCTGATATTTTCATCCGGCACTGCAGATCTGTGAAAGTTATGTTTGCTTACACTCCTCTTCTCCTGAACCTCTCAGTGAAATGAGACCTGTCCTACCCTTGCAGTCCCACAGGCTTTGCTAGCTCCTCTCTCTTGGATGCAATTCATTTACCTAAGCACTCTGTCACTGAAGTCTTGGCTTTGTAATTGACTTTATGCAGTACTTTTGTGATGGACCCAGACCAGAGCCAGGCTGAGAAATAACCCAGGACTCAAAAGCATCTAACCTCTGGCTTCTGATGTATTACCCTGAGCTCCCCCTTTTGATGAAGAAAGCCCAGTTGTGTTGTGTGCTCAGGAGAGATCACCATCAATGTCACGCTCCTCTAGAACCTCATGGCAGCAGCTAGAGCTGAAAGTCAAGAGAGCTCACCCAAAAAGCTTCACCCGGCCTTTGGAAGATGCTGTCATTGTGCCATCTTCCTCCACGGTGTATTCAGCAGAGATGTTGTCCTGAAGGAAAAGGCCTTCTGGATCCTTCTTGGCCAGGGCATACCATTTTCCTGCATACTAACATGAATAGCTGTTAACAGCTGGATTAACCACCATGGCAACATTAGCACAAAAGCGATTTTGTAAACATAGTGCCCTTCTAACTACCCATTGCCTGCCCTATGGAGAAAGTCTGAGTTTGGGTGGGTGTGTGTGTAGCACACAGGTATTTCTGTGTGTGCTAGTTGTCACCTGAGACATTCCTGTCACAGTGACCCCACACTGAAACCTCCTCGCATCCTCAGATGCCTGCTGGGAGTCAGGCTGGTTCTTCCCTGCTCCTGTTCAGGCTTCTGCTTATCCGTGGAAGATGCCATCAGCACTATCAAATTGCAGCCACAAGGACCTTCTCAGGCTGGCTGGAGGCACTCCTGGGGCTGCTGGGGGCAGCTGATCTTTGATGGTCAAAAGAGTCTACCCAGCGAAGCAGAAGGCAACAATGCTCAGAAGACTATCAGTAATGGAAAATGAAATGAAATTAAGAGAAAGAACATTTCTAGGAAAAAATGAGTCTCTGAAAACATGCGAGCAGTTTTCAGTAAAATGAAAACAAGATCTAAACAGGTGACTGACAAGAAGGCCATCAAGAGTTAACATTATCAGTAAAAATACTGAAAAAAACAGAACTTAACTGTGTTAAATTTGATTCTTCAGTGAAGCTAATGAAGTGTATTTGGCAAGTTACATGCTTAAGCCTGAAACAAAAACTCCATCATTCGCAAATACAGAAGCCTGAGAAGTATGACTTTTGGAAACCAGGATGTTCCCAAAGCTCTCCCCACACACAGGTTTTTTCCAGCAAAGCCCATCTTGTGTAGAGGAATTGCTGGCCCCACCCCAGCTGTGCCTGGAAGGGATGTTTGTTAGGAGAGCATCAAGATAGGTACTGGCACAGCCTGTGTGGACCTTTACAAGACCAAGTTAGCCCTGATTTCCTTCTCAGAGGCAGGCAGATTAAATGCTGTGATTAAGCAAGAGACAGTCTGCAATGAGCATACCCAACAACATAGTTTTTCAGCTTGCTGTGACAGAATGGCTGACCCTCACAGGGGCCTTTTATTTGAGCTTTCTCTCTGACAGGCATCTAAATTGTTTCATTCATGTGATCGCTTAAAGCTGAGAGCTGTATGAGCCAATAGAAGATGACATCTAACAGAACAAAATCACATCTAACAGAATAACATTCTTGTCTTTCAGGGCTGGTTTTACCATAATGCTCAGAAGGCTAAACAGCAGTGAGAAAAGCAAACTACAGGAGCAGTGTCAGAGAGACAGCATTAAAAAAAGAAGTTAGCTTCTTGGTGTGGAACACCATTACATTAACACAACCTATACACTGGAAAAACAGTTTGTATATGAAAGTTCTTCACATAGACTGTTGAAGTAACCATCATTACCCTTTTCGGATCAAAATTGTCTTTCACAGAGAAAGACTCCACTGCACAGGTCTGAGCTAGGCTATATTCAACAGAGGAGAAGATCGAGGCCAGGAAAATGTACTGTGTGTATTTCATTCTGCAAGACAAAAGCAATTGTGGAGTTTTATTTCATGGAGTAGATATGGCTAGCTAGTGCTGTACCTACAGATACATTTTAAATCAGTTTCTTTCCATGCTGAGTAGACGACTAATTCCTCCTCTGAGAAACCACTGGGTCACTATGGTACCTAAATCCAGCTAAAACTGAGCATCAATGGCAATTACCTGGCAAGAGGATTTGCTTGTCATTAGTAGTACTGCAGTTCATTATATTTTTAAAATCAAGCCAGAATCTGGGTAAGGTTGGTAAGAATTGATAAAAATTTGGGGGGGTTAAATTTTTTTTTCACAAGAAGAAGAATATTCTGATGAGCTCTGATAAAGCACTGCAGGCTGTGAGGATGCTGTTTCTAATTATTTGATGGTGGGGTTCACTTTGCTTTCAAACCAGCAAAGCCTTGTTGTCGTGACCAGTTCTCATCACCAAAACAGGCTTTTCCAAGCTGGCTACTCTAGCAGCGAAATACTCCCCCGTTTTGTCTGCCCTCAGACCCTGCAAACATGGCAGATAACGTTAAATTTCCAGAGGCTTGATCTGCCATTTCACGACAACCACAAAGTGGCCATGGATTTATTTGTCTCCTCAGGTACCCCAGCTCATCTGTATCCCAGCACATTTGTGTCTCACACTTTGGGAAGAGACCACCTGCATATAAATTCTTGCGGAGTATTTGACCTTGAATACCTGTTCTGATGCCAAGGTAAAACACAATTACCTGAAACTTGCCTGCAGAATCCAAGCTAAGCTACCAGCCCAGGACTTCCACACACCTGAGCTGCTACTCTGTTCCCACTTGCTGCCATGCAAGCTGCACTTCCCTGCTGCAGGAGATGCTAATCTGGCCCTTCTCTGCTGAAGAGAGACCTACCTGTTGGGGTAGAGATGCTGAAGATTCCTGAGACTACTTTGCTTCAGTCTTTGGGCTGCAGTCAGCAGGAGAGTTTTGTGTCAATTACGCTCCAGCTGCCTTTAAATAATGAATCTGCAAAGTCATTAATTGGTTAATTTTGTTCGTGTGCCTGAATAAAACACTTAATCTTGGATAATCCATTATGTAAAAACCAACTGTAATCCTCACACTGGTGGGTCTGACTGCTATACTAATACAAACACAGCTTTTACATAATGGAAAAAGCTTCCCAGAAAGCTAGTAAGTCTGCTGATGTGATTGTACCACACCTTTGTCCCATTGAAGTCTTTCTGCTTCCAACACGTGTTAGGAGAATAAGCACCAGAGCATTAACCAGAGAAACTCATGGACTACATATACTTATCTGCATAGACACATGTTCATATTTGATGACTGGAGTGTGGTAGATACATAATAAGATCTTCCAATATATGCATCCTTAAATTAAGGTGATCCTTGCGAGGATAATGCATAATGTTGTGCATGATCTACTAAGGGGAAAACCAAGTGCAAAAATTTTTGCCTTCATGTTCACGTCAAAATCTTGTAGTCCCCAGTTCTCCTGTGCACTGAAATATCTTTATGCCCATTTTTCCCAGCTCATCTTGACAACATTTCCAGTTACATTAAAACTATAGCTCTCTCTTTCCCAAGATGTTCTCCTTAGAAGCCTTCCACAGGGATGGAAGGAAACACAAAATGTTGAGAAGGCAGAAATGGCTAGAAAAACATTTTTGGCAGCAAACCATGCCTGCCATTCTCACAATTTCCCTAAGTGCTCAAAGGATGTCTATGTACTCTTTCTACATAGGGTCACCTGGGAGATTGAAAGCTTCAGGCTCTCATCTAGGAGCTGCCAGCACTTGCACTTACCTGTCCCACTGGGTGCTGGCGAGCCTTGGACATACCCTCTAGGGATGGCTCTACAGTTGCTACAGGGTAAGCGCAAGGAATCCTTAACCTCCTGGTACTGATCCAACATTCTGGGCATTCAAAGTAAGACTAAAGCCTTCTGGATGTGTTGGACTTGCTAAAAAGATCACTTACATCTGCTTGCTCAGGAATTCCTGAACAGAAACAAGTAACCTCACCTTCTGGTGGATGTGAGCTGTGTTGATTTCTAGGCAGTTTGCTTGGGATTACCTGTTGTGATGGAAAGACAGTTCCTGTTGGCTGCCAGAGGAAGCTTTGCTTTGGCCTCTGTGCATCCTCCACTTACATATTAGAGGAAGGCAATGATGCTTCAAATGCACGTGTCTGGCAGAGGGACTGTCTCACACCATTTGTGTGGCTTCAGAGGTAGCCTGGGCAAGTTGACCTGATGGTAACTGGGATAGAGAGGCAAGAGCCCCTATCCCAGGCTGGAGGTAACCAGGAGTAGGTGCCACAGCAGAGCTAGGTACAGCCTCCATACCCTTCCAAGCCATGGTGGGGCCATGCCAAGACATGCTGTGCTCTCAGCAGAAAAGCTGAGTGAGCTGGGACTGTTCAGTCTGGGGAAAAGAAGACTAAGGGGGGACCTAATTAATGTTTATAAATATCTTAAGTATGGGATGCAGGGGGAATTGGCCAACCCCTTTTCAGTGGTCTGTGGAGATAGGACAAGGGGCAATGGCTGTAAACTGGAGCACAGGAAGTTCCGCACCAACATGGGGAAGAACTTTTACACAGTGAGGGTGACAGAGCCCTGGGACAGGCTGCCCAGGGAGGTGGTGGAGTCTCCTTCTCTGGAGATATTCAAGACTCATCTGGACGCCGACCTGTGTGACCTGTCCTAGGGGACCTGCTTTGGCAGGGGGGTTGGACCTGATGATCTCTTGAGGTCCCTTCTAACCCCTGTGATGCTGTGATTCTGTGATTTTATAAATGCCTTTCTTTGGGGCAGGTGGAGCACCTAGGTGCTGGCCAGTGTTATGCACAGCAGCCCCTTCTTCTCCCTGCACATTTTGTCTGGGTTTATCCAGGAACACAAGACCAGGAGGTACGGGGAGATGGCATAACACCCCAACTGCTGTGACAAGGTACTGGCTAGTTCATGTCCTGGGCAATATGGATCTACCTTGTCCTGCCTGGACCCCTTGGCCTAATTTTCTAGAAAGATGCCAAACAGCCATTTGCTGAACTAATCCTTCAGCACCATATGTACCATGCTCCAGGGATGAGCAGGGCCCTTGAAAGGACTGCACAGCACTGAGTGTGAAGATAACCAGGTTTATTAATTCAGGCACAGCTCTTTACCTGTGGCCTTGCACACACGCTGCACTGCCTACCTTCAGGTCTCCTGGCACAATCTCCTTCTACTTGTGTCTTCTTCATGGCAGCATTTACTTAATTTAAAAGTGAAAGGAAAATTAATAGAAATCCCGTTTAATGTCTTTAAAATGCTTGGCCATTTAAAGAGTGACATAAAAAGTTAACTTCTTAAACTGCTTTTTAAGGGCTAGGTTCCCACTAGATTTTCAAAGGACTTTCCCATGACACTGAATCCAAGTGCAGAAGTGTGTTCTCCCACCCTGACCCACCCTGGGATTCCACCCTGGGATTTGAGACAGAACAAGCTGCAGTGTTTTCTGTAAAATAGAAGGGCTTCAAAACACTTATCACTTCATCTGTTTCCAACAAAACAGATTAGTTTGTGTCCATGTGAGACATAGGTGACACTCGAAGCCATGCTTAGGTGACCACTTAATCCCTGGGGATTAGAGATGTGCTAATAATAGCTAATCACAGCACAAGATATTGGTTGGTGACCATAACATCTGTCACTGCATTATTTGCTGTTTGGAACAAGAAGAAAACAAAATAAAACTAACCTTCATTTTCACAGTATTGTGGTAATTTCTGCTGGGGGTGGGGGGGAAGGGAAGGAAAAAAAGGGAGGCACCAAAGTGTTGAAGCATTTTTCTCGGCCTGTTAAATTTGGTGTGACATGAAATGGACCTTATAAAAACAAAGGTACACTGCAGGGTCTGGTTGTCAAAGAATATATCTAAGGGTCTGTTACAGACCTGGCCATCAAAACTGTCTGGTTTTTTAATGGAAGAGGTGCCCTGACCAAATGAAACATGTATTCAGTGTACTGGGCTCAGCGCAAGAGTGACAGTGTTGATGGCCAGGAGTAAAACAGGTATGCAGAAGAGATGATTAACTTATCTTCTGCCCTATCCTACGAAACACAAAAGTAGCAGTTTTGGATTTCCTACCCCTAGCAGCCCCCCTCCCTCTGCCTTATTATTAGAATAAGCACTGGGTAACCTGCTCTGGGCATTACAGCAATTGCACCGCCGGTTTGGATTTAGCAACATGTGCTAGCTCAGCAGCCGATGGCACAGTATGAGATCTCTAAATAGCCTCCTGCATCAGGCATTAACTTCCCTGCTGTCCAGCAGGCAATCAGGTTGAGGGCTTGTTTAACAGGATGCTGGAGAACAACTACATATGGGAGCATTTTGAGTCGCCCTTGACAGCTATTGTAGTGGTTATTGAATCGAGTCTGGACAATTTCCTTCTCTAGCTTTAGATCTAATTCATGTTGCTGAGGGTGCAGGGCTTCCTCCTGGGGTGTCACACACACACATGTTCCAGCATGTGTCCCTGTCCCAGGTCTGCCGTGGACTGAGAGGACAGCAATAGTCTGCTCTGCTCTCTCACCACGGCAGGAGGCAGGAGAAATAAGGCTTTCCCATAATAGCATACCACATGAAGAACGCTGGCTAAGAGGTTCTCAGATTCTGTGACTTCTGCCCAGAAATGTTGATCTTACCTGATGAAGAGAGTGACAGAAGTCAGAGGAAGAGGAAGTTTGTTCCCCTGTGGTTCAAGGGTAAGGTTCTTGGGTGTGTTACATCATTAGATAAAAACATATCATAAATCACTGACTTATGAATTTCAAGGCACCATTCAAATACTTCAGAGCTTTCAATGACATAAACAGAAAGGTGCCTTTCTCTTCTGATGTGTAATAGTGTCCTTCTCTCTAGAAGCACTGACAGACAATTGGCAGAGCAGGGGCTCACATGGTTCCGTGCACACAACACACCTCAGACACAGCACAGACACGCATGTCCCCCCAGTTCTCAAGTGAAAACAGGACACTGTGGAAAGAATGGAGGAGTCCAAGAGCTTCAGCTTATCTGCCATGGTGGGTAGCCAAC
This sequence comes from Porphyrio hochstetteri, assembly GCA_020800305.1. NCBI lineage: Eukaryota > Metazoa > Chordata > Aves > Gruiformes > Rallidae > Porphyrio > Porphyrio hochstetteri. The sequence goes on along the minus strand of CM036938.1, from coordinate 53,928,744 downwards.
CTGCGATGAGCGGTTTCCTCAGAGCTGTGTCAAAGGCCTGGTAGAAAAAGTTACAGCCTCTCTCCCAAGTTCCTCAGTGTCTTGCTGCCTTGACAGCACAGGGCGAATGCAGAACTGGCTAAAATCTCTCCTGAAGTGGGATTTCAGCATACAGGGATCTGCTGGCCGAAGAGGCAGATCGGGTTTTGTGCCGTCTCCTGGTTTATGCACAACAGTGTGGATGATGCTTGCATCTTGAACAGCAAGCTGCTGGATTTCTCTCCCCAAGCCACCACAGTTTCCTTCATGGCCTGTCACTACCCTGTACCAAAAGACCATCCACACCTGGGGCAACCTGATGAAAAAGGGACCTTTTTTGACTGTCAAGTAGAGAGGAAGATATTTTGGAGTATTTACTACTAGGCCTACTGTTGACGTATCAATACACATATCTTATTTACTACTGCTGAACTGGTCCATTTGCAGACATTGACAGGTTTGTTCATTTTAGTTTCAACATTCATTCAAAGATACAGGATTCATTTTTCATGCCAACCCACCAGGTCCTGGAGTGCTGAGATCAGCCCTTTCAGCACAGGGAGGCTAGAGAGCCTGCCTTTTCAAAGTAGAGGCAAGGACAGTGGCATCTGCAAACATCAGGGGAGCTCAGCTGGATAGGGCTACACTTGAAGACAGCTGTAGGGTCCATGGTACAATTCTTCTCCTGAGGGAAGGCAGGAGGAAGGAGTTGTTCCTTTGAGGCAGCAAGTGTCCCCTGACACATTTTGCCGTGAACTAGCAGACTGAAATTTATTTAACCCCTGGTATTATTCCCAGGATGCCTGGGAATGTGTGCAGTTTCCAAATCTGGTTCTTTTTCTGTTCGTGTAACAGAAGCAGCTGGACACCAAAAAGGCAGGAGTAAACGTACAGGCTCTGACTTGTTTTGAAGCACAATGTAATGGCACAATATGTGCCCCCCATTACATGTTACACACAGCAAGTGCTGCCTCCAGGTTACTGCTCCAGGTTACTCCAACAGGATATTTACAGTTCCTTACATGGCGTGCACCTCAGAGTGCTTTACGATAGTGGTAACTGCTGGTGCAGAGCTTGAGTAGTTCTGGATAAGCCAGGACGTCCATGCCAGCCCTGATCTTGGATTTAAAAGCTAAAACCAGAAGCACAAATTACCAAAGCCAGGGGAATTTTTATGTGCATGCAGCCAAAGGCCATTAGCCAGGCGCCTGGCAGTAGTAAGCAACAGAGGACACAGTTTCTGTCTGCAACAGAAGGCAGCAGGCTAAGGAGGGAAGGTTTAGGTCAGAGCACTCCTCTGGACTCCGAGAAAAGGGCAGTCGTGAACGTGAGGCCGATGAGCGAGTCACAGAGCTAGAGAATAAGCCAAAGGCCTTCACACACAACTGCACGTCAGCTTTGTATCTCTGCATCCTCTGTGGGAGAAAAGGATGGGCTTCATTATATTGCTTTGGAAAAGGGAAAAGAACCGTGAGGGTTTTTTGCTAAGTTATCAAAAATTATAAACATACTTTATCTTTTTTTCAGGGAGGATTTTGTTTGGTTTATGCTTTAAAGACCTAATTTTCTTTGAAGCTGCAAGACCTGAGGATAAATCTTCCAAGGACAAGAAATGTCACTGTTTTCAGCATGGCATGCTTCTTGTCAGCTGTGAGTACTTACAGAGCAAAGGGATCTATTTTATGGAGGGGCCCAGAGGTTCAGGTCAACCCTCAGGCTCCTGAAGCATTGCCCTCTAAACTTGCAAGGTTGACCTTGCAAACTTGACCCAAAGACCAAGATTACATCCACTTCAGACTGAGCAACAGGCTGGAAACACTGAAAGTTGCAGTGTAGCCTCAGAGAAACAGCTACTAATGTCCATTGAAAATACAATGACTGCAGCAGCCTCAGCTGCAGTAAATTAACATTACTCATCCCCCTGCCCACAGGGAGCAAAGGAAAAGACTGCAGTGTGCCCAAATACCAGCAAAACCTCTGCAGGACTGACTGCAGTTCTGTGCCTGCAGTCCCACCATGGAGAGTGGCAGCTACCTCTGTTAACAACCAGTAAAACACCTGTATGACCAACACTGTTGCTGGTCTCTGGAATATGAGCCCTTGCTGACTCTTTCCTGCCACCATGTACCTCTTTAGATTGTTACACTGTCTGCACTGAGACAACTGGGTCTCCCTCAGCTTCTTCTCATGATTTCTTGTTGTAACTTCTTACCCATGGTGGCTATGCTTGGTCCAAACACTTCTGATTCCCCAGTTGTTCATAGTCTTCCATCCTTTCAGCTAAAGCCTCTTTCTGTGATTGCATCCCTGCGCCCAGCACTGACACCTCATCCTGGCCAGGCCTATCCCTGGGCCACCTCCATCTTCATCATCTCAGTATGCAATCAGCTTCTTTCTAAACTCAGCTGATCACGTATTTCTCTGAGGATCTTTGCAGCCTGCTTTGGTTGTCCTGGAGCAGTTGTGTTAAGAATCACTCAGCATAACCTCTTCCTATCTGAGTAGCCAAAAGCAAACTCTGAAATACTCCCTATGGGACCCTTTCAGCCTTGATTTGCCCCTACACAACAGCCCCTCTGACTTACAGAAATGCTTCTGTCCCCTGGATCTTCCCTGATGAGACACCCAGATATTTTCATCAATAACCAATTCCAGAAGCATGGATGGGCATTTTCTGTTGGCTTTTGCCCCATGGCCCTCCTGGCCACCAATCTTTTTACTTACCATCCCTGCTGAATATATCCCTTCCCAGTTTTCACACAGCTTCCTATGGACTCAATAGTTCTTTTATTCTTCCTCATTATTTTTTAATCTCTTCTGCTCTTTCTTTACTCTTGAAGTTAAAGTCAGTTTCTCTGCTCCTTTTCTGCTAAACAATCCAGTCTTTGCTTCCCTCCCTCCCACCCCTTCCCCCGACATTGTGGCCATTTCCCACAAATCACTTAGCTCATCTGGGATGCTGCCCTCTTGCTCTGCAGATGGCTGCAAGCATTTTCTTAGAGCCTCTTCTTTCCATCGTTTCTACCAAAAATGCAGGAGCAAACCTACTTCTGGGTAGGTCTGAGCACCTGTATTGTGTTACTAGTTTTCCTTATTAAAGTTTCATGTTCCCTACCACTGTGTTTTCCTTAATTCCATGCCTGGAGTATTTGGGGAAGATGTTATATAAGAAGTATGCATGGTAGAGTTTGGGAAGAGTTTAATGATCTTCTTTGTTCTTCAGCTTCACAGGACATTTGACCAGCTAAGTAATCTTCTTACTCGAGGTTCGGTGATTTGTGCTAAGAGCTTTGGATACAGTCTGTCAATTGAAAGATATTAAACTCATGTAGTCTCACAGAAGAAATTGCCATTGCTACTGAATTGCAATGATTCTTTTTAACTGAGCCTTCTCTCCAGAAAATTAAGAGGGAGAGAATCTGTGCATGTTTACAGTGTATACAAGGAGGATAAAGAGTACGTCAGATATGATGGACTTAACTCAAGGCGTAGGTACATTTCTAGTCTTCTGGCATGGCAAAGTTACATTTTCTCATAGGTGGCTCTCAGAAAACAACAGCCAGACCAGCCAGGTCCCAAAGTGACTTATGTGCTGCAGTGCAAGTGCAGGGCTGCCACTTTCAGAAACCCAGGACATGTCCTGATGCACTGGGCAGTGTGGGATCCAGCCTCTTACTTCCTACCATTTCCTTGAGTAACGAGTGCTCTCATACCTCCTCTTAACACTAGGTAGTTATCAAAAACCACACAAACAAACAACAAAACATCCCAAACTTGGCATTCATTTTAAAAGTTTATAAGATTCTGCATTTAGAGAGAGGTTTGTTTGTTTGTTTGTTTGTTCCCAGAAACAAAATAAAACAATTAAGTGAGAGCCAGCCTCACATTTACCTGAAGAGGTGCTTTCAGAATCTTATCAACTGATGGAGTTTGAAAGCCTTTTGGCAAGCTAGCCCAGCATGCCTATCAATTGCTGCTTACCCCTGGCCTGCTACTGATCTAAATCGAAACCTGTACTTATGTGTCCGTAGCACCACCTCCTTTCCATGACAGCCATTAAGATACAAGGGCTGTTTCCTGCAGTTCACCAATGCAATGCTTCAATTGCTATGCTAGTTTAAAAATAATTTTCCAAAATAATTAATAAGGGAAGGGCTGATGTTCCCTGGTCATGACAAGATGGAGCAAATGTTCTTGCCAAAATGCAAGCAAAATTTTCTGAGGGGTGTCCAGGTACTAACTTTGGCTCTAACCACATTATTTATCCTTGCAGTTGAGCTGCCAGTGGCATGCTTTCCTCTGCCCGCAGCACTGGATGGGATTCATACTGTATTATAAATGTTTAACAGTCCTGCTAGAATTCAGATACCACCTCTGCAGCAAGCAAGAAAGCAGAGCTCTAGCATGACCAGCTCCTTCTCAAGCTGTGTGTTCTGTAGACCTGGAATCATTGCTGAGCCGTGCTCCTTTGTTCCCCTGCTGCATTTCCATGCAACAGCCAGGTCGCACAAGTCCCTGCTGCTGCCCTCCTGCTCCTCTGTCATGCTCCTGCCAGCCAGGTTCAGGACCCAGCACTTGCCTGGGCTGGGCTATAGGAGGTTCCAGGTGCCCATTTGTCCAGCCTGCCAAGGTACCTCTGAAGGCTGCCATCTCTGCCCTCAATTTGGTACCCTCCCCAGGATTGTCTGAGCACCTTCCACCCCCCGTCCAGCTCCCACTGCCTTGCCAGAGGTGCGTGCAGGGAGGCTGCAGCAGTTTTCCACCCGCTGGGCTCCGCTGGCTGGGGCGGAGGGTGGGAATGGGGCCCCGGCAGTGCCAGGCACAGGAGCTGAGAGCCCAGGTGGCAGGGCCATGCACCCAGGTGGTGCCACCTAAAGATCCTCACCCAGCTGTGGAGGGGGAGGAAGAGCCAGGGGAGCATGCTGAGCAAGAGCTGTGAGGTTTTCCATGCTAGGCCTCCATGCAGCAAGAGGCAATCTGTGTGTGGCTGGGGGAGCATGTTGGACTTTGGGGGTGCAAGAAGACCCTGGCTCAGGAGGGGTGAGGGGGCCAGTTTTGATCCTTGCTGAACTCCCATGGCTCCAGGCAGGAAAGCTTATTCTTGGATACAAGCAGGTGGCATGAGAATATTACTTGGTAAATCAGATAAGCTGCAATCTTGTTATGCCAATGGATGAGTGGGCCAGAAAGGTTTGAGTGTAGCTGTCAATACAGCATCCTGTAAGGATAATGTCTAATCAAATTAATCACTTGCAGCTCCCCTCCTCACAGCCACTTGGTTAGGATGAAAACATTGCTTCCATGAAGGAGGGGCAACAGCATGTTCAGACCTAACGTCCCCAGAGCTTGTCATCACCCCTCCTGCTTTGCAGGTAGTATCTGCGTCATCGGCTTTGGACACAGTCCCACAAATGGCTCTAGCAGTACCCCTTCTCTTCAGCAGTATGTTCTGCACAATGTCTTTGACTTCACTACTGAAGTTTTTAGTAGTGTCCATACTAGGACTGGGAATAAACAGTAACAGGAGTTGTTGGGAGGGGAGGATTTCTGTTCCCAGAGATTCCAACCCATTTTCCCAGCCACCAGCCAAGCCTCCAGGTCAGCTTAAGCATTTGAGATTTCTGTTTGAAACACTGTTTAAAGGACATCCACCAACACACAACAAGGCAGAGGTCTTATGCCAACACTGCAATTCCATTTTAAAGCTATTAAAAACATATGTGTGCAACCACACGTGCTCAGATATTATTATGCTGTGTGACAGCCTAGTGCAAGTTTCCTAAAATAGCGGCCTCATCCTCCTCCAAAATCCTCCATTGTCTGCCTAAGTCCAATCAAACAGCATTATCCTGTTGCAAGCTTAGGCTGCATCCACCTCGGTTATCATTGGCATGCCAGCAATGGCTTTCATGGTGCCACCGAAGTTTCTCTGGAGGCCTAGGGAACACCTGAAGCTTTTGCACCATGCTTTAAATTCTGGGTAGATCAGCCCACCCTTCTCCAAGGGATTTTCTCTGGCACTGCTGGCTCCCTTTCCGCAGATAGTTTTCCACATGCTGTTGCTAGATGGTTTCAATTCCACCGCAGCTATACAGCCCTGGCTTGGCTCAACTAATACTGCTTCAGTTTCTCCACTTCTGCAGCATTAAACTTAAGTAGTTTAGGGTGTTTATCCATTCCCCTTGTTAAGTTTCAAACACTAAGTGCAGAGGAAAGAACTGTGCTTGGATTTTTCATGTTTTGACCCTGGAGTGTCACTGCTGGGCACTGCTTGTTTTTCTTACAAATGTTTCAAAACAAAAACATTTATCTTGAACAGAACATTTCATACCAAACAAAGAGTGAATATCTGTGAGGTTTGGATCCAAAAGGGTGACAGCTTTAATTCAGTATGAATAGTTCACCTATATGCAATTTTTCAGCTCCCAAATCACAGCCCAAAATCACATACAATAATTTGCATACCCCTGAATACAGCCACCAAACCTGTTTATGTCAGTTTATACATAAAGAGTGAAGCCATACAGCCTGGAAAACATCATAAGATACCAAGCCTAAAGGCTTCTGAATGCTGTTCAGAAGTACAGCATTCTGAGTACATACTCTGACTGTGCTGTGCTGGCTCGTTCTGTGCAGTGATACCGATTTCATGCACAGCCTTATTCCTGGACATTGAAATAATTCAAGAAAGCTCCAAGGAGTCCTTCTCTTCTTCCACAGATCTGACCTCCTGGCACAACGAAAGCATGCTAGATCCTAGCTATACTTCACTTCAGACATTCTTCAAAGTTCAGGTGACAGGAAACTTAATTCCCTTGGGATACCAGGATCCAGAATGCATGATTTCCCTTGCAATTTTTTAAAAATTTGTTTTACTTTACCCAGTCATATCCTGCAGTATAGCAGGATGAAACAAGGCTTGTACTTTGCAGCACAGTGCAAGCACCCACGTTGATACTGGGCTGAAGGCCTTGGAAGGCAGAAGGATGCCTCTGGATCCCATCATTCATTAATCATCAGTAAAATTACTCCCAATTTTCAGGTTTACAGTGCTGCAAATGAAGCTTTTCCTGGTGTCCCAGCAATTATTTCCTCACGTTTTACTGACCTGAGAGGTCATGGACTGTGGGAGACTGGAGCCACAGGAAAATGTATTTCCCTCCAACTTTGTCCATACCACTTCTGGCAAGCTGGTGTCATTGTGTACATAAACTCTGGCTAGAGATGTTTACCAGGGAAAAAGGATGGCATCTCTGTTTCTAGGGCTAGCTAAGGTGAGTACCATCTCTTCTCATTGTGGCGTAGGCCCTTCCAGTACAGATCTGAAACCTCTTATCCTACATAGCTATGGAGAACAGACTGCTATTTTTCTTAGCAGTAGCCTTTTATGCAATCAGGGACTGTTATGTTTAGAAAAACAAGATGACTCAAAAGAGACACGGCAAACCTCAGTCTTTCCTCAGAAAGTCATGTTTTTCCACTGTTGCCCAGGTGACATATCTGTTCAGTAAAACTTGGCATAATCTGTTATATAATATCAGGTTCCTCCTTCTGCCTGGTAGTGGTGACACATGTTCAGCCTGTGATAAGCCCATATAGTGACTCATCCCCGTGAATTCACCTGGTGACTGTTCCCCACATCAGCAGGGCTTTCCATGCACCCTTGGTGTGTTCCAGTCCTCTTCTCCTGTACACACCTTCTGCAATTCTTTGTTCAGATGGAGCTCAAACACATTTACAGACACCTGACTGCAGCTCATACGCTGGCTTAATACGCATTTTTCCACCCATCAGTGGAATTACAGAGATGCTGTAGATCTAAGACGGCCTCCGACTCAATCCTACTCAAGAAGTTCTTACATTTCATTAGTGAACCACTAACAAAAACTCTTCATCTGCCAGATTTGCCACTACCTTTTAACTATTTCGTCTAAGCTGTCACCTGAAGAGACAGAATATCCCACATAGCATTTCCTCATGAGTGAAGAGCTGTGACACTCATTACTTTCATTCTGTCCAAAGATTTCTTGCACTGGTGTAGAGGAAATTATGCTGGTATGACACGGTTTGCTCTTGACAAAACTGCACTGATTACTCATCTCCCTTAGTTATTTACATAAACATATTTGTTCCTGTATTTTCTTAGAAACTAGGTTTAATGCAGTCTGTTGTGGAATTCTCCAATTCTTCCTTTTCCCTGTTTTGCTAGAAGAATCATTAAAACTGCCTTTTCCCAGCATTTCAGAACCTCGGAAGTATTAATTGTCACAACAAGCTTTTAATAGCTTAGTCATTTCTTAATGCAGCCCCCTAAGCACTTCAGTCCTTTAATAATTTCCTTGATATTCCTACTCTTCCCATTATGATAACAGAAAATGCTCATTGTCCTTCGTGTTCCTAATATAATCTCATTTTGGAACTTGACCTTTCTGACTTTTTGTTTTCACTGTTTCATGGTGTTTTTATACTCATCATGAATAATTTGGCTTACACATTTTCAGTCTGTTTCTCTCTTGCTTAAGATTAACAAGAGCTCCTAATTTACAAAATGACCTGTTTTTTCCAATTTCAGATTCTGGTTTCATGGTCTCACTGACCTAAACTGTCTCTTGCCTTCAATTTCTCAGCTAGCTCTTTCCATTGCCTCCAGTCAAAGCCAAAGAAAATGTTCTCTTGCTCTTTCTTACCACCCTTTGTACCCAAAAAAATGCTGCAACATGCAAGACCTTGATGAACAGCCTGCAGCATGAAGCACTGCCATCCCTACAGATGTCAGGCAATTTAAATTCCCAACTGCCACCAACTCCTGTGCTTGGGATAGTCCTGCTTGTTGCTCACAAAAAGGTCTCCCCCATTCTGGAGACCTGAAGCAGACTCCCACCACCCTAGTGCTGAGCAGGTCTTTGTCCCTCCCTTAGAAGATGGATGTTGGAGACAGTGTATGTACACCTGGAACACATCACCTTCTTGAGCAGAAATTGTATTTTAATGTCTTGACTATGAGAATTAGCAGAGCAAATCTCTGCCATGCAAACATGAGGGCATCTAAAACATTCAGTCAGTCAGTTGACCCAACAACTTTTTCTACTGTGTCTCCAGTGATCCAGGGAACTGAAAGAGGAAATAGGAGAAAATGGAATTATAAATAATAAATTTGTAGATCTTTCTCTTAGTTTCCACTGTTTTACCCACGATCTTCTGAAAGGATTTATCTCTTAACTTCCTTCCCCTACACTCCCATGGCTTTGTGTAAGGGTGTTCACCTCCTGTTTCAGGGCAGAGGGATGGATCAGTAGCTACCTGTTCTGTCTTCCCAAGGCCTTTGCCACCTGTCTCCCTTCTGAGCTCCAGACCTACCTGTATAAGCATTTCTAACAATGCTATCACAGCTCCTTCTTTTGTCACCCTTCTCCTAGTCAACCACAGTCTCCTTTGGGCTGGTTTGCACCACTCTGGGGAGTAGAGCCAATGTTCATGTAAATGGGCAGCCTGGATCGTTACTCTTTTAGCAAGTGAGTTTTCGTTATCTTCTGGCAACGTGGTGGATGGGACTTATGGTTCCCTCTGTTCCCCACTGATGAAACCTCCTGTGTATACTTTAATTCTCCTTAAGAGAAGTATCCTCCATGGCATTTTGCTTATTTTGCTTCCTAACATGATGCTGGCCCTCACCTGCTGTCTGCACAGCATGGTGGCTTCATTGATATGAATGACGCAGCCATATCAATCACAGCCATAATTCCTACTCTTTCTCTACTCATAGTGATGAGGAACATTTTCCTACTTCCCTGGGTGTTCTGTTCATTTGGTTGGTTGTTGTTGTTTTTTCCTGCAGGGCTTCCCATTATTCCTCAGAGTGTTTCAACCCAGCCACCCCAACCTGAAGGTCTCCAAATTCCTTCCTAGAGGGTTGCCACTAAGATACATGTTTACCTTTCCTGATTCTTCCTAGAAAGAAGAACAGGCAATGCAAATTTCAATTAAATTCTTGGACTAAAGCATTGTCCATTTGAATACAGCCCAAACAACAGCAAATAAAGAACCATGCAGTAGTAGAGGGTCTCCTGAAAGAGAAGCATTGCCTCATAATTTTAGTTCTGACTCCCTTGGTCTTTTGTGAAGAATGCACTTCCTACTACTGCAGGGAGCTGGGAGAGCAGAAATAATAAGATGCTCACCTTGTTAGCCAAGGATTAGGCCCAAGCAGTATATATTTAATTAGACTTTAAAGAGCTTATTTCAATATTAGGAGATGCAGTTCTTCCCTGTTGCTGCTGCTTCAATATAGTTGTTCCAATAAGTGTTCTGCTTATCAAGAGAAAGAAGAGTGTTTTCAGATATTGTGAGCACTTACTTTTTGTTTGCATTTAGATTAAGAAGAAGAAAGTTGACCCAAAGCTCTTGTAGAGGTCATCTAATCTGTTTGGTTGAGAAGATCTGTCCTCCCACAGACTCACCTTCGGCGCTATAAAGGAATACCTCTTCCTGATGACAATCTCTCTTTGCAGTGTTACCTCACCCTTGGTCATTCTAAGAGCAACACCTTCTATTGCAAAAATTTAGGACCTACATCAGAAATTAGATTGCTGTTTGCATAGACCACATCCTTGGACCACTACCTACCACAAGACCCGGGGCATTCACAATGAGCATTAGTGAAGACGACGTGGAGAAATTTCTTGATGGCAACCCTGCTTTTGCCAAGCAGTACTTTGAGAAGAAAGTAAGAACAGAGTCTTGGGATAACAATGAGAGTGACATCCTTTTTGAGTTGATCCAAGACATGCAAGAAAGCATCAACATGGAGAAGGTTGTTTTCAAGACCTTGAGAAGAATCAGGTCTCTTATTCATGCTGACCGCTGTAGTCTTTTCATGTACAGGCAGAGAAACGGCACACCCGAACTAGCAACAAGGCTTTTCAACATCCAAGAGGGAAGCACCCTGGAGGAATGCCTGGTCTCCCCAGACTGTGAGATTGTCTATCCGTTGGACATAGGCATTGTGGGCTACGTTGCGCAAACCAAGAAAACCATGAACATCAAGGATGTCAGTGAGGTAAGTCTGCCATTTATTTGTTCACTTGGTAGAAGAGAGTTTCACATGCCTGCTAGTACAAATGTGCCAAGAAGTAGAAGGGCGTCTTGTTGCGTGGTCAAACCTCTTGCAATATAATGGCTGTGCAGTGGAAACCAGTGCACCAGTAGCAAGTCTGTAAGTTGCTTCCAATTTCATTTATGGAATAAGGTGAAGCTAAGCACATTAGTTACACTAGGTGTTAATGCCTGCAGACAAGTGCACTGTCACATCTTGCCTGTCCAATTAAAAAAAAAAAAACCAAGGTAAAATCACGACCAGGCCAGCAGAGGAGATGTACAGTCAGATCTGCACTGAACACACACGGAATTTTCCACTCACATTTGTATTCCATGAGTAATTGGCACAGAGAGAGAAACCCTTTACAGGAAGCCCAGAAAAATTTTTCTACCACAAATAGCATTTGAAAGCGTTTGGTGTCTGATCAGGCTTGGGACCTTAAAGCTGGTGGGTTAGTTAACCTGTGATCTTCATCAGAAACAGCAAGAGATGATAAACTTTGACCAAAACCCCTCTTTCAGCAAACACTGCATACTGCAGTACCAGGAGGGATACAAGGATTTTCAGTGTTTTATTTTTATGCCTTCAAGACAATATTCACCCCCCATAATCCTGGGTTGAATCATATAACTCTGAATGGCAGCAATAACAATCCACTTGTTCTAATCATACATATAAAACTAAAATCCCTGTGACCCACATATGGCATTTGGGATTACTCTATTGTTTGCTAGTTACAAAGAGACCATCTGTTTATCCATCCATTTGTTGCTCAATACGAGCATATAAAAATGCTGCAGAAAAATCTTTCTTGTTCACAGAACATATCAAGACATTGATTTGGTTTTGCGACCATTTTTTGGGAAGGGAAAAAAAAAGGCATAAAAATTTGACTTAAGCTTTCTCTGGCTTCAGACATTTCTTAAAAGATATGAAAAGATTTCAGTGCTGTGAGCCAAGTGCTGCACTCCAACACTGCTGCTTTCCCACATTGCCAAAACACAATTCTTTTGAAGGATGCCCAGAGACTTAATGCTTGATTTACTCCAATTGGCAGGGAAGATCAGCAGTGGGGGAGGTATGGAGAGAAGGTGCATTAAGGAGTAACTGTTCTTTCTGGTGGAGTCTTCTGAATATGATCAGAGGTGAGGGGCTTTTTCTAAAAGGAATTATAACTGATGAGTTACTCAACTGAGCAGGGAGAAGGTCTCTGGTCAGCAAGACCATCCCCTGCACTCCCTATCAGCAGGTGATGATGGTGTCAATAAGGCCCTGTGCAGGCAAGGTGGTGGGTCATCTGCCTTCCCTTTATCTGCTTTGTGTCTTTTGGGATGGGGTACAGCAACATTCACATAAGTGGCAACCGGTTGAGTTCCCTCTGTGTTGCCCCTACACCATTACCTAGCACTCTCCCACTGACTTGGATGGCCATTCCCTCACAGGCAGGACTCCCTGGGCAGCCCACTCCATAGTGATTCTATCTGCACATTACATCCCCTGCCAAAACGTTCCTGGGTCAGAATGGGTGAGTCACTCTAAGGGGCAGGGGAAGAGTGCAAGAAACCACGTGCTGCTGTTGCCAGCTGCATCCTCCATGGGGATACCTTTCCTACCATCTACCGTCTCATGCAAAAAGGCCCAGCAACACGGGAGTTCCCTCCATGCCTGGGTGAATATGCTCAGGAGAAATGAGGGGTAGATGACTTCATGGAGGCTGCAAGCTGACAGCACATTCAGGGCCCAGGCAGAAAACAGAAGGAAAATGGGAGCAAGTGAACTTCCCAGTGACTGTGCCGAATAGCACTGGTTTATAACCTGCAGCTGTGCGGTGCTGCTGGGTGACTGGCTGTGCTCACTCCTGAGTGCTAACGAGAAGTCCGAGGGAAGGATGGAGGACATGCTGTGAAGGATGCCAGGGACCTGAGAACAACCAGTGGAGAGCCTTCTGACTGTTCTTACCTCTCCTTATGATTTGCAAGATCTTTGCAAAAAGTGAAAAAGTGCACGTGTTGCAGTCAGAAGCCACAGCCTTACCACCAATTTTCTGCTAATCGATTTACCTTCCTCAATAATTTTTTAAGCAAAACTTTCTCCAGGCAGCTGACTTTGAGCCACTGTGCTTTATACTTGGTTTTAAGGCTACAGACATTGAGGAAAATGCTTAATCTGTAAATTCTTTATTGAACAGTGTGCCCAGTTCAGTCCATTTGTTGATGAGCTCACCGACTACACCACGAAAAGCATCCTTGCGACACCCATCTTGAATGGCAAAGATTTAGTTGCTGTCATTGTGGCTATTAATAAGATGAACGGCCCACACTTCACCAGCTCTGATGAAACAGTAAGTGGTCAGTAGCTCAGTTTCTGTTGAGCAGTTGTTTTTTTCACCATGTGACACAGACTCTTCTGCACAAGGGATGTCTGCTTTAGTGAAGCTCCATGGGTGCAAATTTCCCCACAGGGGACACACCCTCTAACAGAAGCAGCTTATTATGAGGATGCTTACCTCAGAAATCTTTCAGGGAAGTTACAGTGGGATAAGCTTTATCTTACACCAGTACAAAGCAAAGCATTTATCCAGGGGAATTACCATGACGTTGCTAAAGGGGTGTTATGAAATCCAGGATACACGAGGCTGCTACTGTATTCAACTCAATCTCATTGTTTGCCGTTTCAGCTTTTCCTGAAGTACCTGAATTTTGCCTCACTGAACCTGAAAATTTATCACTTGAGTTATCTTCACAACTGTGAGACTCGAAGAGGCCAGGTAAGAGTGAAAATGCAGATTGGGCAGTGCCACCTTCTCATTCCAAAGTTGTAACAGATCTGCTCCAGGGATTTGTGCCTGAAGAGCAGAAGGAAAGAGGTGCCCTCATCTGCTTTTGGATACTGCTCCATCCACAGAGTCCTTCATCAGTCTCTCTTCCTGATGCTGTTGGCAAAACTGCAGGAGTTGAGGCAGGGGCACCAGCTTCAGCAGGACTGACCTCCGGCTGTTTTGTTGATCTCAGGTTATGAAACACTCTTGGGGTCTTCAACCACTTCAGCCAGCAGCACCAAGAGGCTGCCCAAATCTGGTATTTTTTCCTTATCTGCTTATTAAAAAGTGCTATTGAATTTCTTCTTAGTGACAGTAAAATGATTCTGATATGCCTGTTGTAGTGGCCTCCCTCAGTAGAAATTAACACAGAAGGACGTTCTAGGGTATTTTCAACTGAAAAAATTCATCCACCATTCTTTTCCATGACTTGAGTTGTGAAAGGACTCAAATTTGTTGGGATGGAGGTTGTTGTTGAAGACATGCAATCACTTTTATGCTTCATGGCAACCATGCTCTTGTCTCCGTCTGGGAGTTCCCATGGGGGATAAATGTTTCTTTCAGCAAAGTGGTTGCAGAATGAGAGCTGATTTTAGAAGCTTTGGGACAGCACTTATACTTACTAATTCATGTTAATCTGATTTTTTCAGTAATCAAAAATATTAACGATGTTCAGGTGATACAGGCATATGGCAATGACAAGTAATGCAACTGAAGTAGAACTAGCTGAGGTTTGTCCTGTTGAGGTGTTAGCAGTAGGCTGGGGAAGATCAGGAAGGAGTGAGGAGACAAACTGGAAATCCAAGAGAAGAAATGCCTAATGTCTCCCGTAGGGTGTTCGGGTTTGGGGCTGGACTCAGGAGCACTGTATTCATACATCACTGCTGCACCAGCAGATCCTACAGAAAGGGAGTAAAGCAAGAACCAGACACAAGACACACTGCTAGTTCCATTAGTGGTTTGACTGGCAGACCTTTGGCCATCTAGATCTAAAGGTCTGAGTGAGCATTAATATGGTTCACTGTGTTAGACTTAAAAGCACTGAAGTACAGAGTGAGCAAACGACATTCTCGAAGGTGGTCTAGGATTTTAATATTGCAGATCCCAACTGTAAAGACTGGGGGATACTATAAGTAAAACTGCTTTTCCAAAGACAGTTCCATCTGCTTGTGGTCACATAATGTGTAAAAGTCTTATAAGAACATCATATAGTGCATTTTGGCCATCTTCTTTACATCATTCCATGAACTGGCCATTCTTCAGGTGTTTCTTTCATTCCTCCTCACTTAATGCTTACGCTTTAAAATGCAAAAAAATAAGCCATTGTTCATTTTCTTCTAATGGTCTGTATAGCACCACTATCTTATCTGAGGGGTGCTCAGAGGCCAGTGACATCGATCACATCAGACTTTTTGAAGAGCAGCAAAGTTGTCCCAATTTACAGATTAGAAGCAGACAATGATGCAGCTCAGAATTGCCCAAAACCTCTCCTACAGCCCAGTGAAGAGTTGAGACATTTCTTCTGATTGTAGTCACCTACCAGTACTTCTTATTCAAAGCACAGGTCTGGTCAGTGTTTTCTGAAGCACTGCTCCTGATGTCTCCTGGGCTCAGAAAGCACAGCACGCATCCCCAGACACAGGCACTCATGCACAAGCTAAGCTAGGCAATTGCACAGGTGGCTTCCTTACCATTTCAGAGAAAGTTAAGTTCTCCCATAGCCCCACAGAGACCCTCCTTGTACCACAAGAAATACTTTCCTGCATAATGTCAATTTTTACAAATGTAAGAGCCAGGTTTCTTATGGGCACATCTGTGGGGATGGGTATGGGAAAAGGATCATAGGCTGATGTGCTTGCAAAGCAGCTGCCAAAAGGCTTTGATGAGAATGTTAAATGGGATGTTTCCAACTCCAGCCTCTGGAATTTGAGACACTTTTGGTGTTAACTGGGTTTTGGTGCAAGGTTTTGTTTATGGGTATACAGGTAAGTTGGACGATCTCTTTATCTGTCATTACTACTTTTTTGTGCGTATTTGTGAGACTGGACCTTTATACAGCACTCTATGATGACCTGACTCTTCCTCAGTGTGCACCTGTCCCTAGTAATTCCCAATGTGAATGAGCAATGCTTTTACATTTTGCAGTATAGGTTGCTATTGCATTTTTCAGGAGCTGAAAACTCATTTTCCCTGTTAACTCCAAACACATTTGGGAATCCCAGCTCTCAAGAAGAGGCTAGGCTTACATTCAGATCTTTTCCTGCAGGTGCTGTTGTGGTCAGCTAATAAGGTTTTCGAGGAACTGACAGACATTGAGAGGCAGTTCCACAAGGCTTTCTACACGGTGAGAGCATACCTGAACTGTGATAGGTACTCAGTAGGCCTCCTGGACATGACGAAGCAGAAGGTGAGTGTTCACATGTGTGCTGCACATCTTTCTGCAGTGCTGCTATCTGCTCAGGGGTGATGTGTGTAGGTAGATCTTACTAGGGCAGCTGAAGTGCAAGCTAGCTTTGAGTCATTATTCCTGCTTTAGTTGGCTTGTTTTTATTCCATGGTGCAAATGAAAAGCCTGGGATAAAGAAAAGAAAGGGAAAGGGAAGAGCTTGTCACTAGAATGGGACTGTCAATGGAGTGACAGGCTGGGAAGACAAAGGAAGGGCAAACTTGACCACGACAATCCTGAAGAATAAGCCTCACAAAGTCTGTGGCTATCACAAGTATAGTGTGACAGCTCTGGAAACCCTCAGCAGCAAAGCAGCCACCTTCCCCATGAACTCATCCATGTGCATGTTAGCCAGGGTTTTGACTAAAATCTGGCTTCACAAAATGAAAACTTACAGAAGCTGCTGCAGCTCTGATTTGGTCTGACTGTTTACAGCTTTGGCCAGCTTTTTGTGGGAGTTACACAGCATCCTTGTTACAGGAGCTCTGCTCTATTCCATGGTCAAGCTGACCAAGGCTACCATGGACTTTGATCTCCACCAGGTTCCCAGAGCCTTTATAGCATGCTGTCTTGTGAAGAGGTGTATTAAAAGATCATTAGTGTGCTAAAGACACTTTGATCAGCATTATAACATAGTCAAAGCATGGAGAGGGGTGGGGGGGAAATATAACTTTAGCAAGGTAGAAAGAAAATCAGCCCTATAGTCACATGCTGGAAAATGAAGAACACTTAAAGTACTGACAGCCTGTGCTGTTCACTGAGTGAAGCAGCATCCTGTGTATAGGCAATACATTACTATATATAGCCATATAATGCACATGACATTTCCTTATTTAGATATATCATTCTGATGTCTAGTATTAACCTAGTCTCATTATTTCATGCCTTGCTGACACAGTACCAAAACAAACCTGGTAGAGCAGTGATTACTTTGAGGCTTAAGGTAGAATGCACTTTTCTACTCTAAAAATTGCCTTTTTTATTTCAAAACCAGGAATTTTTTGACCTGTGGCCAGTTCTGCTGGGAGAAGTTCCCCCCTACTCTGGACCACGCACCCCAGATGGCAGAGTATGTGACAGCCACATTTCTTAAACTCTCTCCTGTCTGGCTGGATTGCCTCACCATTGATTCTACCACCACTTTTTTTATTACTTGCAGGAAATAGTCTTTTACAAGGTCATTGATTACATATTGCATGGAAAAGAAGACATCAAAGTCATCCCGTAAGTGCCCCGTTTCTGTGCGCTAGGTACCCACACAGACCGTAGCTCAAGCCAGTGCTCCTCATGAGGAGGCACTCATGAGGAGATACACAAAGGGCCAGTAAAATATTGGTAAGAGCTCCAGAATTTCCATGGGTCAAAGATTTCTTCCGGGGTATTGGGATCCTGGCTTGCAGGTCAGGCTCTGAAAGTCACTGCAACTAAGGATTCTTTTTAGATGCAGGAGTGAACTGCAGTTTTGCTACTCTCCTTGCCAGGGTGAGGCATCTCTCTTCTTTGGTGCCTTCCCTGTGCCAGCGAGTGACCCTATCCACGTGGCCCTCATGTTGGGGCACCTGTGTCCCAGCCCTGCCCCTCACCCCTCTATACCCTCCCGATTTCTCACAGGGACTCCTGCTATCCTGCCTGTCCTCCAGCTTCCTTGCTTCTCTCTTATCATCCAGTCACTGACTCCATCTCAAGGGTATCCCTGGCTTTTCCTACGTGCTTGACACCATGATAAAACTCCCTTTTTCTCAAAACCACCCACTCCTCTTGCCACTGAATTTTTTGGAGGAGCCTTAGGCACCTTGAACAAATTTGACACAACATGGGTTTTGCTCTCTTGCGGTCACACTACTTTGCATGGGTGTAAGTGCTGCAGGAAAGACACCACTGCCTAGGTACAGCAGTGTTCAAAAGTTCAGGCTGGCAGGCACTCCGAGCCAGGAACTTTCTTTTATCTTTCTCTCTGCTGAAGGTCTGATACATGGCCCCAGGAGTATTTTTTTCTCCTAAAACACCTGTAGGCTGTGATATTTTATGAGTTATTCAGCATTAAATCCTTGAAGGAAAAGTAGTTACTTATGTAAAAAAATTTTGCTTGAACAGGAGTCCTTTGAAAGTAACAGGACTGCTTAGTAGCTGAGGGTGAAACATGTAAACGTGGATAGTGCAACCAGCTCTGTGACCATTCTTCAGCAAACATATATCCATAATTTCCCTAATGCCTTATTTTTCTTTCAGAAATCCTACCCCAGATCACTGGGCACTAGTTACTGGACTGCCAACCTATGTGGCTGAAAGTGGGTTTGTAAGTACTTAGGCTTCATTGTGGTTTTCTGAGATGAAGCTGCTTCCTCATCAACTCATTTTTTTTTTTTGTCCTCATATTTAAACTTCTCATTGCCCATATGATAAAACATTTTTTCTTTTTTACTTCCTCCCTTCCCCCCCCCCCTCAGATTTGCAACATCATGAATGCAGCTGCAGATGAGATGTTTAATTTTCAGGTACAGTGGAAACTTCTAGTCCCATCAATGATTCTACTTCAGTTTTGGAAATATGTTTTAGGCATATAAATGTTTCTTTAGCCTGTAGTCTTAATGTAAAAGGAAAGTGCTGATGTATTTAGAAAACGCATTAAGTACATGATGTCTTTCTGCTTGCTATTGCTTCAAGGAAGGTCCTCTAGATGAATCAGGATGGACTATCAAAAACGTTCTCTCCATGCCAATAGTCAACAAAAAGGAAGAAATTGTTGGTGTTGTCACATTTTATAACAGAAAAGATGGGAAACCATTTGATGAACAGGATGAGACTCTCATGGAGGTATAGTTCCTTGCTGTGGCTGGAAGTAGTTCATGTGGTTGAGAGAGGTCACTATTGCTCGGTGTACATCATCTCCCAGTGTTATGCAGCTAAGTAAGTTTCTTACTCTAAGTTTCCCGTAGAGGAAAAAGCTTGAATGTTTTGAAAGGAACTATAAGAAATACTGTGCATTTTTCAGCCTCGGAAACTCATCTGTGTTTACATTATTTTGTTGCAGCACTCATGAATTGGACAACTAAACATGAGCAGCTATTATGTACTAACATGTCCATTCTGACCTATGTTCACATACATGACAGCTGGCTCACACTGCTTGGGCAAGTCCCTTGAGAAATTTGACAGGAACTGTCTGTGTAGCTAAGGTACAAAGAGTGCCTAGCTATTGAATCCACCACCAGCAGCTGTAAGGAAAGGCTTTTTTGCTTAGGGATGCTTCAATGCTACTTTTGACCCAATTAAATCTTTCAGCTCTTGGCATGTTATCAATGAGAATAATTCCTGAAATAGGGTTTTCTTACCAAACAAAACGGACTGGGAAAAAAAAAAAGGGGCAGGGGTTGAATATACTGCTGGACAGCAAAGAAGTTGAGAGCAAACACAAGGTATGAGTGAACATACGTGAAAGGTGACAAGGCCACTTTATTCTCCCTTGATACATGGGTTCCTGACCTGCTGTCACCATTATGGCACCAGCCTTTCCACAGGCATGAAGACACTTGCAACAACACAGAAATAGCTTTACATACGCTGAACTGAATAGAGGGTCCTCCAACCCCCACAGCATGGATACTCTGGAGGACTAGGCAAATTCAACAGCTGGGGAGCTGCTCTGCTGAGGAGTGTTAGGGGCAAACACACAGTTGCTCATTGCTAGACTTGGGGCCACAGTGAAGCTTGTGTTTCTCTAAAAATGTATAATTCAGTGTTATATCTCTGTGTCTTTGAGGAGCACATGTTTTGGCTATTTCATCATTTCCTTCTTTTCTCCTCACCAAGTCCTTGACACAGTTCCTGGGTTGGTCTGTACTCAACACAGACACCTATGATAAGATGAACAAGCTGGAGAACCGGAAGGATATTGCTCAGGATATGGTGCTCTACCACGTGAAATGTGACAAGGATGAAATCCAGGAAATTCTGGTAATGCCTCACAACATGCAGCACACCCACAGGTGTCCTGGCTTGGTCCATGACCTACAGCACAGACACAGGTCTTCCAGCCACCACAGTGTCAAGGCAGCACCTGGGGTCCCGGTTACCGCACAGTGGCAGAATAAACCTGTGCTCTAACTGTGGCCTGTTCTCCACCTCATCCTGCTGTTGTGCCATGTCCTTTCTAATTTCCTCAGCAAAGCCAGCCCAGGGAGTGGACTCACGCAGGTGCTACCCATGGCACAGTTGTAGGGCTGGAAGAGCCCTGAAGAGGATGTGGAGTTAGGCTGGTTAGCTGGGACACTGGCTCTAGGGAGATATTTACAAATGGGGGAAACATGAACCAAAATCAGGGACAGGGAGAACAATTTTGCCAGGAAGAATGGCTTGAAAGACCAGAAACAGAAGTAAGGTCCCAGAAGAAAACACAATTTGCATATAAGAGCTGTCCTAGACTGGCCCAAAGCTTCACAGTGCAAAGCCCATTGGGGTTTGGTCGTCATTTTAACACGTCCATGTTCTTTACAGCCAACACGAGAAAAGCTGGGAAAGGAGCCAAGTGAGTGTGAGGAAGAGGAGCTGGCAAGCATCTTGGTAAGAGCAATGTAACACTCTAATGGACAGCCCTGACAAACAAATATTGCCTGGGTGGATGAGGAAGAGCTCCCAGTGTTGGCACATTGGTATGCATCAACAGGGCACCTGGTGAAGGGTGAAGGCAAAGCACACCCTGCCCTCCTCTGCTGTGTGAATATGAGGTTATTATTATCAGGTGGCAGTGAATGCCTTTCCCAGCTCCTAGGGAGTACTTGCTCTCTGCCACTTTATCTCAAGGGGTTTGAAGTCCAACTGGTAACACATCAGCCACCTTGACTTGTCACGCATGTTGTTCTCCAGAGTGAGTATGAAAGTTTGTAAGACTTGTCAAGTTTGTACGAACTCTATCAAGTGAACAAGAGCAGTGCTTAACAGAAAGCAGGCAATGTTTCTTGCAGTTGGCCAAAAATGCCCTCCCTGTGTACTCCACTAACAGGCTTATAATGAAAAGCTGCATCTTGGACTATTTATGTGTTATACTCTGAAAGGAAAACTTCCCAGCAGTATCAGACTGACATATTTTTATTAAGCAAAATGCACTCCAGGTGTTTCTAGGGATGACATAAGTAGCACAGCAACAAACTATCCCACTTCTCTTACAGAAAGAAGAACTCCCGGGGCCTACCAAGTTCGAAATCTATGAGTTCAGGTTCTCTGATTTTGACTGCACCGAGCTAGAGCTGGTGAAGTGTGGCATTCAGATGTACTACGAGCTTGGTGTGGTGAAGAAGTTCCAGATCCCACAGGAGGTAGGATCTGGGAACATGCAGGGCTCCCATCTTGGGTGGCTGGCAGACTCATCCTGCGGCTGATGTCCGCACACGTGTCCTGTGCCACTCACAGAGCAGGCAGAGGTCTGGGTTCACAGGGGCACGCAGGGAGATGGACATGTGTCCTGAGCCCCCTCACCCTGCTGAGGGCAGGGGACCCTTTCTCAAAGTCCCTGGTCGCTATGCACAGGTTTGGAGCAGATGTCCCCCTCTGTTTTGCACTGTCTGCTGCAGGCCTGGGGCTGCTCTCGGGTCTATATAGAGGGGGCTGCACTGTTCAGGGAGCTGCGGCAAGGCCAGGCGCAGCCGCCGTGTAAAAGCGGTTTCCAGGCGCAGCACAGGGCAGCGTATGTTTGCGTGCCTGCCCTAACAGCCTTCAGCGACACAACCTGAACCCCACACGGAGGTACCCCTCTTTCCTTCCCCCCTTGCGAACGGCGTCCTTTGCTGCGGCGGGTGCCGGCTTCCCGACGGCCGGCGTCATGAGCGGTGTGACCCGAGGGGACAGGGCCCCGCACACACACGCACCCCCCGTGACGTGCAGCTCCACGGCGCCTTGCCACAGTTCAGCCCCTCCGGGACCTGCGGGACTGGCACGGCAGCAGCTCTCTGCCCCACGAAGGGATTTTTCAGCACATCATGTGAGGTCTATTTCCATCTAGTGGCGCCTGGGGGTAACTGCGGGAAGGGTTCTCACCCAGGAAGGCAGGCTGGGAAGTAGGAGAGAGGTGGGGGATTATTCCTTCTTACTTGCCGGATAGCAGTGTCAGAAAGTACTCGTAATGTCTGCTCTGGAAAAAACTGGCCCCTGATGCAGGTGTGACAAGCAGTCATTCTTGGCTGCCACTCTGAGTTGAGATTTTTAAAAAATGTATACTCATCCATGGGGGGAAAAAGAAAGGAGAGAGGGAGAAAGATACTAGAAAGGTGGGAGCTGTATTTCAGTGTCCCCTTTAGCTCTGCACTAGGTTTTACCCATAAAAGCAGCACCAAGGAAGCTTCTGATTCCTTCTGGGGCCACCTCTGTAAAGCTGGTCTGAACCTGACTTCTGATTTCTGCATGTCTTTACTGCAAAAGCAACAAGCAGCAGCTTCATCGCACAAGCTAACGTCCTTTTCCCCAATTTGCAGGTTCTAGTGAGGTTTGTGTACTCTGTCAGCAAAGGCTACCGGAAGATAACTTACCACAACTGGCGCCATGGCTTCAACGTTGCTCAGACCATGTTCACGCTCCTGATGGTAAGGTACCACCACCCCAATTACTCTGTGGCAAAACTTTGTTTACAGTAGGTCTTCTGTTGTGCCCTGGAGATATGCAGGTCTTCCTTTGAATCCTGGTATAGGGTAGGAGTTTGTCACTCCTAGCATGGGTCCTGCTAAATGAGGTCTCCATTTGCCTTAAGTGGATGTTGAGCATGAACTCACAACATGCATGCCTACCTGAGCCTGAAATGTTTCATTCCCAGCTGCTTCCCCATTTTTACATAAGCAAACCGTTTATTGCATTTGGCTTCATAAGTTATTTTTTGGACTCCTGGACTGTCTCAATGAGGAGATCCCCAGCACGAAGCATTCACAGCTCAGTACCTTTCCCCATAAGAGATACTAACAGCCAACACACAAATTCTCACCCTCCAGACGGGCAAACTGAAGCGTTACTACACAGACCTTGAAGCCCTTGCAATGGTAACTGCAGCTCTGTGCCACGATATTGACCACAGGGGAACCAACAACCTTTATCAAATGAAGTAAGCACTTTCCTACTATTTCTAACCATTTATTGTTGCTCTCACATAGAGTTGGATCAAGCTGTGGTCACACCAAACAGCTCTGTTTTATACACAAGGAGTAAATGACCTCCTTTTGCAAATAACCTTGCTTTTCAGCTCGCTAGAGCACTTGGGTTTGTGCTTTGGCCAGTGGGGAAACTGGAATTTTATGGTGCTCTCTGGGGCTTTTGATATCCCCTAGCAAACATCCTTGGTTAAAGCAATGCTTGACGTTGCCATTACAGGAACAAGTGCAGGATGGGCATTTAGTGGCCTGAGCATCAGAGAGACTCAGGATGCCAGAGGGAGCATCCTGGACCTAAGGAGCTTACTTTCTGCTGGAAGGTATCTGTGGGGAAAGAACCACACGTGATACTACCTTCACGACCAGCAGAAACAAAGCACCTGAGAGTATGAGGGTTCTCCTCTCAGTAGGTAGTTACTAGCTACTGAAAAAGGGTTGCATGATTTCACTGACTGGTTAAGTCTCTGCTGCTTACTTAAAGCAGTGTTTGCTGGCTGTACTGTCTTGCTCTTTTCTGGATATTTAGAAAAATCTAAGTGAAGCTGGCTGGTCTTTTGGATACAAGAAGGTCTTGCTTTTCGGCTAGGAAAGTGTGGAAGGACTGTTGGTTTTTCTGGTCGTATTACCAGATATTCAGGAATTTAGTTATGCGGGAATTAAACAGGATTACTATGCTGAGTAATAATAGTATGCTCATAAACAATGTTTTTGGTGAAACTTGCAGTTTAAATAGCGCCAAATAGTTATAAGCCGTGTCCCAAAGTCATTAAATTAGTTATTAGACTGAAGTCATTACCTACTAACAATATTATTCTTAGAACTTTTAAAATTAGTTGAACTTGTGTGTGTGACAAAATAAAATATAAAATGGGACTCTTCTTTTTATTTTTAAGTGCTGCACTAACATCTTTGGTTTTTTTCCTTTACACAACCAGATCTCAAAATCCTTTAGCTAAACTTCATGGATCCTCAATTTTAGAGAGACATCACTTGGAATTTGGAAAATTCTTGCTCTCTGAAGAGGTTGGTAATGAACTGTAATGTAGGGACATGAAGAATTTTCTTTAAGTTTTTCAGCAATAACAAAGCTGTTAGCTTAGCACAAAACCTTTCTCTGTGTTGGATACCTGAGGAACTACAGCTGCCTCACTCCTTGTGTACCCTGTGCTCTCCCAGGTCCAAAACACACAGACTCCCTAAATGGATGACTTAGTTTCTTCAGAAGCCACATGGTTGAACCAATAGGAATATATCAATTACAGGATTGTCCTCCTGTAGCCCCTCTGACAGGGAAAAGGCTGACACCCCCCCAGCTAACTTCTTTTCAGGCAAATTTGCACTGGGTTTGGGCACATGCCATGTAACAAGCTTCAGGGCACTGACCGTGTTCAGTGAACAGAAGAGGAGACTAGGTACCAACATGGAGCAACTGGGGCTTTCAGGGCTTATAGACCTTGTACCTTAGGGGAGCAAGCTGAAGCTGTTTTTTAAAAAAAAAAGCTAAAAAACCCCAAGCCTAGCACAGCTGAGAAAGGGAGATGGTCAGTAACTCACACCAACACAGTGCTTGGATTTTGCAGCTCCTTTTCTTTTGCCTTTCAGTCGCTGAATATATGTCAGAACCTCAACCGCAGGCAGCATGAGCACATGATTCACCTGATGGAAATTGCCATTATAGCAACAGACCTGGCACTCTACTTCAAGTAAGTCAGTCACATTACACAACATGGGAAGGGCAGAAAGGCCTCCTTTCTATTTACTTTACAAAGGCAAAAACTGATGCCGTGCTCTGAGGGCCCCTCAGTCCTCGCCACAGACACTGCCTCTGGGAGGCTGCCTTTAACACTGGCATCAGAGCTGGTGGGGGGAACTCAAATCACCAAAAAGAATTTTGAACTTTGACTTATTACATCACATACATGACTTTTTAACCCTCTATTTCCAACGAGGCAGCGCTATATGGTCCCCTAATGGAAAGAGATGTCTGTGAGGCTTTTTTTGACTTAGCACTTCAGCGCTAAATATAAATTAACTTCTCTGGGAGAGAGAAGGGTTATGTTAACTTCTCTGGGTGAGCAGCACAACCCAAATAACAACTCACTCATTTCAGATGAATATCCACTTCATAGCCTATTTCACACCCAAAAGCCAAAAGTGCCAAACACCTTGGAGCAGATATGCTGACTTCCTCGGACATAACATCAGAAGCGCACAACATGTGACTTCCTAATTATCCAGGAGCTTTCAAAATGTGCTTCTGTGTTTTGCACTGCAGATGACTATGCAAAATATAAACAGTCCACAGAAAAGGAATATGAGGGAGGGTGCAATACCTGGTCCTCTTACACCAGGGTTAGGTCCTCTTACACCAGGGGTAGGGTGGGTATATGAACAGATACCACCACCTCCTTTGCTCTCTTTGGTCCATGGTCTGCCAGCAAAGGGTTGGTTGAGATCAGACACAGCATAGAAAGATATGGACAGAACATGTGTGCGAGTCCCTTTGTGGATCTAGCCTAAATTTCTTCTCTGCTAGCATTGTAACAGCAGCCTTTTTCCCAGATTTTATGCTGCTCAAAACATGGCTGTGTTGTGTATAAAGTCTGCCCAGGATATGCTACACACATTTAAGTATATAAATAAGGTTAAAGAGGTCTAACTAAGTATATAAGGCAGGTAGTTTCATAAATACTCTAGCCAGCTCCAGGTTTCCACAGTTTGCTTAACATTCAGTCAAAAAGCCTGCTTGTGCAGCCAATAAATGTTGAAGCATTTCTCAGCTGACATAGCTTGCAGTAGCACAAACATTCAAGTTCTTGCTCATGTCTCACTTAAGTCTAACTTATTTTTAAATTATTTACAATGATTTCCCCTCTTTAAAGAAGCATGTGATGGTGCTTGGTTTTGTTGGGGGCTTCCAGGACAGCAACTGCTGGAAACCCTTCTGGAAGTGTTGTCAATGCCAAGAGCAGACATCTGGTTTTAACACATTTATTTTCCTCATTGGAACTTTTTTTTTCTTTTTCCCCTCAAAGAAAGAGAACAATGTTCCAAAAGATCGTTGACGAGTCCAAAACGTACGATGACATGACTGCCTGGACTGAATACCTGTCTCTGGAAACGACAAAGAAAGAGGTTGTCATGTGAGTAATCAGCTCTGGAAAAGTTAATGATGTGGTCACCTCTGCCATCCTGGTGAGAGATCCAGAATGTGCCTTGCAATGCACTTAGCACAAAATCAGCATGTGATACACACCTGATCTGGAGAAGAAGGGGGAAAAAGTTTAAAGTGGTTACTCATCCAGATGGGTGACTGGTTTCGGAGTGTCCTTCTGGTCATATGCTGCTAACAAGATGCAGGATCCATTTTGGCCATATAGTCCTACCAGAACTACCCTGTAGGTCACAAGCTGGGGTAGGCTGCAATGGCAGATCTATAGGAATCCTGTCTCTTAGTTGTTCTTCCTAATTCCAGCCAGTCTGGGTTGCACAATGCTGTTGTTGTGACAAGAGAGATCCTTTACAGGATGCTTTGCACAGACAAAGAAGGGCACCCATAACCTCACAGCAGTCTGTGCTGCTGCATTACCACAGGGGAGCCAACGATGTTACAGATGCCCAGCAGTCACTGAAGTAGCAAACATCACAGTGCCAGAAGCAAGCAGTTTGCTAGTGTAGATCCGTTTTAATCAAGACAGCAATGCTTGATGAATGTCTGAGTCAGAGCCAAGGCTGTTACAGCAACCCATCTTTATTGCTTCATCAGGGATCAGGGGATACCTAACACAGTGATGAGGATCCTGTGAGAGATAGAATGCAGGCTGTGGAGAAGAAACATTTCTTTCCTGTTTTTAGGGCCATGATGATGACTGCCTGTGACTTGTCAGCAATCACAAAGCCTTGGGAAGTCCAGAGTAAGGTCAGATGCTTGATATACTCTTAGATTTCTCTAGCTTATAATTCAAAGTAATGCAATTTTCTGAGCTGCCTAGATGCTGAATCAGTCTCCTACCAAAGCTACCAAAAGGACTTTAGAATAACTATTGCTTTGATGGATAAACCAATCTTCAAGATGGTAGTTGTGAATTCTGTAGAAAGTTCACATTTACCAGAGAAGAAAAGAAACCCCCCCCAAGTATTTAGCTTTGGATTGTAATCCAAAAGGTTTTTTGCATGTAACATATGAGTTGTTTTTTATTCAACAATACCTACAGTTTGCCTAGTTGTCAGTTGTTTAATTTCTTTGAGGAGTTCCTTCATGAACTGCACTTGACCAATTGCTAAGTAACAAACATTGAAGTTTAAAGGACCATAAAAGACATACCGCCCACCTTCCTGTGGACACAGAAAGGACAACTGAGAAAAAAAGAAAACCACACGTGTGAGCAAGAGGCAAATCCTTCAGGGAAACATACTGGAAACATTTCTTAATAGATAAGCAGTGGACTAATGAGCTCCAGTGCAATGAAGTTGTTAGAGCTGTCACTACACAGACACAATCCCCTCACCGCTTCTGCCCTTCCCAGGAGAAAGGCTGAGGCTGGGGCTGGACATGAAGCGGCAGAAGGGCTAGAAGTGAGATTTGCTTCATGGCAGAGACCTGAAGCACATCAAGTTAGTAAGCTGAAGTCAGTGTTCAACTCTCTTTTTCCCTCCATGGCAATATAGGTTGCTCTCCTGGTAGCAGCTGAGTTCTGGGAGCAAGGAGACTTAGAAATAAGCGTCCTTCAGCAACAGCCTATTGTAAGTACCACGTGAGAGCCACACAGTTCAGTCCAGACAGCAAGTCTCAGCAGAGACTTATTACAAGCAACGCTGCTCTCAGGGTGCTGTGAGTCTTCCTGAAATCACCATGCCTGATGCATTCCATTAGAAAGTGGGTACTCAGCTAGGGAAGACCCTCTGTGACAGAGCCTCTTGTCCAGATTTACATACAGGGAGATGGGTCCCACTGGCTATGGACCAGCAAGGAGTGACTGTATCCCCAGAGACTTTGTAAAAGAGAAAGGGAAAATTAAATACATACATCTTAGAGGAAAGCAGAGTTTCCAATAAAGAGAAAAACTAGAAATACACACTTCATAGAGTCCAGAAATTATTTCTGGTAAATGCAGAGCAGCGTTTCTTAACATATGCTTTCTGCCATAATAACAAATACTCACATTTGGCACTGAAAGAGCCAAGAGTCATTCCTTGTTGTAGCTCCCACCTGTGTGGTTTCAGTTTTCTTTAAGTCGACGTTCATACACCCCTTCTACCCACAGAGACAGTGAGCAACGATGCCTTGTAAGAATTTCATGTTCAGTTATGTTTTATAGAATTGACAACCTGTTCAGCACTTTATACACACACACCTCCTCTCAGGTGTTCAGTTGGGAAGCTCAAGGGCAAAACTCCATAGGCACTGAAAGAGCTGCCTAAAATTTCTGCAATAATGGCTAAGGAAATGAGCCCACTTCACTCCTGTGCAGTAGAGGAAGAGGGCTGTGAAGGGGTGGCATGTCAGAACTGCCAGGCTGGCATAATGAGTCAGTACTGAGGAGAAAACAGAGAACTGAAGTGCTCTCACAAATCATCGTGAACTTGTGTCATCCCACAGCCCATGATGGACCGGAGGAAAGCTGCTGAGCTTCCAAAGCTTCAAGTGGGTTTCATCGACTTCGTCTGCACATTTGTCTATAAGGTAAGCAAAGCACATCCTTGCACACCCTGTCCTTCTCAACAGGGGCTCAAATCCCAGATGAGTAAGTCCCAATGCAGTGACAATGGCCATGGGGAGAGGTACAGGTAGAGGACACAACAGCTGCCCCTCTCCAGTGGAACTGAAGTGTGGTCCCTCTTTGTGCCGTTAACGCTTTCGCTGCATGAGCCAGCTGGGGAGACAAGGTGTTGGGCTACATCCAAAGATATGATGGACAAGCACTGCCTCGGTGCTGCCTTGCACTGACAGCTGTGTTTTGCTCAGGAATTTTCCCGTTTCCATGAGGAAATTCAACCTATGCTGGATGGGCTGCTGAACAACAGAAATGAGTGGAAGACTCGTGCTGATGAGTATGATGCAAAAATGAAAGCTCTGGAGGAAGAGAAGAAAAAAGAGGAAGAGAAGATGGCTGCAAAGAAAGGTCAGAAGCAATACTTAAATCTTCATTCCTAACTCAAAATCATACATACATGATACTCTCACAAATCTGCAGCAAGCTTTGCTGACGTGGCAAAGAGTCAGATGCCCAGAACCAGTTTCTTCATTTTTGCTCCACTGGCAAGGTTGAAGACACTTTGTCTTCAAACCTGATACCATGACAGGCTGTCAAAAAGGCCACCTGCTCAAATGCCTACAAACTACTGCCTAAGAAACTAATGAGACTATGTTCAGCACAAGCACCCATGCACCTGGGTACAGCAGAAAGCCTTTCACATGTTTTTCCCTGGAAAACTGCAAGGAGACTTCCCTTTATACACAGCAGCTGTGGCCAATGTGCTGGGCCACAGGTTATGAAGCAGAAGGAGTTAAGAAAAACTAACACCCTCCTAGGGAGAACACTTGAGGAATTTCAGTTCATCCCATTTCTAGACCAGATTTGGTACTACCTAGAAGCAAGTAGCAGTAGCAGCAGCAGCAGGAGTAGGAGAAGTAGTACCTAACAGCAATTCATTTTGGTCAAATCCATTTTACTTCTTTTGTGGGTTCAGCCTGGGTAGTGCTGAAATCTATCAGCTGCAGCAAGCATTGGGGTGAAAGCTTGTTTGATAGCTTGAGGAACTGACTCTCAGAAAAGTGGAAGCAGAAGGCTCTCCTGGCCTCTCCCAAGTGTCTGGGCAAACATCCATCAGAACTTGGTGCCTCCACAGAGATTGCTTCCAAACTGTATCAAAATCCCAACAGCTCAGATGATCAAATGATAGAGTTTAGAAATTATTAGAGATGTCTTATATCTAATCTCAGTTTAACTTGCAGTAATTAATTTAAAACGTCAAAAGTAAGTGCTTCCTTTTAATTTGGAAAATTTCTGAAGAATTATTTCCTGAGTAACTGTTATCTGAATGAAGGCTTCTACAAACTCCAAAACTGTCTTTCAGAGCAGCCTTACATATATGAATATTTTGCACAGCAGGCAGCTCTAGATATGGGTACTAGCAGTATAACCTACATTGATCAATGGATAACTTAAAAGTGTTAAAAAAATCTTGTAATCACTGAGAAGGACATTTATGACTGTACATCTAATTCTGTGTTTCTTTTTATATGGCAGATGGAATAACCTGTAATGGAGGAACAGCTCCAGCTTCCAAAACCTGTAGCATACTTTAGACATACTATAAATATGACATATGTCACCCAAAATGAGAATTCCTGTGCTTTAAAAAAAAAAAAAAAAGAAAATCATAATCATGGCATACAGATATGTTCCTGATTGGACTGTTCTGCTAATTTAATTAGGCTTATGACCAACCAGGGAAGGGCTAGATCTCGTTTGCCTTAATTGCATCTCTTCCTGATGGTAAGGAATCAGTTCTCTCCTGTCTCTTGCTCCGTTTAATGTACTTGATGTCAAATGGCATGTGGCAATTCAGAACAACATTTGGTCCAATAAATCAGGTTGCATGACCATGGAAGAGCCTTTCTCCTGCACTGAAGCCCTTCTTACCCAAAGGCAGACAGGCCAGTTGAATTCACACCCTGCTCCATATAGCCCCATGCAACTGACAGTGTATGTAACCACAGCCCTCAGAGTAGGAAGACTGAAAAAGAGCCAAATTTATTATATCTAAGCATGTATCTGTTAGCATATCAGAAAGACATCTGTGGGTAGGGATGAAGCTGACCATAGTAAACCTCTGAACTGCTCTGAAAAGTCACAGTTCCATGTAAATCAAGAAAGACTCATGAAATAATAGCTCTGCACTCTCTTCAAGAATTGGGATTGCTGCTCTAGAGCACAGGGCCATTCATGCAGCACCCAGTAGCTGCTGTTCAATACTGTGCTAACTGAGGCTCTGCTCTGCAACACCTGATTGTAAGAAGACAGTGCTGTCATTACCCATTACAGTTCCAGTTGTAGTTAACCAAGCAGCCTGAATTGTGGCATCTCCTAAATTTGTTCTGGTTTGCCTCATCATGCCAATGTTACTTAATGCAGTCCTTTTCTGATTAGTACCCACCCTCCTTCCTTTCTTCCCCCTGTTCTGAGATGTCTGGATTTTAGATTCCCCTCCAGACTTGGAAAGACTGATAACTTGTACTATTTTATTTCAGATAAAAGTTAGCTTTCATGTGTATTCATGAAAACAGATTAGAACACTCAATTAGGCTCTTGTAGCAGTAGAGACACCCTTCTCTGCTCCTCTCTGTCTCTTTCTCTCTCTTTTTTTTTTTAAAGTGTTTGGAGATCTGTTTTGCTGGGGATTTTCTTCTTGTTGTTCTTCTTCTTTTATTACTCCTGCTACCTTCAGTGCTTTTACCCTTCAGTATCTTGTTTTGCATTACAAAATACTGCAAGTAAAAGGAAAACTAGAGCTGTGGTGGTACCTGGTGATCATTTATCTGTGTCTCACTGCAGTAAACAAGATGCAATCTTCTTTCACTATGCAGCAATTCTGTGAGCAGCAAGATGCCTTGCAAGAAAATTCAGAAGCCTATCCACTTGCACGAGAGTTAGCTGTGGCCTTCATGCTGCATGTTGCAGTCTCATTGAGAGCCATGTAGGAGGCTTTCATCATACAGCATACAAAGTCAAACAAGCAATTTTTTTCAGCAGGAAAAATGCCACAAGGTTGTTGATTACAGAGTGGGGAGCAGAAGGTTTTTAAAGATCACTACAAGCCACTGTACACTTAAGTGCTGGGAAAAGCTCTCTCGTCCTCAAATAGGAGTCTGACCTTCCTGAGCCCTCTGCCCAATCCGAGATGCTCCAGCAGGCATCATCACATGAGGAGCATGGGGTGCCTGCCCAGCACGCAGCACTGCGGGCAGACCCTGTGCCACATCCACCTGCCACAGCTGCACAGCAGCAGGGTGGGCGTGCTGTCGTGGGTCTCTGGAAAGACCACGCACATACATGGAGGGGTGTGCCTGGGCTGCCCCGGAGCCCGGCCGTAGCAGGGAACCTCATGTGCAGGTGTCATAGGAAGCTGTGGGGTCAGGGCACAGCCCCTGCATCCCCCTCCTGCTGTTCCCCTGTCTGCTCCTGGCACCTCGGGCAACCCAGACAGAGCACAGAGCTCTGCCCCCAGTTTGGCTGGACCATTTCTGTAGGTCAGTGGTCGTGTGTCCTAGCTGCTCTGCAGCTGGCTGTCATGTCACTGTGGGGAGCCTCATGCAGCCATCAGAGGACAGTAAGAGAAACAGCAAGCCAAGAGCTTCCAGTTTCCTTTATTTTCCACTTGCACTGTATCTGTTTCTGATAGGACACAGTCTGTAGGTAAAACTTTTTCCCTGCAGCTTAATCTCAGGGGCGGCAGGGTCCTTGCCTGTTTCGTGCACAGAAGCTGCATTCCTGCTGGATAGTCACCGGGAGCTTCTCCTTCAAAAGGAACAACCTGTGGGGGGAGCAACCTTCAAAGGGAACAACAGGAGGCAGACGTGACCCTCGCAGGTCTGTATGCGAGCAGCATCTCTGCAGCAGTGGAACTGAAAGGTGGTGCAGGATGGGGTGAAAGGACCAGTGGGACAACATACAGCTGCGGTCTGAGATTAAGTGCAGGGTAGCACTTGTCCTTCAACCGTGGTACCCTGGGAAAGGCCCTGACCCCTCAGATCCCAGGCTGGCTCATCCAGGGAGAGCATTAATGGTACAACACAGTGCCCTGGAGAGGGGTGGCTGGTGAGAAGAAACACTTTTCTCCCCACACCTGGGAATACACTGTGATGAGATGCTCTGTCTGCTGCTCCTGCAGACTTCTCGTCTGACACACAGGTCATCTCCAGCCACAGCACAAGCAGCCCTGAACTCCAGACAACCTACCCTTCCCTTCTGCTCCTCACTGTGGCTCTAATTCCCTGTGCTTAACACATGCTGACTGTCTGAGGGCAACACTGACTTGGTGTGTTGCACAGGCCATGTGATTAATTATTTTTAATTTTTTTTTGTGGTGGTTTGACCTTGGCTGGAGGCCAGACACCCACCAAAGTCACTCTATCACTCCCCTTCTCAGCTGAACAGGGGAAAAACTGTATTGAGAGGCTTAGGAGTCGAGATAAGGACAGGGAGAGATCACTCTGCAATTAGTGTCATGGGCAAAACAGACTCAACATGGAATAAAGGAAAGAAAACTCTTATTTATTACACTACACTGCCCACACAGTGACACCAGAGTTGAGTGTGACCAGATCTTAATCCACCTTCCATCAACCCTCCCTTCTTAGCAGACTTCACTGTAGCCATGCTTTTGCTCCCTTCTTCCCCACACACTGTGGCATGGGGAGGGGCAGGGAATGGGTGTTTTGATCAGGTCCTCACACGTTGTTTTGTTTCTTGGCCAGTAGGGGGGTGGGGAGGGGGGTCATTCCTCACACCCTTCCCCTGCTGCACCGTGGGGTCCCACCCATGGGACACAGTCCTCCATGCACTTCTCCAACGTGAGGCCTTTCCCATGGGGCTTCATCTCTTCACCAGCTGCCTCAGCGTGGATCACTGCTATGGGGTGCAGCCATAAATCACAGAATGTCTCTGAGTCTCTCAGGCCCAGACTGCTACAGCCTGGTCCCCCATGGGGTCACAAGTCTCCCCTCCCCCCCTCAGCAAACCTGCTCCAGCATGGATGTCTCTCTTGCTCATCTCTGTGTGTCTGTCTCTCTCTCCCCATGGGCTCCAAGTGCTGCCAGGGACTTCTGTATGTCTCCACCTGCTCCAAAGTGGGGCTGGAAAGCAGCTGCTCGGGGCTTTTTTCTTCTTGCATTTTTTTCCTCCTAAATGTGGTCCACAGAGGCACTATGGCTGTCATTGATGGGCTCAGCCATGGTCAGCAGCAGGTCCAGCCTTGAGCCCAGCTGGTATTTACTCTGTGGGACCCAGGAGAAGCTCCTAGCTGCTTCTTGCAGAAGCCACCCCTGCAGCACCCCCTTCTCACCAGAACCCCTCACATTTTTCTCCAAAATGGTACCACCTAACCACATTACCATTCTGCCAAAAGATGCAGATCGCTGTCCTTTCTGGTCAGTAATACCTTGCTAGCATGTTTCTACATCTTGTTGCATCACCACAACCATAGAACTTGCAGTTTGCTTTCCACTGGAAGCGTTAGTTGGAGGCACATGAAACCTGGCATGGTTCCTACCTGTAGTGCTCCCACTTGGCAGCTGAGAGCTGTATGCCTGGAGGAAGCTAGTGCTGCATAAACTCCTATGTATGGCCACTGCATGGTGTCCCCTGTCAAGAGACCCATTACCAAGCTGAGCAAAAAGACTCAGTTGACACGCAATCCCAAGTGTTGAGTTTCAGTGTTTTTTCAGTAGCACGTATTTCATGTAACCATCACTTGGCAGCTTGTGGATTAGCAACACAGCACTTCAGACCTAGTTTTCAGCTCCTGAAAATACCATGTTTTGGAAAGAATATTGGCTTTAAGTATGTAACACATTCTGTTATCATGAGAGGTCAGGATACAGTGTATTATTTCAATTTTACAGAAGTGACATTTTAAACTAATTGGCAGTCTAGACCTTTGCTTTCATTAGCATCTAGGAGATGCTATTCCTTTCAGTAGCGTGAGGTTTTGATGGTTTTCAATACTATGAAAATGGTATTGAATGACATGGTATTGAAAACCATGACATTCAAGTCAAGAAATAACTAAAAACCCAACCTGACTGCGTGTAGCTTATTTTCCTGTTTCACATTTCTCCTTGAAAATATCCCATCCTGATCCCTTTTCCCTGCAGTCACAAGGTGTGTCACTCCTTCAATTCAAATCCAGTTTTGTTGTATTTCCCTCTACTCCATAGGACTGCTTTATTGTGGAAGAATAGTAGTTAAGGGTTTATTTCTTCCCAAGTAATCTAGAAGAAACTAGATTTATTAATCTAGTGTATTTTTATAAGAGGAAGTAGTTTAACAAAACGTTTGACAATGTTTCCTGACAGGTTGGCCATGAGCCAGCAGTGTGCCTCGGTGGCCAAGAGAGCCAATGGGATCCTGGGATGCATCAGGAGGAGTGTAGCCAGCAGGTCAAAGGAGGTGATCCTCCCTCTCTACTCTGCCCTGGTCAGGCCCCACCTGGAGTATTGTGTCCAGTTCTGGGCTCCTTGGTATAAAAAGGACAGGGATCTCCTGGAAAGAGTCCAAAGAAGGGCTACGAGGATGATT
The DNA here is from genome assembly GCA_020800305.1 of Porphyrio hochstetteri. Classification (NCBI taxonomy): domain Eukaryota; kingdom Metazoa; phylum Chordata; class Aves; order Gruiformes; family Rallidae; genus Porphyrio; species Porphyrio hochstetteri. Next base: position 53,892,938 of record CM036938.1, on the reverse strand, counting down.
AAGGGCCTGGAACATCTCCCCTATGAGGAAAGGCTGAGTAAGCTGGGACTGTTCAGCCTTGAGAAGAGAAGACTAAGGGGGGACCTAATCAAAGTTTATAATTATCTGAAGCAGGGGATGCAGGGGGAATCAGCCAGCCCCTTTTCAGTGGTCTGTGGGGATAGGACAAGGGGCAATGGCTGCAAGTTGGAGCATAGGAAGTTCCGCACCAACATGCGGAAGAACTTTTTCACAGTGAGGGTGACTGAGCACTGGAATAGGCTGCCCAGGGAGGTGGTGGAGTCTCCTTCACTGGAGATATTCAAGACCCGCCTGGACGCCTATCTGAGCAATATGAGCTAGGGAGCCTGCTTTGGCAGGGGGGTTGGACCCGATGATCTCTCGAGGTCCCTTCCAACCCCTACAATTCTGTGATTCTGTGATTCTGTGATTGCTGTCACTTAGGTTCAGATCTGAAATCACTGTCTAGTCTGCAGTGCCAGAAAAAGCAAGCCAGTCACTTGAGTTTCTAGTTCTACTTACAGTGAGAGAAAACAAGAATACACAAGTCACTTGACACCACAACCTACAGGGACAGGCTTTTTACCTCCTTCCTGGATGATTGAGGTTGTTTTGGGTGGCAATGGTTTTGGTAGCCAGGGGATTGGTGGGTGTTGTTTGATGTGCAGGGGTGACTTCTGCAAGAAGCTGCTAGAAGCTTCCCCTAGGTTGGAAAAAGCCAAAGCCAGGTGGCTGCAGCATGGACCTGCCCCTGACAAAGGCCGAGCCCATCAGCAATGGTGGCAGTGCCTCTGTGGCAACATATTTAATAAGAAAAAAAAATCCCAACCCAAGTTAGCAGCAGCCCTTTCAGCCAGCCAGACGGGTGAGAAGGTACGAGGAACTTTGTAGACACCAAGGTCAGTGAAGGAGGAGGTGCTACCAGCGCTAGAGCAGATTCCCCTGCAGCTCATGGAAAAGACCAAGGTGAAGCAGGCTGTCCCCTGGCAGCCCAGGGAGGTTGATGGGGAGTAGAGATCCCACCTGCAGCCTGGGGACACCCCACACTGGAGCAAATGGAGACACCTGAAGGGGGCTGTGACCTGGTGGGAAGCCCATGCTTCACCTGCAGCCCTTGGAGAGAAAACCACACCACAGGTTTGCTGGAGGGACTTGTGACTCTGTGGGGAACGAGGCTGGAGCAGTCTGGGCCTGAGGGTTCATACCCCACGGAAGAGACCCACACTGGGGCCATCAGTGAAGATCTGCAGCCTTGGAAAGGACTCACGTTGGAGGAGTTTGTGGAGGACCATCTCCCATGGGTGGGACCACACACTGGAGCAGTGAAATGCCATGAGGAGTCCTTCCCCTGAGGAAGAAGCGGCAGAGACTGTAGTGAAGCGACATTCCCCATCCCCCTGTGCAACTGGTGAGGAGGAAGTAGAGAATTCCTGAATGAAGTTGAGCCAGAGAAGAAGGGAGGGGTGGGGGGAGTGTTTGAAGATTTGGTTTTAATTCTCATCCTTCTCTGCTTTGATCACATAATAGATTTTTTTCCCTAGTCCAGTGTTTTGCCCATGACAGCAACTGCTAAGTGATCTCACCCTGTCCTTATCTCAGCCCACTAGCCTCTTCTTGTATCTTCTCTCCCCTGTCCAACTGGGGATTGATAGAATAGCTCCAGTGAGCACCTGGGCTCCAGCTAGGGTCATCCCACCACAGGTATGTACCACTCAGGAAACACCTTAGCAGGCTGTATGCTAAAAGCAGACCTCATTTCACAGTGAAGGCTGCTATTTTGTTTTTTTTTAATTAGTCACCTGACTAGCCCATGACTTTTTCTGTAAGGAAGACTATAACTAGACTGTAATTCATTCTTAGTTCTGGGGAACATCTGACCATTTGTTAGATCTGAAGGGGTGCATGTTTAGAAACAGCTGATTAGCAAGTCAGCACTAATTACTCAGATCTCAGCATGACTTGACAAGTGACAATCACATTTGACTGCACTGTCAAATGCCAGAACTGTGCAACAATCCCCTGACAACAGAGCTGAAAAAAGGATGACAGCAGCTCCCCAGAGAAGGGGAGCTTTGGGCAGCCAGTTCCACGCCAGCTTCCCCCTCCCGCCTGGATATATTAAATTGTATGGATTTTCTGATCACAAACATGACCTGCGAGTAATAGGAGGGACGCTGTGCGGCCCAGAGAGCGACACAGCGTGGCCTAGAGCACGGGATACAGCGCAGCCTGGGGCGGGACAGACAGAGCGCGGGGGAGTGGGACAGAGCGTGGCCCAGAGCAGGGGGGAGGAGGACAGAGTGTGGCCCAGAGCGGGGGGTGGGGGGGAGGGACGGGGAGGGACACACAGTGCAGCCCGTGGGGGGGCACACGCAGTGCGCCCCAGAGTCGGGGGGACGACACACAGTGCGGCCCATAGTAGGGGGGACGACAAGGACAGTGCGGCCCAGAGGGACTGGCTGTTGCTGGAGGAATACAATGTGTGTTTCAGCTGCAGCAATGGGGAGCTTGTGACAAACGCTCCCCCTTCACATTCTCTAAGTGTTTCTGCTGCTGCTCAGTGCAATTCACACTAAAAACACCAACGGAAGCGTTCCAAGTAGTTTATTGATAGAACAGCCTACAGAGCCCACCAGCCCCTGCGCAGCTCAGAGCCAAGCCATGGATTTCCACCTGTGAAATCAGGATCCAATCTTTTGTTCACTTCAGAATAGAGTCTTCACTTGCTAGTGGGAAGAAGAAACAGGCACAGTTAGGACCATTTGTCACTCCCATGCAGTACCAAAACATGCAAATCCTTAGTGGGATAACAGGCTACCTTTAAAGTATGCCACTTCTTTCTAGCCAGTTGTTGATTCCCACTGCTGCTTATTCAACAGAACTGAATTTCACTACTTCAGGGTAAAGACATTTTTGGCTTACTCTTAAGTAAATGATATATTTATGAACTGACAGTTCCCATAAGCCCAGAAAAAGCTTATATTTATGAACTGACAGTTCCCATAAGCCCAGAAAAAGCTATCATTAACAGATACATACAGTTATTTATCTTCAGGCAATTTTCAACAACTGCACTGAATCAAGTTTTAGCAACTGCTTTTTTAACTGGTAGACCACACCAAAAACACTGCTGGGAAAGGAGACTGGTCATCTGTGTGACAGTTGGGTTAAACATTCTAAAGAAGTAATCACAGAATTCCATTATTAAGTGGAATAGCAATGCTGTAGCACAGCCTCCATCTCCAAAAATACAAAAAGTTTCAGCTCAACTAGAAAATATCTGAAAGACCCATTTATTTAGTCCATGACCAATGCAGACATATTTAAGACAGTAAAACAGCAAAGTCAAATAGCTTTATCTCCAGTAAGTAACACAATTAGCAAGTTGCTATCTGATTTTATGTATGTGTAGTTCATTTAATTTCATGGGGTTTTGTTCCACATTAGTCCTGTTTCAGACAATGTAAATGTCACTATTTCCTGCACTAAGAACAGCTTCAGTTACTTATCAATTTTCCTATAGCCCTTCCTCACTGCAAGTCCACCTAAAAATCCTGTCTGAATTCAAGCTAGAGAACAGAGTTTTCTGTAAGGCAGAGGTGGGGGCAATGCACACGGGACCCAAGAAACAGTCCTAAGGATAAGGGAAAACATGCTGCAGTGGGAGTATTACAGGGTATATGAGAGTGAGAAAAAAGCAGCAGTACTAATCCCTGTTGACTGGCTTCTGCATATTCTAATCAAATGAGAGACACAACAAATGAAAGTGACCTCTAACACTATGCTAGTGACATCACTTAAATGTCTGAGTTGCAATCACAGGCAGCTTTCGCTAACTTTGGGTTTTGATCATCAGTCACATGTGTGTGATTTCTGAATTGCATGGACAAAGGGGTTGGCAAGCTTGCTGCATCCAGCTGAATAAGGGACACCTGACTCCAGTTAATATATAGTTCCAGTAATTCCTTACAGAGTAACCTGTAGCTTTTAGCAGCTTGTTTTCTCAGTGGAAATTCAGATAGCCATTTAACGAGTCCCTTTCAGTTACAAAACAAGTTTCTCACTCTTCCTCTACTCATGCTTGCATTTGCAAGAGCTTGTCTAACAGCACCACTATTTATCTTTCACACAGCCCTAAGCACTGGTAGATGGATCCACGAGGGTTCCCAGCCCACTCTCTGCACGCCTAAACCGCTCCTAAAAGCACAGCAGTCAAACAGCAGTCCACCTGAAATCCTGTGTGCATGCTCTAGCATAGGATGCACGCTAAATCGAGGGACTACTACCTTCTGCAAGCTCTTTTGCAATCCGCTCGAGCTCTTCACGTTTCTTCTTTTCTTCAGCCTCTATCCTCCTCTCCTCTTCACCAATGGGCTTCAGGTAATCTGTCGTTAACAGGTTTGCTTTAGAACACAGTGACTAGACCCCGGCAGAAGCCTCCGCACCCGCTGGCTCACTCCGAGTAATTAAAAACAGTCTCTCGGGTACGAAGGCAGGTTTACCTTGAACCGGCGCCTTCGAACCGCTAGGAGCCCGTCCCTGGGGGCTGCGGCGGGGAGGGGGGGAAATGGCGCCGAGCCCGCGGCTGCGCCGCCCGCAGCGGCCGCCTCAAGGTGCCCTTGCGGGCCGCGCGGGGGAGGGGAGAGGCCGCCCGCGGCGCAGCACTCACCGTATCGCTTCTTGCCGTAGATCATCCCCACCAGCAGGGCCGAGTAGCGGGTGAACTGCGGGAGGCAGAGACAAGGGCGCGCCCTTCACTCAGGTCGCACTCACCGCCAGGCCCCGCCACTCCCGCAGCCGCCCGCCCGCCCGCCCCGTGGAGGCCTCCGGCCGCCTCCCCCAGCCCCGTCCCGCGGCGCAGCCAGACACCCCTGCACCGCCGGAGGAGCAGCCCGCCGCCCTCACCTTGATGAGCGGCGAGACCTGCACCGGCGGGATCATCTTGGCTGCGAGGCGGTGGCGCGGCGGCCGGAAGTGACGCTAGCGAAGCGGCGGCGAGGCGGAAGGAGGCGAGATCTCCGCCCGCGGGGCTCGCGTCAGAGCGGCAAACCCCACCCGCCGCGGCTCCGCTCTGCTGCGCGCCTTGACCTGGCAGCGCCGGTCGCGCGTCACCCAGGGGTGGGGCGCCACACGTCACAACGTGGGCCGCGCTGCCGCCCCGTGACAGGACGTCCCTGGGCCGCGGCCGGGGGAGCGCGCTCGGTGTCCCGTAGGGAGCTCCCTGCGGCGGCGCGAGCGGCGCTGCGAGCCTCCCGCGTCGTCATTGTCACCCTCCCGAGCGGCGCTGAGAGCCTCCCGCCTTGTCACCCTCCCGAGCGGCGCTGAGAGCCTCCCGCCTTGTCAGCCTCCCGAGCGGCGCTGAGAGCCTCCCGCCTTGTCACCCTCCCGAGCGGCGCTGAGAGCCTCCCGCCTTGTCAGCCTCCCGAGCGGCGCTGAGAGCCTCCCGCCTTGTCACCCTCCCGAGCGGCGCTGAGAGCCTCCCGCCTTGTCAGCCTCCCGCCTTGTCACCCTCCCGAGCGGCGGCGGGGCTGCGCCCGCCTGGCCCCGCGGGCACTCGGCTTCCCGCCGGCGCCCACCCCAGAGAAGCCGCAGCAGCAGCCTGCGGGGTTGCGTGTTGGATCCGGAGGGCCCTCAACCGGGCTACAGAGCGTGTGCGGGCTACTGACCCGTGACGGAACCGTGGTGTTAACGTGCCGGGCGACTGAGAGATCCGGACGGTGTTTCGTAGTCTCTCCTACAGCCGAGGCATCCAAGTCTTGGCGGCCTGCTCGTTAGCGCCATCACTTCCACATCTTCGCCTAATCTTAGGGCCCACTGTGGTAGCCTAAGGATACGATTGTTAAAACTCCCAGGAAGCGAGTTGCCTGTGCGATTCTCTAGTAAGCAAGCTACAGGTAATGGAAATTCTGTGACTAAAGGACACGTTTAAATGCTTTTTGGAGAGCCTGTTGGAAGATTCTCGGCACTCCCTTCATTTGTAGTATGGTGAAGTGTGTTGGGTTTTTAATGACTGATGTATGTCCTGTATCAGTAAGACCTAAAAGGGTTTTTATGTGACCTGTCACCTTCCATGGATGGAATGTATGTAACCCATCCCATTTTAATTTAAGCAGCAGGACCCCCGAGAGACACTTGGAGCATTACAAATGAGAGGTCGTTGCTGTGTGAATATCCCTTTAGTTCCGAACACTAATACACCAATACAGTTGTTAATGCTGTAATAATTCATGACAGCGCTCAGTGCCAAGTCAGTAACAAACCAGTGAAGGTGTTAGGCACAGTGATTGTCTATTCAGACACTTCTGTCCAATGCATGTCCAGACAACATTCTGAAAATCCTTAAATCCAGTGTCAGGATTTTAATTGAATGTTATGAATCTCACAAACACAAGGGAGCAGTAGTGTAACTATCAGTCTTTGTGCCGATCTGCAAAGAGAACACAGGCTCAATTGGAGGAGACTGGCACTTGTAGAACTAGAACCCAGCCTGGCATTTCTCCGGATGCTAGTGAATCAGTTTTAAAAACAAGTAATTCGAGTTAGATCATGTATTAGCCAGAAGTGTACAACTGTGATGGTCTTGAATTAATGCATCACTTATTTTGAAATACACCTTGCTTTAAATCAGCCATCTAACTAGCTTTTTCTGTCCACCACCAACCTGAAACACCTTCTCATGACCTAGGCTAACAAATTCAGTGCTAATTTGGTTTTGTCACTCACTTGAATGTGAGCATTAAATACAAATTATTTTTAGAAAAGGAAGTAAGTTCCATATGTTAAAAGTTTCAAACTCCTAAGGCAGGATGAGGAAAAAAAGAGAAGCGTGTTTTACATCTTTCTAAAAAAAAAAAATAATTCTGAAGGAGTATGTCAGAGCAGATTCAGCTTTTCAGCAAGTGCCTTTACAACTCGGCACTAACTCATTTTTTGAGCTTTTGCTTTGCAGAATTGCTTTTCTGAGGTACTAACTGAGCTCGGTTTATTCAAAGCAACAAAATGCTCACTTTTTACATTACTTCAATCAATTAATTGCACAACATCCCTATGCTTGATGGTTAAACATAATGCACTAAAGCCCTGAGGAAAAAAATCACTACTCTTCTTTTGAGGATTTAAAGGTAGAACAGATGTCCTGTCCTTCCCGTACTGATGCAGCAGGCATCTTGGACTACAAGTCATGATGCTACACCCATCACGCACCAAGAAAAGTCAATGGCACCATGTAATTACCTACAATAACATCTCAAATTTAATCTTTGAGATCTCTATGCTTTGTTCCCAGCACAAAAACTTTGTGCCCCATTCAATAGTAGCAAACAGATTTGTTCAGCTACCTGACACTGTCCTGATTAACTCCATGGGTTACCAAGCTGAAGGCTGCAAACTGAGTTCCTATAGTGAATTTAAGCTTTCCATGCTACCATCAAGTGCCCTCATGCTGAAAAATTAAACCAATCAAGTCCAAAATTCCTGGTGACTGACTTTATTTCACTGAATAATCCATTTGCAAGAGCTGCTCTTGGCTTATCAGATGTCAAACAATAGCTTTGACTATGTCTGCTCGAAACTTACCTGGAAGTTAGTTGTTTTCAAGTACAATGGAAAAAAAGTCATAAACCATTTACAGTGTTTATAGTGATTAAACACAAATCCTGTCTCTGCAAAGAACTCCAGCTATGACTGTTCCTCTTTTAAAGTAAAGTGAGAGCTCTATATGCTCATGATTATTCTTGTAGGCTCCAAACTGAATCTGCCTCCTTCAGTGGCCTGTAACAGAACTTTTCAGCTAGCACTATTTGTTATAGAACGCAGAGGAGAGTGCTGCCTGTGAATGGCTGCTACCCTCTTTTAATTAAGTCTTGAATAGACTAATCTTGGACATTAATCTGTTTCCAAGGCTAAGAGGCCTGAACAAACAACTATCATCATGGAACCACAATTGTGAACTGAGACCGTGGACTTCTCAGGTACCTTCCCAGGCAAGACTGCATTTTGTCCAACCTGCCCTATTCAGTTTAGGAGGCAGCTGTTCCTAACTGGCAGTACCAGTGCCACAGGTGAAAGATTTCAATGCCAGTTTACTTTTTCACTTTGATATTTAATTAATTCTATTCCATTATCCCATATGCTGTGCCCAGCTTTACTCTCCCCAGTGCAGGAATGATGTGGACATTGTAAGGAGAATCCACCAAAGGGCAATGGCCACGATGCAGGGAGTGGAGCATCTCATACAAAGAGCATGTCATACTCAAAGGTGGGACTATGCAGCCTGCAAGAGAAGGATCAGGGGGGCATCTCATCAGTGTTTGTGAGTACTTAATGTGGAGGAGCAAAGACTGAGCCAGGCTCTTATCAGTGGTGCCTAGTGACAGGGTGAGGAGCAATAGGCACAAACTACAATACAGGGAATTCCTTTCAAATGCAAGGGAAAAGAAGACATTTCTTTTACTCAAAGGTGACTGGACACACGAACAGGTTGACCTGTTGAGTAGTTGTGGGGTATCCCTCTGTGCGGATCCTCAAAACCTGACTGGACACAGATCTTAGCAACCAGCTCTAGCTGACTGCATTTTAAGCAGGAGGGTGGGACAAGACAGTCTCCAGAGATCCCTTCCAACCTCATCAATTCTGTGATTCTGGGATTATTATAATCATTGTGTTTAATTTTTCTAGAGACAATAACCTGTGGTCATTAGTAATTCTGTAAAGAATGGCTGGTTACAATTAAGATTTTGAATGTTCTTTCTACTTGAGAATCACACAATTCAATTTAATGCCTTGTCAAACTGACCCTAAACCAACTCTTGTTTATATGAAACCTCAGGTCAAGTCTGCCCTCAGGTTTAGGTTCTGAGATATTACCTAATTGGGTTTCAATAATGAGATCCTGACTACACACTAATAAAGAAAAAAAATTGTTCTTCCCACAGAACAAATTACTGCAACTGCAGTAAAAAAGAAAAATGTGTTAATTAGCCAGTGAAGTTCCCTGTAGTATTTACACACTGCAATTTACTGCTCTTCAAAGCATCCCTGTAAACACTTGAATGAAACTTCTTGGACAGGTTCAGTTTCAGGTCTCATTTTCTTCAAGTTCCAAGAGAAGCTGAATCAACATTTCTTTTCATCACAATAAAAACATTTGGGTGTTTTACACAAAATCACAGAATGGTTGAGGTTGGAAAGGACCTTTGTGGTTCTGAAAGAAAAAAAAAACAAAAGCTGTCCAACATAATTTTAATTGCAGACATCAAATTTAAGTTCCATCTGCAGAGCATCAATAAAGGGCTAGAAGTCTTGTTTTTTTCACTGAATTTTATTACAAATACACATACTCACAGTTCATTATGTGCCTGCTGCACATTAGAAATAAACCCATATAGAACCAAAAGTGCTTTTATTAAGTATCAAGAAAATCCCAGCAATATACAACACAATGTAGAATCCTACTGCAGTGCCTCTAACTTCATCCAGGTATAAACCCTCTTGAGTATCTGAACATACTCAGAAGTACGTAATAATAACAATTAGATATTGGTACCAAGGTGCTTCAAACAAAAAGCACAAGTGCTTTCAAGACTGATCTAAACTGAGACAAGATATCTGAATCTGTTTTCACTGGCAATTACTCAAGGCATTCTTTGCCACTATTTTTTTTTTTTTTTTTTAAGAGGAACAACAAAATCCCTCAGTTGCCTTTAAACATGGCATTAAAGTGATCAGGCACTAGGACAGTTCAAAATATAAACTAATGGCTCTGCCGAAAAGAAATGTAAAAGGCTTCCAAGGCAGCCAGAGGCTATGTGACTTTCCCTGCTCCTCCTGTACACTTCTCTGCTGGTTAACATTTGATAAGCATACAGCTTATCAAACTGCATATACACATTAAAAAAAAGAAAAAAAAAAGAGCACACCATGGACTGGAATTTCTATGGTTTTATTTGCTGTTGAGACTCAGGAATCTGTGGGATCCCTTAATATCCCCTACTTAGGGAAAAATCTCCCTTACCTTATGGGCAACTCAAACATGGAAGAGTCTCATACTCTCAATATGATACCACACTTCCAGAATAACAGAAGGGTGTTCCTTTCAATAGGCATGGAAACAGAGACAAAAAGCCAGAGAAATGCCAGCCTTGCATTTCAGATGAGCAGCTGCTTCAGAACTGAAAACAAGTTTACGTCTAGTCCCCCAGGTCTTTCAATCTCTTCCCTGGGAGATATCAAAGCTAGTTCACATCTCGGATACACAGCTCCATGAACCCTCACTCGCTCAATACCTCTTTTTTAAAAAGAGCAGGCATGCCTGAAGAACTTGTGTTCACGTAGCCTGGGTAACTGCAGGAGAGTCACAACTCCAACTCCCATCTAAACTCAGAGCCACTGATACACAAGTAGTTTTGAAAATAGTCACAAGTTTGTGACTATACAGGAGACACTATAGCCATTAAAAAAAAAAAAAAAAAAAAGAGATGGGCGGAGACCAGCAACCTCTATGCACACACATTCTACCGTGATGCACCACCCAGAAATGCAGAGGTCTTCCAAGCCTCACTCCCTGTCTTACAGCAGCACAACTACTGCACCTGTGTACGGCTGCCGTAACGTTTGCCATATGCCAAAAACAAGGGCATTCTGCTGGGCATCTCCTCATGTGCTTCCCAATGGATTACCAGTGCAGCTACAGGTCAAGCAGCGTTTTTTCCAAAAGGGTACCTCTAAAGGAAGGGGAACATGCTTTTCTTTGTCTCCTCTATTTACCCTTTTTTCAGTCACAGGTTTTGGTGAAAATGTCTCAAGCATGACCACCTAAAACCTAAATAATCCCCATTTGTGGCCAACATGGGCTTTGGTTTAAATCAATATAATCCACACATGAAGACAATGCGAGTTAGAAGAACTGAAGTTAGTGTGACAACTTCACATGCGCTGCACAGAAATTTAGGACAGTGTTTCAGTAGGAGACAAACATGCCTCCTCTTCTTCTAACACCACCACCTTTCGTCTGGAGAAAGACATGACAGATTTTATAAGAGCTAAAGCAATTCTAACAAAGATGCGCAAGGCGAGGAAAGCGAAGGGGATTACAATCTGCATGACATGGAAGATGGCTGTGCTAAACTCACTCAGCAAGCAGGTCAGAAAGAAGGTGCCAAGGCTTACACAAGGGTAGAGAGCCAGCTTGGCAAACATGAAGGCATGCTCCTTGCCACCGTATCTAGCAAAAGGATGCAATGTTTCCCTTTCGTGGAGGAGAGCTGTAGTCCATATTGCAAACTGGAATATGCTGGCAAAGAAAGTGATAACACAGCTGACCTGTATGGCTTCTATTTCATTGTGAGACTTCTCTGCAAATTCACTGGTCAGCTGGTATGCTAGAGGAAGCCCACCAATGAAAGCCAAGGAAAGTATGTTAAGCAGTCCCATTAATCGTGTGGCTTTTGTTACATAAAGGAAAAGTGAGTGATGGACAAACCACAGGAGACCAATTGTTACAAACGAGCCAAAGTAGGCAAGGTAGTTTGGCCCATATTCACTTAAAGCTTCAAGAAGGCTGCCATGGAACTTCTCCTTAACTTCTCTGGGATCAGGGACGTTATCTTCACTGTGGAAACAAAACTTACTTTACTTTTGCATGTTAACATTAAAAAAACACACCTGGAACAACACTGAGCTATGCTGGTTCACTCTCAGCAAGTAAGGAACAACAGGCATCCACTCTGTAGTTCACTAATTTGTAACTTATAAACAACATTTCAAATAATAGCTCTGCAAACAAACTAGTCTGAAAGGAAATCAGAAAGTAAGCTGGTATTCCTTTAGGTTAACGTAATAAAATGGCCACAGTGACTGAACAGCTTTTGTTGATGAAAGCCTTTTATCTGAATATGACTAAGCATAAAGGAAGCTTTGTTCTTTGAGGCTCCCCACACCAGCATACATTAAACAGACTGGTGATCTTTACTGCTGAAATGGGGGCATTAGAAGTATCTTTTGCTTGTGTTCTGTATCTTTCCAGAAAATCATACACTGCAGGTTTTAGAAGTCAAAGTCAATGTTTTGTTAATTTTATTTCCTCCACTAGTACATGCAGACAAAAGCTATTATTATATTTAACAACACCAAGAGGCAACACAAAGCCTTACCATATATCCAAAATGAGCAGAGTTGCTACAATAGCATAGACTCCATCACTGAATGCTTCTACACGTTCCTTACTCAAAGGCTCACTGAGGTAAAAAGTGAAGGTTTCTAAGCTGTGGTGTGTCTCCTCTTCATCTCTCTGACCTGGAAAGAAATTCAGATCTTTGCTAATGAAATTAAAAATAAGTAGAATAAAATAAGGCAGTTAAACAACCTCCTGTGTCCCTCCTTTCTCTTCTCTACCCACCTGCCAAAATATTTCTGTGGAAAGAATGGTGCCATTCATCCACACAAGGCAGCCACTCCACTTTTTGGGGAGCTCTGCCTCTGCAATTTCATGTTGCTTTCAGGACAAGTGCTTCACACACAAAAAAGCCCTGTCCTTTAAACTATATGGCCAACCATTTCCACCAAGTGTGTAATGACTCAAAACTGTAACTGAACAAAACATTTGAACTAAACAAATCAGAGGCTGTGCCTTGGGAAGCCCAAATAGCCATAGGTCCTCTGAGACAAGGTGGAGAACTTAACTGCATCAGAGAAAAAAAACTCAGTGGAGCATGGGGGCTGCACTGGGCCATCAACGGATCAGCTTTTGGTGAGAAGGTGGGGCTCTGAAGCTTTTATAGGAAATGTCAAACACATCCCTAAGACTGGACTCTTAAATGCCCAGCTAGCCACACTGCAGCACTGCAGAAGTCACTGGACAAAGAAAAAGCTTACAACTTCCAGAGAAAGAGAGAAACTTAATGAAAAGCAAGTGCAGTCAATTGACAATTCATGTCAACCATCTGACAGGGGTGAGACATACACAAGATGTGACCTGGCTTCAAACTGCAGTGTGCCTGTCACAGTAGGCACAGGCAATATTTGTGTGTGTTTATTTTCTGGCTCTGAAAGTCTGGCTTTAGCTGTTTTAAAGCATTTCTGCCTCCCCAGCCATTACTGCTGCAACATGGGGGAATCAAAAGTATGTTCCCATTTGCACTGTACACAGGTGGATTTGTCCTAGGCTGAACAGCAGCAGCAGCAGACAGTTATTCCCATGTCTCACCTTGTGAAGCCAATTCCAAAGACATGATCTGGTTTGGTGGTCAGTTTATGCTGCTCTCAAAGAAACGAACTCCACCTTTGGCCAAGTGGGTTGCATGATACCACCTTCCTTATTTTGGCAATAGCAACCTCTTCCTCAGCAGAGTTTAAAAGCCGCTCTGGCTGCTGGTGTGTTATGCAACTGTCAACACTGACACAATGGAGCAGAAGGAACATAAGCAAGGAGTGTGAGAGAAGGAAGCATGGATTGAGGTTGACTTAAGCCATGTGTGCAGGCATACCTTTAGACCACAGCAGTTAGATTAATGAGGTAAAGAAGTTTGATGTATGGGTGCTTTGCTTGCCAGTTTAGAAAGTGCAGGACCATGTAGTATTGCTGAGAAGAAGGTGATACAGACATAGAGCTTTCTTCCTGGATTCTTCAACCCCCTTGCTTCCTTTTTAGGAGGGAAAAAAGGACAGATGGCCTGCAGCTATTATTCATCTACTTGTGTGTGTGTGCATGCATGTGCATATTCAGGACAAACCAGAGAGGTTTTTGCATTCAGAAATGATCTTGGAATGTGTTGTACCTTACACAAACCGAGTCACTAATTAAGGGAAGCAAGGGAGTGAGGGAGAAACTGGGAGCATGGAAGGAAATCTAAAAATCACTCTGTTCCAAGACTGAACAGAGAAGGAGAACTAAAATTACTTCATTCCAGGCTGTCTGGAAAACATGTTGACAAACTCATAACATATCTAGACATACTCCTGTGAATATTGTTACTCACCAACAATCTTGGTTTTACACCATGTGATGAATCGAGTGAGATGTGGAAAAACGATCACAAGTCCAAGAAGTACGTAAGACTATGGAGAGGAAAATAAATACAGTTTAAATTTAGTTACTTTCCAAGTTTAATATGAAATGGTTACCCTCAATCTTTAGTTATAATCACATTGAGAAAAACAAATCTTGACTTCATTGTGACACGGAAAAGACTCACCTGAAATGCACAGGTACCTCCTGAATATTGCATGTGCAACCTAATACTGCTTTTGATAGCTGAGTACCAGTAATGAAGTAAGCTAAAACAGGAAGCAAAATAATTCTGCTAACAAAAATGCCACAATGACTTCTTTGGAAGCTGGAGAACTATCACATGTGATCTTTATGGGTCCCTTCCAACTTGAGGTACTCAATGGTTCTATTACTTGTGTTCCAAAGCCACCTGAGTGGGTTATAAGTGGTTCACAGGCTTTGCAGAGATCTAAGTACAAAAGCAACTGGAAAACTAATTTGACTGTTAGGAACATTAACAGAAAATACGCTAGTGAGCAAGGCAAGGGAGAAGACAGAAGTAAAGGTATAAGAGCAAAGTTTTGTTTTCAGGTAAGACTAAGCCTTTTCAAATTTGGACTCATAACTGCCCTTTTTATTGAAAGCACCCTGACTCCTCCCAAATTTGGGGATTATTTAAACACTGCTAATTCCCATGGAATCTTTCTCAAAATTCAGTGAAATCCACTTTATCTTAAAAGAAGACGAAAAAAAGGAAGCTTGTAAACATCTGAAAACTAGATTTCAGTTTCAAGCAGGAGTCCTGAGAAAGATAAAAATGTTGTCATGTAATGAAGATGGCAAAGAAAAAGGCTAAGAGCAGGCTTTAGCCAAAAACCTTTGTTTTGAGATGCAGGTTGGCTAATTGGTCTGCTTATTCTATTTGCTCTTATACCCTGAATTAGTGCAGCAATTATACTCACTTGTTTTCAGTTTGCACAATGTGATGTTTATTTCATGTACCCTTCCACATTATCTCACCTACTTATGACGAGCAAGATGTTAGGTTACAATTTAGAAGACCTGCTGCTAATTAAGAGAAGCATTTAAAAAAATCAGAGCAAGTAAGGCAAATAGTAGCAGAACATACTTTCAAAAATATCCAAACTCAGGGATTAAATTATGGATTGGTCTCTGTGAACTGAACACCTTCTATACAAAACAGCAGCTGTGATTACAACATCACAGAACTGGCAACTGAGAAAGTCTGCGTATTTAACATGGATATTGTTACTTTAATACACAGTACTAAATAAACTCATATAAAATGTGGCATAAAAGTTTTCAGTTAACTGGGAGAACTTACCAAAGGAATAAAGAAAAAAGAAATGATGGCTGCTAGAAAGCATAAAACTGGTCCTCGTAGGATAATCTTTAAGATATGACGTTTATAGAAACTCTGATTTTCAGACAGCTGTATCTGTTGATTCAGTAAGTGTGGGTGGTAGAATCCATAGGCTACTATCACAGCCTGCAAAGTGAAGAGCATTCCTGACGTTACTGTGCACAAGTAAATTCTGCATTTAAAATATAAAATTGTGTAAATCAACAAATTCCAAAACACTTTCAACCATATTTTCACTCCCACATGGAAGGCTGGGTTTTAGAAATGGAGAATTCACAGTACACTGCAGATCGAGATTTCAGTCTCCTCTGCAGAGCTGGTCATGACCCTGCACCTTATATTAAGAGGAAAAAAGGACACCCACAACACAGAACAGAAAGTGACACAACACTGCACCAGGAGGAAACCAGTGCCACTGGACTGAGGCTGAAAGCCCGTGTTCACTCAAGCGTTGCTGCACACCTTAGCAAGAAACCTGGCAGAAAAGGACAATTGCTGTTTCCATAGTGCATTTTTGGGGAGAGGGAAAAGGGTGAACTTTTGTGGACTGAGCTGCTGATTTAGTTGAATAAATAAGCTTCACAGGACAGTGGCAATGCAAACTCTCATCTTATATAGAGACACTACAGTACCACAACAAACACGAATCTGGAAAAGAATGCTATACAAACAGAAAAGACATTTAACAATCTATACCCATAGTTAAGAAAAGTTAGTTTTAGTTCTAACAAAGAAAATATATTTAAAAGTAAAAATGTAAACAGATAGCTCCAATACCTGTATAAGGCCAATAACAACAGCACAGACACTGAAGAGGAAAATGCCAAAAGGAACCTCTGGAAAGGAGGCCATTAAGGAAAACTAGAAAAAAACCACAACTAGATCAAATATTTAATTAAGAAGCTATGCAAGAACAATAGTAGCGAAACAGAAGCACTCCTCATTCAATAATGAAATTAAAACCCCTAAATAATACTTTGCATTTCAATGTAATCCCACCAAATGCAATTTCTAGCCAAATACATGCAAGCATCACAATCAAAGGCACCTAGAGAAATGTTTTTGCTCTCATTCTGATACTACAAAACCTCAACCTCTCTGACACATTGTCTCTGTAATTACTACGACTGGCTTGTAAACGAGCATAAAGTTTGTGTTTTCAGTGAACAAGATTCTTATAGCTGTGAAAATGTTTTATTTAGGATACCTTTTTGAATCTTTTGATTTCTTTACCTCCATGGCTCCCTGTTGTATTATTTTCTGCAGCTTCACTGGGGGATGGAGGGAGGGGGTAAGCAGGAAGTGTCATTAGGGTAACATCAACAACTTCCCAAAAGTTATTTAAACTTCAACACAAAATAAAAACTATGTGCTCTTGCTGGTAAAGATTGCTTTACTGACCACAGCATTATTTTCCACAGACTGGTATGTAACACAGATATATCCACAGATATACAGGTGCCTGTCATATAAATCTGTTCTATGCCTACAGTAGAAGTCAAGATCTGTTTTAAGCAACTGTTTTGTTCTGCTAATTTCAGCTGCAAATATTCTTGCTATGTCTAAGGGTCATCTACCAGAAACTGTGCAGAACATCCAATTTGCAGATTGGCTGCTAGAATCAACATTGCTGACTAAGTCAAAAGTCATTATCAAAAACTCTGTCTGGATAACAGAAGGAAGATGTTCTGTGATCTAAAGAGGAGTTTGAAACACAGCATTAGTTCCCTTACAAAATGCAAAATTCTCATCAGGTAACTTTATCTTTTTAAAAAGCAACTCTACTGAAAAAGGTTATCATGGGAAACACTGAGTTTCCATGATTATCATTCTTCTTCTAGGACACCCATTTTCTGCAGGTTTATAACACTCAGTAATTGAAGGTTATAACATGTCCTCATTCATTTAAAAGAAAATATACAAGCCTTAGCTATTACAATGGATTGAGAGTTTATACTATACTTTCCTGGCTTTCTGAATACTTTGATAAAGTCTTTCCAACTAAATAAAGGAAAAATACCTGTAATTTGAACACACATCCAATTTTAGAGAAGTACTTACTGTGTATGGCAAGAAGGTTATGATCATCATACAAGCCTAAAACAGAAGGAAGTGTACTGAAACACTACATAAAACACAAAGCAAGCAATTCCCTCATTAAAGATGTGCCCAGAGACTGGAACACAGACAGATCAAATGCAAATGCTGCATCATGAAAAAAATCCCACATTTCTGAAGTTGCTGAGCTTTAACTGTAACAAATGGCTAGGTCTCTAGACATCTTCCATGCATCCTAAGCAAACTGTACAGGCTTACTTTAGAGCATACTACAGCTTTGTTACCAATACCACAGGTAAGACTTTAGCTATAGTTCTTAGCAGACATTTTTCTAAAGCAGTGATACCAAAAGTACTACACCTCCTAAAGAGGTGTTTCTGATTTCTCAAAATCAATCTCTGATCACAGATATTGAATACGTAAAAAACATAAATAAAAAAGCAAAAAAACCCCCTCACAACACCTCAAGCACAAATAAATGCACTGCCTTGAAAGCCACGTTACATAAGAATTACATGCCTTAAGCTAGTCCTTTAACACAATTTCCTGTGACGGTATCTCATGGAGTTTAAACTCAGTAATTTTATTAACAAACTTAAATTAACTGTGTGGTTGCACACTAACAGAAAACAGAATTTTAAACAATATAGCAAAATACAAAGCTCTATCTGGAAGCCATAATATGTTCACCATTGCAGCTTCCCATTACAACTCTTAGTAACCAAGATATTACAGGGTGGCTCATTAAAAAACAAACAAATGAAGAATTTTTAAGATAAATGATTTAGACAAGTGTAAAGCTCAAAACTGTGACTCAGAAACTGGCCTCTCAGTGGTAGTTTTTGTAAGATCATATAAATAAACTTCAGAATTAATTTCTTAGGAACTTAAACAGAGAAATGACTGAAAATGAAACTGTAATTCAAACATACCACTAAGTTTTTTTGCCACAAAAGACATAGCACTTCTTTTTCTTAAGCCTGGGGTGATCTACTTCACCTGCACACAAATGAACAGAATCAAAAGCTTTTGCCATAGGTCCCTCTTCAGTTCCCTCAGGTAACTTCAGACTAACCTGCTGCAGAGCTTCTTTTCGCTTGCAGTAAAATGTGTAAATTAAAAGGAAGTTAGTTATTAATTAGTCACTCTGACAAGGAGGAATTTAATCTCTTTGTATCTTCCTGACTTGGAAACTGACAGTTGTGCTATTTAAATTAACTTCTGGATATGTACATACAGACTTAAGAAAAAGTGACCTGTACTTGCTAGTTAAACATCCAGCATGTCTGACAAGACTCACCAGATTTAGAAGAGCGAGGACATCATCTATAAGCTCTATCACCTGAAACAACCTGTGAAGGCAAGGCAAGATATCACAAACAAGCCAGCTCCCAAAATACGTTCTACCAAACTGTTGACAAATTGTACACTTGTGATTTTATAGAGGAACCAAATTTCCTTTGCTCTATAATTTAAACAAGTAGTCCAGGTGATACTAAAACTCATTTGCTCCAACATGGAAGTAATTTGTTAGAAAAATTTGCAAAGCAAAATACAGTTAAATTCAATCATAGAGTAGTTATTGAGACTCTCATTTCTACTGGAAAAGCAAGTAGCATATGATGTAGCTAAGAGGCTTACTTCCCCCCACCTGTAAATTTCACCGTTGTTAAGAGCCAATTAATGTGTGAAGAAGTGATCCAGCTGTCAGTTCTCACCCACTGAGCCACACAGCAAAAACCTAACAAGGCAGTAAGCTACAAATGGGTATCATTCTTTGGAAAATGGAAGATATGGGGGTGATTTGGGAGCAAGAGTAGATGACAATTTTCTCTACAGGATGAAATACAGCAAAGTCACAGCCCAGGCCACTGGTTTGCTTTCTTTCACAGCAGTTTTGTTCCAGAACAGCTCTGTCTTTTGCCACCTGACACTCGTGGCACAGGACAGCCAGCAAACTGCTAGTGAGCTGCACAAGGCTTGGGAGCCACAGGACAGCTATCATTAGCTGTCAATTAATCACCTTTTTACTTAAGTCCAGGCAAAGCCCAGACGTAACTGGAGACTGGCAGCCTGTGCTCACTGCTCAAGGAAATGAAGCATGGACAAAAGCAGATGCTGTTCACTGCTCACACAAGAAAATGAAAAAGTCCACCTGATGCTCCAATGTAAAAAAAATACAGGCACAGGACTAAGTTTTAGCTTGTCAGATGAAGCAATGTGTAGGATCTGCAGTAGTACGGCTCAGATCTTCCCTTGTGGATTTAGATATATAGTATCCATCTAGAGTTTTTTGGTCTCACATACCATTGAGAAGTACTATTTTTACTGAGTTTTGCTTGGGAGAACAGAAGCAAGTTCATGCTGTTAGGCCCAGAGTATTTCAGAATTTTAAGGCTTAATATTATTTCTCCTGAAGATACAGCATAGTGATTAAGCAAAGAAAATAAGCTTTTCTTCAGAACTGCCCCACACCTTAATGAAGTTCTTGATCCACAGAACTTAGAATCAATCACCCTCCACAACGCCCCAAACTATTCAAAGACTACTACTGTCTCAGCGTTTATTTATACAAGAAATGCGATAAAAGCAATGATGTAAAGTGTCAGCTTCAAGCACTGAAGTACAGGTTGCACACCCCTATTAGAATGCAATGAATCCACTTATTTAAGAATATAATCACATTTGTAAATTTCAGAATGCAAAGAAACCCTGCCCTGACTCCCGTATGACACCTGCCCATCCATTTCTTTTAACTACTGAGACCCAGGTAAGTTGTGGTGTCCGTTGGGTCTGCAACATTACAGTTCACTTTGTGAGAAGCACTGCTGAGGGCAGACAGACAACCTTTAGGTCAGCTGTGCTCTATCATTTCCTCTATTTGCGTAGCAGACAAGTTAAAAAGTCATGTTTTTTCAGCATAACTGGAAGTTTAACTCCATCTAGAATATGAAGCAAAAAAGAAGATATATATATATATATAAAACTCTAATTTGTTTTTCTCCACATCACTGTGTCAGCAGTGTAATAGTACAGTTATTCACTGCTTAGGGTAGCATTTCTTTAAAAATATTTTTTAATATTATCCAACAAAAGACAATTTAGACATATATCAGCAAGAGAGACATGTATCATACACATGGTTGCCTCCTGTCCTCGTAAACAAGTTTTTCTTTAACTTTATAGTTGAACACTGTGTTCCTACCTTACATGAGCTGCCCATGCCACTGTGACTATCAAGAAGGTCATCAAGTAGACTGCAATTTTTGCTAGAAGAAGTTGCTGAACACTTTCGCCTAGTTTCTGAAACAGAAAGTGACACCCAGAGACAAAGGAAAGTTAAATGTTACATTGTGAAATTATCAGCAGTATCTGCAAATGAGGAAGAATGTGCACAGAACAGATTTTTTTTAAATGGCTGCCCAAAATGCAGTTCTCTTCCAACAGTCCCATGGAGAGTAACTGGTTTATTAGTCACTGGTAAATATGCTGAAATGCATAGTGGTATCTGATAACCAACATACATCTTCAATCTGTAAAAGGGCTTCCCAAAGCTCTGTTCACCTTGTGATTTATTTATGCGCTCTCCCATCACTGTTACTGTGACAGTGCGTTTCAGAAGAGGGCTGGCCACAAAATACTGCTTTTACGTTCTCAGCACTGGCTTCTGGAGCAGAAGCATCACACAGGTCTTTGTGTGAAGATTGTTAACAATGAGGATGGGAAGGGGTTAACCATAGGAATTTTGCGTGTACCACCACAATGGCCTAAATAAATTCATGCAGCTTATTTGCCACATTTCAGATTGCACTTGAGTTTCCTACACTAAACCAGCTAAACTATATGTGTCAATAAAACATGATTATTAAAAAAAAAAAACCCTGTAAACTTTCTCAAATGATTCATTTGTATTTCCTAACATTCCTGTTTCTTTCCAAATTCTTTTTTTTCCTGTGGTCTTCTTTTTCCACGTTTGCTTATTCTGTTACATTTATTAACCTGATTTTAAAACCAGCATTCAGTTTGCACTGAAGTAAGTGCTTCTCTAAGTGACAGTGTATTACCAAAAAGAGCTGTTGCTTTCTGAAAGACGGTTAGATGGGCAATTCATAAATATATGGCCGACAATATACAGCTCTTTCATGTTTTGTAACACAACTTCTGCAGGTTTTCAGTATGTAAGTTCTTCACCCCAACTTCAACAGCTCCTCCCTTAAGGGAAATAAATTCCTGCTGGCTTTAATGTTGCACAATGTTTTGGGCTTTTTCAGAGTCTGGAACTTAAGTGGGTGTGCTAAATATACGTGTTAAATGAGCCTGCAAAGACACACGCAACAACACAAACACACAGGATACCTGATCAGGATGTATTTTTGTGTGAGCCACGGGCAAAATCTGAAATACAAAACCGCATTAGTACCTGACATTCTTCTCCTTATCGCGAGCTTTACTAAAACCTGAAAAACTTCAGATGGCCGCAGATATTCCAGGACCACGTTAAGTAACTGCTCCGGAGGCAGAATCGCTTTCCGGCCGCACAGGGAGAACGCCGTCACCGCCTCCCCTCGCCCGCATACCGCTGCCGGGGTCGGCCCGCTGCTCCCCGACACGCAGCTCGCCGATTCCGGGACCGGCGCCGACACCGCGCTGTACCGCTGCCGCCATGGGGCTTGCGGCAGGGTGGAAGAGGCGAACACAGCTCCTTGAAAGCGCCGGCCGGGCGGCAGCTCGCCGGGCAGGCAAGCGCACGGACAGGGCGCGGGTTCAACCCGCAGAACCCTGAACAAGCTGCTGCTCGGGTCTTTTTCCTCACGCTGCACCCCGGCGGCCCCCGGGGCCCAGGCGCCCTCCCGGGCCTCCCCGCGGCGTCAGCCCGCCCCGAGTCCCGCACAACCCCGTCGCTGCCAGCCCGGGTTCCGCGGCGGGGCCGGGTCGGGCAGGCCGCATGCCGGGCCGGGTGCTCACCATCACTGTGGCGATGATGGAAAGCAGCGCGTCGCTGTAGGCCAGCAGTCGGTGCGACGTCTGCGTGCTGCTCCCCAGCTCCAGATCTAGCCCCCGGGCGCGAACCGACTCACGTTCCGCCGCCCCGCCGGCGGGACCCGGCGCCCCGGTCCGCGGAGCCGACATGGCCCCGCTGCGCTCCGGCAGCGGTGGCCGTGGGGCGGGGCGGGGCGGGAGCGGCGCTGCGTCTCCCGCGGCCCGCTGTGAGGCTCCGGCCTTCTTAGGAGGGGAGTCCTGGCAGGTCTGCTGGGCATGGGTAATGCGCGCTTCTGTCGGAGATAACTACAGAATCACAGAATCACAGAACTGTAGGGGTTGGAAGGGACCTCAAGAGATCATCGGGTCCAAGCCCCCTGCCAAAGCAGGCTCCCTGGGACAGGTTGCATAGGAGTGGTCACCATTTTTCTTCCAGCACAGTACGGGTTAATTAAAGGTGGCTCTCCTGCGCCTGGGAGTGTCTCAGCTGGTGCCTTGAAATTGATGGCTGATGCAGGCGAAGTGAGTTGGTAGACTCAGCAGGAATCACAGAATGGTCTGGGTTGGAAGGGACCCCAAGGATCAGAGAGTTCCAACCCCCCTGCCACAGGCAGGGCCACCAACCTCCAGGCCTGGATCTACACAAGGTTGCCCAGGGCCCCATCCAACCTGGCCTTGAACACCTCCAGGGATGGGGCATCCACCACCTCTCTGGGCAGCTGTTCCAGCACCTTACCACTCTGTATTCAGAACCTTCCACCTCCAGAGCTATAGGTACCTAGATACCGCAAGGGCTTGTTTTTTTCCACTCCTATATATCAGCAGCTTTCTGTATCTACGTAAAAAATCCCTTGGAAGTCAGAAGTGTTAACAAGATTATGTGGGCAAATAATGGGGGTTACAGGCCAACTATGAAACACAATAGTGCTATTAGTGATGTGTAGAGGTGTTATGTGGTAATTACAGCTAACATATATACACCAAAGATTGCACTTACCAGAGTCTGTAGTGTCTGGAGATTCTCAGCTTTGTTTATAAATCATACTTCAAAATTTCTATCTGAATTACAGAGTAACTTCTCCCCTCTCCCCTGGTCAGTTGGTTGGTTGTTTGTGGGTTTAGGGTTTTTTTTGTTTGGTTGGTTTATTTAAACTGAAGGCTCTTGGTTTACATTCAGGTTTTTATTATGTTGGCACATTAGGTTTATACCGTAATCATTTTTTGTTTGGAATATATAGGGCTTTTAGTTTCCAGTCAAGCCGTGCTTTAACTGAAGTGATTCACACACTATTGCAAAATGGTTCTATTGCAGAGAAATAGTTGAGCTTTTAAAGCTTCTGCTGTAGCAGAAGGAGAATCAGGGTCTTCAAAGGGTACATACCTAAAGTTGTGGTAGATTTTTGTCTGACAGCCTCTTTGTCATGATAAACTTTGTGTTTTCAGTTTCTAGAGAGGTTATTCACTAAACAAGGCATATCATAGGAGAAATCCAGCAAAACCACACAGAATTCAAGTTCCATATGAAGAACTCAGATTGCAGAGAGCAAAACCACACCGTGACAGAGTGAAAATGTTCTAGGTTTGGACGAATTTCAATCTGAAAATACATTGAGAATGCACTTTAGTTCACAAACAGTTGGCTCAGCTTACTGATGGGAATTAGATATCCAAGAAAAACACCATGATGCTGCTTTCTTGTAGTACACAATGCTGCCTTCAGTAAACGGTAACTGATACTCCTCGGTTCCTGTATCAACTGAAGCTAAGAATACTCAGCTGAGTGCATATTACAAATTTCAATGATTTTGTAATCCTTTTGGGAAGAAAGAGCCCTGCAGATATGCCCAAACTGCTGCGGAAGTCTAAAATTCATAATTAGGAGTTTAAAATAATGCAATACGATCTAGCCAATAGTTGGAAGAACCCGTGGGAATCACTCAAGTGTACCCCAGATTCTGCTGAAGAGGTGATTCTATGTCTTGTTGGAGTTGGCTCTTAAACCAGCTGGGGTCTGTAGGGAAGTGGGTGGGTGCTGTAGATCTGCTTATATGCCAGAACCAATCAGTGTGATATGACTGAAACATGGTCTTCCTGGAAAGAAGAACGTGAGAAAAGCTAGGAGTCTTAGCTGCACTCAGAAGCAAGAAGAGGCTGTAAGAGAGAGAGCTGAAAAGCTGGGAGGCCTTGCCTGGGAAGAAGCAGCAGCTGAGGAGATTTTTAACGTGTATAGGGGAGACTCTTGTCAGGCACTAGCAGTGGGCCTTAACCAAGACTGGGCTGGGGAACCACCTTGGGAGATCTTGGTGTAGTGCCAGAAACAGTCCATAGAGAAGGACCTGAATGTATTTTCCATAAGGGCAGCATTTCTTCTGCAGAAGTTTCCTGAGGCAGGTATGTTAATGAATGACATTTTCATTTGGGGCTGACGTGAGCAGCCTGAGCTGGAGCACAGATTGTTGAACTGGTTACAGAAGTGACTGAGACACAACAGACACTTCAACAGTGAGATCTCACAACCCAGTCTCTTTTCATAAGCAAGTTGAACTGAAGTATTTTATAAATTATGAGAGAAAATATCAGAACTGAGGCAAAAATAAATTTGTAAAACCAAAAGGGTCAAGCATTTGGCTGAAATACTGAATTAGTGTGCCAAATCTAAGCAGAATATTCATGGACTGCAGTTGGGACAGATAACATTTCTGAGGCAATTTCAACATTAATTTTTCAACATTTCAACATTTCAACAGTAATTTTTTGGTGAGGTCCTGGGATGCAGAGCAGTATCAAAAGTTGAACTGCTGAAGTGATCCCATTTTTAATGGGCCTTCCAGTTCATCTCACCTGCCCTAGAACCTCTCTCCTCTGTACTGGTGTCTCTTGCCTCTGTGGTTTTTGGTTTCTCACTTGCAAACGTTGACTGTCCTTTGTATCTTCTTGGGTTTTATTTTTTATTTTACTTTCAAAGCTGGGGTTGGCGTATATGTATACCCCACGGGTATATGTGTCCCTACAGGACACCTATGTTACAAAACATGCTGAGGAGCACGTGTTGAAAGAAAATAATGTATAAGACACAATGTCAATAAAGCACAATAATTTTACAGTGCAATATAATATGAATTAATTGTGGAGGAGACTGAAATTTTGTTTGAGTGTTTTTCTATGCTTTGTATGAAGTGTTTTACGCAACATGTAACCAGCTCCCAGAATTGAAATACCAATCCAGGCATCCAAATCTCTGTATGACTAGGCTGATTTTGTATCATATCATAATAATTTCTGGAAGCTAAAGAATTAAATAGATGAGTTAGTGGGGTTTCATAGGGCAATTCTGCTAATCATTAACTGTGGTTTAAAGTCTTCCTCTTTATCACTCTCCTTCACACACATTTAAGCAATCATTGTCCTCTGAGAACTGGTGGTTTTTGGTGTTACATGCTGAGAACTTTTATTCGTAGGACAGACACACACACACACAAAGACAAAACCTAAAGGGCTGCAGATGGTCTCTTTCCTCCAACGAAGTCACCTCTTTGGGTGTCCTGTCTAGAGTGGTGGTTTTCCCTG
Source organism: Porphyrio hochstetteri (assembly GCA_020800305.1). Lineage (NCBI taxonomy): Eukaryota > Metazoa > Chordata > Aves > Gruiformes > Rallidae > Porphyrio > Porphyrio hochstetteri. The sequence goes on along the minus strand of CM036938.1, from coordinate 53,866,965 downwards.
AGGGTGACTGGCCTGTTGCAGTACAGTAGCTAGCACTTGAGCTACCACAGGTAGGCAGTGACTTCCCCAGTCATTCTTGTAGCTGAAATACATTTTTTCTTTATTTTTTTCAAGGTCTGTCTTCCACTCGTTTAAGCGCTTTGCCTTCATTACCTCATATATACACGTCACTACTGGGCAGTGTCCTGAAGGGAAGGCCCACTGCTTCCTAGCAGTGAAGACTTGGCAGAATGGACACACATCTCTTGTGAGATGTTTGCTGGTGGCCAGATAGGGGATGTGGTTTGATCGTGGTGGCCCATAGTAAAGCTTTCAGTTGTAGTTGAACTGGCACCTGGATCTTAGTACCACTCTTGCTGCACTTTAACACACTTAGGTATTGGGGTGACATTTTCAGAAATGACGCTGATTTAGAGAAGCTGAGCTCAACATAGTGCTGAGCAGCAGTGTAGAGCTGCTCAGCAAGATAAGGGTTTTAAAGGCCAGGCACACCTCTTGCTGCTTTGCTGCAGTGTGCTGTACTTGGGTGCTCCTATGTGCTCTGAGAGATAGGTTTCTGTGCAATTCTCTACTGCAGCTGAGTACAATGTATGAATATTTTGCCTGGGAGAAAGTGTCATTTGCCCTTAGAAATTCAGATACCTGCTAAAGCACTTAGAAGAAAGAGTAAGAATGAAGGCTTGGAGAATTGTACTCTGGTTTAGCTGCGTTCACAACTTATATAATGATAACACTTCTGCAGTTTATCAGACCAAGGTTAACCAAACACAAAAATCTTATGAAAGGAGTTTCTGAAGCAGTGCATTGTAAAATGCACACAGATCAGTCTTAAATCTATTGGACTCTGAGGAACAAATATGCAGAAGCAGTTACATCAGCTGTTTGCATAGATACATTAACCTTTCCACTTCACCTTCTGTTTGTGCTTGTTTTGTACTCCAGTCTGGGTCTTTCTCATTTGCAGACACACTAAAGTTAATACCAAGACATGTCAACTCATACTTCAAAAAAAGAAAAACGATTTCTTTTTACCTCAGAATCTGTTGCTGAAGGACATTCTGGTAAGTAAAAATCCTGATCAAGTCTTTGCTTTTATTAACACTTGCATTGAAGAATGCTGTCTGATGAAAGTTCAGTTGTATCTCCCCCAGTGGAGAAAAGTAAGAACCAATTATTCTGAATAGACCTCAGATTAGTGTCTTTGCTTGGCAAGAATTTGTCTTGTTTAGAGTGTGATATAATCTGTCATGGGTAGCTTGAAACTTTTGCTTGAGAGAGAAGAAAGTGTGAAGGGGTCTTCTACAGGTAGACTTGAAGCTGCCATGTATACCGGAAGTAAAATTTCATTTTTAGTTCTGTAATGAAAAAATACTATCTTATGCAAAGGTTTATTATAGGTGATCATTAAACTCTGAATCTCTGAAACATTTGGAATAGTAAGCATTGATTTTCCTCAGAGCTGTGTTCCAGACAGTGCTGTAGTACTACATATGCCTCCTTTGCTACTTCGCTCTCCCTAACACAAGTTTACACATGCTGTAGGCTGTACAAAGCCATTGTATTTTCCAGGTCTGGGACTGCAAGGCAATGCTTCAGCGCTAATTACTGTTCATTAAATTCAGCTATCTACCACAGTTTTTCTTCCACAAGTACGTATCTAGAAATTAACTTTAACTGATGGTCTGGAGGAAGTTTGCGCCGCCAGCAGACATATTAGTACCTCCAATTTACTAGTTACTCTAACTTACAGTGGAGCAACAGTTCCTTTTATGGAGGAACCTTCAAATGAAAAATTTTAATGCGAAGAATAAAAATAATATTACCTCATTTTTTCTTTAGCAGAAAGAAAGACATAAAACCTAACAATGAGAAAATTAGGGTGATGTCAAACACTGAAGGTTTGCAGTTTCTTGTGTATCTGTATTCTCAGGATTCTTAATCATTAGGTGGGAGTGGCACAGAATGACACCTATTGTGTTACTCTGCCCAGCCTCTAGTGAACAGTCCAACAGCTGCAAGACCAGTGCAGCATGTAGCATCGTATCTCAAAGGACCACAAACACTTGTTTGCTGTAAAAAACTGCACTGTGTGTTGCAATGGTGCTGAAAGCTGGAAGCAGTAAAACATTATCAGTTGCTCTGGGCTATGCCATTCCAGCTGGAGCATTGGGTCCTGCGGTGTGAATCCATTTCGCAATCTTCAGGACTCTGCGTCAGGGTTGTCGACAAACTAGCTGGATGACAAACTTTGGAACTTGGCATTACTGATTTTCTAGTTGACTGCACAAATTGTTTCTGGGTCTGAAATCATGCCCACATGATGTTACTGTCTTTCATCTTATGTCCTCGTGTCTTCAAACTGTGGTCAGTTTTCATCAGCGAAGGTGCAATATAACTGAAGTCCCTGAGCAGGGTTCTGATTCTCTGAGCACTAGCAAGAAATTTCAGTCAGATAATGCTTGACCTGGGGATCAAAGCAGTACATACAGCTGAACAGCTATCAAATGTCTATTTTTTTTTAAACTTTTTTTCTGACCCTCTAAATTGTTGGATTTGCTTTGCAAGTGCTCATGAAATGCATGATTAAATGAGCCTCAGCTTGATTGGGAAGAACACTATAAACAAAAAATAAAGGTACTGAAATTGCTGATTCAGATTCTGAAAAATGTGGCAGTGAAGAAGACACCTGTGCACCTCCACAAGCAAATCTCACAGGACACTGAGATCACTGTAGCCTGTGTGAATAAAAGGGGCACACACATTTTTTAGTGCTTGTGCTTTGCTTTTAGCCTGGTTTTAGTTTGTATTTGAGAACTGATCACACAATGACTCATCCATTCAAAGCTATAGGCTAGCATGTTTCACTTTGCCTTGCTTTTAGATTATACTAGAAGATACCAGTCTAAAGTTCTCACATTAACTTCAATTTGCATTTAAACTTTGCATTGAATTACGGAAGCTTTGGGGTACAGGATAACTCTGCTTTTACCTTATAATTTCATTCTATTACTTGTTTGCTTCCAAAACAGGTTTCTTTAAAAGTAAGTAGTTTAAGGTGGACATTCAGTTATGCTGCTTCTTATCTTCCTCTTTGGGCCCTCAAGTCTATGCACATATGTAGCACTCACTCCTGCAAGAGACATTATTTTAGACTGGCAATTACACAGATAATTATATAGCCTGTTGCAAACAATATAGACAGCATTGTAGATCCAGCTATGTAGCTGTGTTGCTGAGCATATTTTGGATGGGGGTTTTATTGTAATGATGGTGGGTGTAAATTATGCATGTTCCTTGTGTTGTTTCTGCACATATGCAACCTTTCACAGCTGTACTTTGGAAGAAATAATGATTGCTTTTACCTGGTTCAGTTATGCTGATGCGGCAAAAAAACCCTCGATTTATCCCCTAAGTTGTTTATTAACTTCTAACAAACAAAATGCATTTGGCAGACTTGGGTCTTACTTGGACAATAGGTCATAGTTACTAAAGACAGAACAGGTAACCCTCTTTTTTTTTTTTTCTCCAGTGCTTCTGTCCATAAGAAAAAGACCAAAACTCAGAAATATAACTGTAGAAACTTGTGAGTGGCCAGTGCTTGTTTCTGAGAGAGTGTGTGCAGATGCTTTTCTAAACTGAAATGAACTGGACAGTTGTGGATAATTGTAGGAGTGAACTTCAATCTAATGTCCCCATTTGCAAGGAGAGAGAGCAATGCCTCTTGTCATCCAAAGAATTTGACACATGAGGTCTCAGAGGTCTTCACTGGAGCTAGTGAATGGGTAAGCATTAAGTGCAGACCTCTGGTAGATATAAGATATAGGTCAAAATAGGCAATTCACTTAGAAAATGCATGACAAAGTTTAAAATAAACAGGCGAAGAATGCAAAAGCCCTACAGAAAGGTCTTAGCTTAAATACTTCTTTCAAAGTGACTTCCCATGTCTTCTGTTCTCCTGACATTGGTATTTCATTATGCCTTTGTAGGCTTTTGTCATTGTCCCCTCACCTGGGAGGCTGCTCTCCTGTGCAGGTGAAAGTAAATTGTCAGTTAAGGTTTACTTGGGGAAAAGAGTGAAAACAGGGTAAGACATACCTCTCAGAAGGTAAGTGTCTAAAATTGCCTCTTAGAATATACTCTATGAACACAAGTCTCTTACCCACTGGAAATGAACATTTATTAAGAAATCACTTTTAAAATCACAATATCTGTATTTTTACCTTCTAGATAAGTTGTGTGATCAGATAAGTGATGCTGTTCTAGATGCTCATCTCAGTAGTGATCCAGATGCCAAGGTTGCCTGTGGTAAGTACAATACCGATAGAGATTAATGAAGTACAAGAAGTAATCCGTGTTGATATAACATCCCATGATCCAAAATTCTTGCAATAACTGTCTGGCAGTCAGCACTCCCACAGTCAGTCAAGAGGCCCACTCTGGCATACTGCCTCAGAGGAGAAGGAAAAGCAGGAAAAAAGCTGCAAAGAAATGTTCAGAAAAAAAGTAAATACTTCGTACTCCAGTACAAATTGAAAATGATGAAGTGTAAGAAATAGATCAGGAGAAGCCAGGGGTATCAGGGAACACAATGGTTGACAGGGCTAATGATAATGAAGCATCTAAGAAAATTATGGGAAAAAGAGAACTTGGGAAAGATGTATGTTAATATGCACTTCTTCATGGAGTGAGTAAAACGTGTTAATAAAACTTAAAATCCCTGAGTGCTAAGTAGATATTTACTGAGCCCTTACAGAAGCAGAGTGATGCCCTTTGCTCACAGGAAGTTAAGTGCAGAGCTCATTGAATGTGATTCTGATCCAAGTGGCTTGCTTTTTTCTTGTGACTTTCTGTTAGGATGATCCTGTATTCCACATAGACATTGTCACTAGGAACAACAAGTCTTCCAGAGGCTAAGAACATATCAAATTGGAATGAGTTAGGGTGCCACTCGGGAATGGACACAGAAAGGGGATGTTTCTAAAGAGCTCTCTGAATGTAGTCATTTTTAGAACACACTATCAAGTCCATAGCTACAGCCCAAAGGACGACCTGCTTCCCACAAAACAGTGACCTAATATGACACTTTGTCTGAAAAATCGCATGTGATCCTTGATGCACAGATGTGAGTAGTGAGAAGATACAGAGGCAGGGTTTAGCATATGTATCAGAATTGATGAAGCATGTATTTCAGTACTGCAGGCAGTTATGCTTCCAAAACTGCTGAAAAGCTGGAGATGGCAACAGAGAAATGCTGCAAAAATGACAAGGACTGAAACATGTGTCATAAGAGAAGTGAAAAACACTATCAGTTGGTCTTATGGAAAAAGAAGACTGATATGACATGATTGCTTAGATAAATCTCTGATTTCTTTAATCTGTTGGGAAAAAAAGGTATCAAACCTGCTCACTGGAGTCGTAAAACTATACATATAGAATATATATATATATGTATCTATAAATAACATATATATATATACAGACACACGTAATGATAGATATATCATCCTATAAATCTATATACACTATATATAGATAAATCACCCCCCAGTGAAGAGCCTGAAACCTTATATAGTAGCTTTCTCTCAGGTAGAGCAGATGAGGGTGTTGTTTGGGCTCACTTACAAGTTGCAGCTATAGGGCAGCTCCTGAGCTGTGTCTTCTTTTGGCTGAATTGTAGCAATATGAATCTTTCTTATTGTGATAGTAAAAAAGCATCATTGTGCCATGAAGTCTTGCATCACCATCAAGCTTTGCTGGCTGTAATGGCCCTTGGAGAGTTTGTAGGGACTGTTGGTGGTGACTGCAGCCTTATTCTTCCATCTCTCTAAACTCCAGTTTTTCAACTTTGTGTTCTTCCAGAGATACTTCTCCTTTTTGTAGTGACCACACTGGAAAATCTGAGAGATGTTCTTCTCTGCCTCACACCTTGTCCTGGTTTCAGCTGAGATAATTTTCTTCGTAGGAAACAGGCTGTGTCTTGGTTTTGTGCTGAAATCAGCATGGATTGATAACATGGGGATGTTTTTGTTACTGCTGAGCAGCACTTACACAGTGCCAAGACCTTTTCTGCTTCCCACCCCACCAGCGAGTAGCTGGGAGTGCACAAGGAGTTGGGAAGGGACACAGCCAGGACAGCTGACCCCAGTGACCAAAGGGATATTCCATGCCATGTGATGTCATGCTCTGTATATAACTGGGGATGGGGATAAAGAAGGGGGACAGCAGCAGTGTTCAGAGTAATGGTTTCTGTCTTCCTAAGTAACTGTTACATGTGATAGAGCTCTGCTTTCCTGGAGATGGCTGAACACCTGCCTGCCCATGGGAAGCTGTGAATAAATTATTTTGCTTTACTTATTAAACTTTCTTTATCTCAACCCACAAGTTTTCTCACTTGCAGTCTTCTGATTCTCTTCCCCATCCTGTCCAGGGGGTGTGAACAAGTGGCAGTGTGGAGCTTAGCTGCTGCCTGGGGTAAAACCTTGACACACCTGTATTATAAGGTCTCACAGCACCATACATGGTAGGTGGTCTGCTAGGGTGTAGCAGACAGGAAGAGCACAGTAGAGCAGGGGCTCAAGGCTGAGAGTGAAAATAATGGTACCAGGATACCATGCACTGAGGTGATATCACTGACTGGGGTTGATGTATTCTACACATTTAGGGCTACTGTATTATTATGGACTCTCACTGTGTCCACAGGGTAATTCAGAGACACCTTGCCAGCTAGGATGTAGCTTAATAGTTCAGTATTGACCAGTTCCTCTTGCAGACAGAGAAAACTTGCCCTGTACCAGGTTCTCAACTGCTTGTCTGGAATATCTAAACTAGGATGCCAATTAAATCTAGCTTGATTATCTTTATGTGATGCTGCAGTCCACAGTTGTGCAATTTTACAGCATATTTCTGCCTGCGAAATTTAATCTTGAAATCAAACAAAGTTATTTAAATGAGATGATGACTGCATAATGTAAGTGCTGGATGAAATTTAGCTAATGTATGCTAATGCGAGGGGGAAGGGAGCAATTGTATGCCCATATATAGAAAGTAACCTTTGCAGTTCACTGCAAGCATTCAGAAGAGAGATTCCAGGGTTGTAATAGACATGTATTTCTGTGAAAAGGGTTGGTGCTCAGTAGCAATAAAAACCCAAGCTGACAGTTAACGCTTGCTGGGAAAGGAGCAAAGAATGAACTGAGAACAGCATTAAGTCATATAAATCCATGGTTGCCTCCCTTGAATACTGTGTGCAATCTGTTTTTCTTTCCCCATCCCCAAAAGGTAATGAATACGATCATAGCTGCACAGCATCTTTCAGAGCCTCCTCACTCTGGAAAAGAATGGATTTAACTAGATATGAGATAGAGCTGTACAGCTGAAAGGTTCTACTGATGTGGTGAATTTACATGATTGTTTGCTATATGTATTAACACAAAACGGAAGAGTTTGGAGGCCAGGTGGATGCTTGAAGCAAACAATGAAATAAAAGTTGAAATGATTCCATACAAAGTTTGTGGTGAAGTTGAATTGCTTCTTGATCCAGGATCCCTTAGATGCTAACTGTGTGAATCACCGTAACAAAGATCTACCAAAAACTAGTAATGCCATGTGTTAATATATGAAGTCCCTTTGGTTTCAGAAAGATCCTGAGCTGAAATTGTTGGAGACCAGGAAAGTATTTGCAGAAATAGCTTTGTATACTTGATCTGTTCTTATGGACATTTGCTGCTGGCCACTGTGGAGGTGGGACAGTTGGGTGAGATGAACTTCCCCATGAAGGCATTTTAGTGTTTGTAACAGCTGAACATGGTTGCAAACAGAGCCATATCTATGCTAGAGCTTTACACGAAGTTTCCTCTAAGTAATTCTGTGTTCATAGAATGATCTTCAGGATCTTCCTGTTTAAAGTAGTAGCAGTGAAATTCTGGTGGCTTATCTTTTTCTTGCAGAGTGTGTAGCAAAAACCGGAATGATTTTGCTTTGTGGAGAGATCACATCTCGAGCCATAGTAGATTACCAACAAATTGTAAGAAAGACCCTTAAGAGGATAGGGTATGATGACTCTTCCAAAGGTGAGTGAGATCCTTCCTATGTTCATTCTTGGGTCTGTTCTGTGTGTGAGCAAAGTTATGTTTTTATGATCTTCAAGAAAATAAAATTAAATTTGTATCTAAGGCTAAGAGAACACTGCACAGATGTTGACAGGCATTTTTTACTGCTTGGTACTGAAGGAGCTATTTTAAGTTGGAATACTTGAAAAAGGCTTATTCTTTACAGTGCCAGGTACCTCTTGCTTCTCTGATGCTGTAGTTGTGTTTGCACAAATGTCAGAAGGTGGTTACATCTGCAGGTTTCTACAGAGAAAGCTTTAACACTAATGTTTCTTGTCCTTGGGGTACATATGCCAATGAAACTTGAAGTTCACACTCAAGGAGATTCTTTATGTATTCTTAATGTATTTCCCAAAGTAGCTTCCTTTCAGCTGTTGAACCCCTTACATTACTACTCACTTTCAATCTTCCTATAAGATTTTTTACTCTAATTTTATTGAACCTACTGCAAGAAAAACTGAATACCTGTTTTTGGTAACATTTTCCACTCTCCTCTCCCAGCTTTAATACCTAAATGGTTTGAACTCCAGTCATCATAAGCAATGTAACAAGCTTTGGTGGAGTAGCTTGTAGATTATACTTATCCTCTCTGTTTCAATAGCTCAAGTTTCAAATAATACCACTAACGTGCTCACATACTGACACTGTTATATAAATGCCCCAATTGTCTGCTTCTTTTAGCAGTACAAAACCTTTGGAAGTTTACATGATTATAGTTTTAAAAGTTTCACTCAGGATAACTAAATAATCCCTAAGAACTTATCTAGCAATTTGTGAACTCTCAAGAATGTATAACCTAATTTTGCAAAACTCCATTCACTAGGACTGGACCATAAGACTTGCACAGTTTTAGTGGCTTTAGAACAACAGTGTAAAGAGATCAAGGATGCTGTCTCCCATGGCAAGAGTGACGATGACATTGGAGCAGGGGATCAGGTAATGGGACTTCATTCCAGGTACTTACTCAATTTATCCACAAGCAGTTAAAATTGTGTTGGACCAAAGCCTTTCCTTAAAAGCTGCTGAGAGAAGTGTAAGAATCTGCAGCTAAACACTGTCTACTCTCTTAATCACCAGTAGTGAAGAAAAGCAATGCAGCCTCCACTATTTCCAGTAGCTTTTCCCATATCCTGTGGTCTTACTGGATAGAGCTAAAATTAAGGTGTACATATTTCTATCTATCAATAGCTGTCAGTTTCTGGCCTTTGAGTAGCCTGGTTTTATTCTTAGGCATCAAATCATGTGTGGGGAGAAGACTGAGCAGTCTTTATGAGCTTTTGTTTTCTATTAAACCTTTGCAGTGGATTCTTACAGAAGCTTGAGGAAGAATCATTCTTGAGAACCAGTCCCTGCTGTGGCTCTGATTCTTGTGCATGCAGATATATAAATGTTATTTCAGGCTAGATATATGACAAAGAGTATTCACCCTACATGTTGCTGCCGTTGCTTTCTAGCCTTGTGTGGTTTTCAAGTACCGTGTGGCAAAGACTGGGGTGGTAATGGAAAGAGAAGATGGAAACGAGTGGCTTACTACTTTTTCAATGCAGTTCCCTTTTTCTCAATACAGGGTTTGATGTTTGGCTATGCCACTGATGAAACTGAAGAATGTATGCCCTTAACAGTCCTCCTGGCACACAAACTGACTGCAAGAATAAAGGCTCTGGAACGGAACGGAACATGGCCCTGGGTTAGACCAGATGGGAAAACACAGGTTTGTAACACAGATGCATAAACTGTATGGGTGAGAAACAACAGAAATGAATACACAATAGAAATAATTTACCCTGTCTGCTATTAAATCACAATTCATGTTTGTTAAAATGGTAGATACTGTCATTTTCATGTTCCCAGGTGCTGTGAGTTTCATATAGTACATTTGTATGTAGTGCACATGGTCTGTTTAAACTGTTGTATCAGTGTCTGAGCAGGCTTCTTCTAAAGAACACTTGTATTTTGCAGCTTTTTCCCTGGAGCTTAAAAAGATTAACAAATTAGTGACAATCACCTGTTTGTTTTTCCTGAATAAGTATCAGCATTCCAGAAGTGTGAATGGTGACAGTGCAATGGTTTCTCAGTTAAAACAAGGCTGTTATTGATTAAACATATCTAGTATATCTGATGAGTGGTCAGAGCCACTGACAGCTGCGTTGCAGAGCTGAGTGGGTGAGTCACTGAGCCTACTGTAAGTGTGATGCACTTTGGCAGCCTCAAAGCTGTAAATTCTCTATCTTCCAGACTGTTTCCAGGAGAGGAAAGGGAAGGTATATGTACATGACTCCCAAGACAGCAAGGTGTTTTAGTCTTAATTTCTGTTGCTTAGTGAGGATGAGCTGCACTGAGTTATACTGCTGCAGTTGTTGCAGTGTAACATGGATTGTCTCCCAACCTTTTGCTAGCAGTACATAGAATATGTGAAAAGACTGTTTGCTTTATGATTTGTCTATCCAAGCATTTTTGAAAGGCAAGAATGTAGAGAGGTCTTCTAAGTCTGTAAGAAAGCCAATATTAAGTTTGGAGAAATGCCAGCATACATTTAGATGTACATAAAAGCCATGCAACAGGTAGCAAAGGAAACAGCCCATTACATCATGATCTACAGTTGCTCATTTTATCAGGGTCTTCCAAAAGCTAATTTGGCTTTACCTTGGTCTTTAACTACTTGAAGTTATGTTAACATGCCAACCTGTGAATAATTTTAACATCTGCCAGTAAAACACTAGGCTTCTGAAGCTTTCTTCTTGTTATATTGCTTACATCAGTGCTGATAAATGTAATGTCCTTTAGCCAACTCTTTTGGTAGTGGTGTTTCAGTACTTTCTGTAGTTTTATTTTGGTTCTTACAGTGCACAGGCAACCATCCATAATTTTTCATCCCATTTCACTTCATCTGTTTAGTTTTTGCTGCAGAAAATAAGTGAGGTTCATTTTAATTTTTCAAACTGGTGCTCATGGCCTTGAGTGTTCACTGTGCTTTTTTTTTTCTCACTAGGTCACAATGGAATACAAGGAGAGTAATGGTGCAGTGGAGCCCATCAGAGTGCACACACTTGTAATTTCAGTACATCATGCCCCAGACATACCTCTACAACAAATACAGAAGGAACTAATGGAGAAAGTAGTTAAAGAAGTAATTCCAGAGAAGTATCTCGACGAGGGCACAATTTATCATCTCCTTCCAAGCGAAAAGTTTGTAGAAGGTGGTCCTAAGGTATGGTACCTTGAAAGAGGACAGCCTGAACAGACTTGGATTCTATTTTGCCACATGCTTCTATTGAACAGATATGTTGTATGGAACAAAAGCAGAACAAACTGGTATGCCTTTAACCAAGAAAGTCTACATATTTTTAAGGAAGCTTCAGTCATTTCTGTTGGAGTTTTCCTACTGGACAGCTGGTATCTAAACTGAAGCTGTACCTTCTTGGATGACCAAATGTATGGATCCTTGGATCTTTGTCTTTCTTACAGAAAGTATTTTAAATGACCAAAAACCAGCCTTAAAGTTATACACTAAAATGCCTAACTGGAAGTTTCTCATCACTTTCACAGTAAGAATTGAACCCAGAAATACCTACAGGTCTAATCTTCTACGACGGGGTTATTCAGAAAGCTGTACAAATTTCGAGGGACCTTAACGTGTTAAGTGTCTATCCTGGTTTTCACAGGGATAGTTAATTGTTTTCCTAGCAGCTGGTATTGTGCTGTGTTTTGGATTTAGGACAAGAATAATGTTGATAACACACTGATGTTTTCAGTTGTTGCCAAGCAGTCAGGGACTTTTCAGCTTCTCATACTGGTCTGTCAGTGAGAAGGTGGAGGGTACCCAGGAAGCTGGGAGTGGACATAGCCAGGACAGGTGACCCAAACTGGCCAAAGGGACATTCTGAGCCATACAATGTCATGCTCAGCATATAATTGGAGAGTGGGATGGGATGTGGGGTGGCTGAAGAACTAGCTGAGCATTATTTCAGGAGGTAAGCAATTGTGCTTTGCATCCCTTATTTTGTGTATTATTTTATCATTGTTATTATATTTTATAGCATGTTGTTGCTGTTATTGTTGTTATTATTATTATTTCCCTTTTCTGCCCTATTAAACTGCCTTTATTTCAACCCATGAGATTTTAAATTTTTTTTTTAATTCTCTCCCTCATCCAACTGTGGGGGGAAGTGAGTGAACAGCTGTGGTGTTGCTTTAGCAGCTTGCTAGGTTAAGCAAAGCCAGTCTCAATAATCATTAGAATTTAACATGTATTCTGCTTTCCAGGCACTGTTACTAGGTAAGCAGGTCATTGCTGTGGAACTGTAAAGAAAATTCTTACACACAACTATCTAGTTTTGTTAAAAAAAAAAAAGTTGTAGAAAGATTTCAGTGAAGGATTAAAATGACAAGGTGTGCTCACAGTCGTGCTGGAATGATGTAGGGACCCCACTTTCATTGAGGAATAAATGTCAGATTTACTCCAGTATTACTGATTTTGGGATTTAAAATTAGTGGATTAATGCAGTGTATCCTCTTTCAGGATGGAGTTTTTCAGTGCTCTGGAGTTCATTTCTCAGCTTGCAGTCACCAGTTTTGCTAATCTGACAGAATGGCAATAATTCTCTGCTGATTGAACAAATTGGATCAGCTCCTCAAATTGTAAGAGGCAGATAAAAGTCCATGCAAGAGAGTGGGACTCCATTACAGGGGGGCACAGGCAGGCAGGCAGAAGAATGAGTAGTACCGAGTGGTCCTTGTGCCACTTAGTGGACGATTAAGGTGGAATCACCTAGAATTTCTCAGTATTCTTATGCTGGCAGCATGAAGCTGCAACTCTGTGAAGTCCCTGCTTCCCCCTTAGTTTCTGTATGAAAGTGAAGTTTGTTAACCTTTTAGGCCATATGCTATCTGCTTTTCAGGAGGGATTTTGTCTCTCTAAATTCTTGGCCTCCATCAAGTTTTACTGAGAGAAGTCTTGGCCAGTAATCCAGAGACAGTATTCCGTGAGTGCTGACTTGAAGGGAGCACACCTTTTTCTGATGTTTACAGTTGTACCACACTCCTACCAGTCTTCAAAAGTGGCTGCAGCACAGTGCCTTAGTATATCTCTGAAAAATATGTATCTCCAGTCATGTAGGCCTCATTCATTAGAGCTGCATGTGGAGGCGAACACTGTGAGCAATGAGTCCTCCATGCAGCAAGCACAAAACAAAGCTGTACCAAATAACCTCGTATGGGGTTGGGTAAACTGTTGTGTCTCATGTATGTATTCAACTTTGTCCTGCAGAGTGATGCTGGACTGACTGGCAGGAAAATCATTGTGGATACCTATGGAGGCTGGGGAGCCCATGGTGGAGGTGCATTCTCTGGAAAAGATCCCTCCAAAGTTGATCGTTCTGCAGCATATGCAGCTCGCTGGATTGCAAAATCTCTGGTGAAAGCTGGTCTCTGTAGAAGAGTTTTAATCCAGGTAAGAGCAACCCTGAAAGTAAAATATCATAGCAGAAATTCTGTCCCATGGGAGGCCAGCCCCTCTGAATATATACTACCATCACAGCCCAGCTCCAGTTTCAGAGAAGCATTTCTCACAGTAGAATGGGACTGCAGGAAATTCCTCTTGGGCCTGCATTATTAAGGAACCCTATGAGGGAAGCCAAAGACACAGGCCAGGATGGTCCTGAAAAAAGAACTCTGTTCTCAGTAATTTTTTTCCTAACTCTTGCCATCCCTGGTCTAGATGCTTGTTTGCATCATCTGTGCCTTTACTTCCAGCTGCTCTAGCAATCCTCTGCACACACATGCATGCCCAGCCAGCACTCCCACCTGGGCCGGACAGCACACCACAGACAGTTATGTTAGCAGTGTCTAGACATAGTTGTGCAACCTGCTGTACCATATGGTCATATAAGTTGTAACTTAAGCCATTTTAAACTGTATTTGAAATTACCTTAAAGCTACCATAAGATATCTACTGTGTTGTCCTAGTTTACTACTATGGTTTGAGGTGTTGTAAAAGCAAAATTCAGTTGTTTTTGAGAGTTTAAAACAAAGAACTTTCATCATTATTATATGCTTCAAGGAAATACACTTCCTCACCTACAACTTTTGGGTTTACTAAGTCTACAAAGTCAAAAGAGGTGATTTTATTAACCCCTGGACAGTTTCACCATTAAACATGAACCCAAGGTGAATGGTAAACAATTGAGGATTGCAGTACTAGTTTATGCATGTACTTATTCCTAGTAGCTGCTAAGTAGTTACTTTAACCCAGTGCAATAAAATGCTACAGTAAAAGGTAGGAGTGATCTGCCTGATGTTTTGCTGCACAAGTGTGTTTTTAAAACTCTCTAGTTTCTCCAGAGATCAGAGGAGAGGCCCACTGGATGTGGTTATGATCAATGACATAGAATCCAGACATCCCAATTAGGAAAAAGAGCCTTTGCTTTTGATGTTGTGCACGTGTTTGATACCAGATTAAAGTTTGGAGTTAGTCAAGGAAAAGGGAGATTGGGAAAGCACAAATGGTGATGGCTACCAAAATGGTGATTTAAAATTTTTTTTTCCCCTGAGGGGGCAGAACACAAACCTCTGATTTGCCTGTGCATTTTGAGTGGCATTTTTGAACACATACATCACTGTCATAGTTCTTGAGTTAGGTGGGGATGTTGTTATACCAGTAATTCCCAAAGACCCTCCTTAAACACCTGGGCCTGACTCTAGACAAGGTAAGACTGAACAATAAACTATGGAGATGTCAGATATTCGCAATGAATGTAAGATGGGAGGAGAGAGGAGGATGGGAGAGCAGAAGAGCAAATGTCCTGTCAAGACATAGAAGGCTGGATTGAAGATGAACAAAAGGAAAAATGTATCGAGTGGAAATAGAGAAGTGTTTTTAGCGATTAGTGTCTGTGTGTTACATGCCAGCCTCCCCTGAGGTTGGCAATTAAGCTGGCTCTGCTATGGATGTTATTTCCCCATTAACTACGCTTTTCATGAAAGGGAAAAATGGAGAGAACTGTGGACTAATTAGCTGTATGATTTTGCAAGTACCATGGAGGCTTTATTTAGTGTGATACAGAATTGTCAGCTTATTGGTTAAATGAAAAACAGACTTGGCATGATCTCAGAATTAGCTAAGGGAAAGATAGTCATGATTCGGGCAGTTTCTAACAAAAATCAGTTCTTGGTTTCAAAGAAATATATAGATAGAACTGAGCCATTGGACTGTTCCTGGAATCTGTAGAAAGCAGGCACAATGAGGAAGACGAGTGAAAGCCACAGAACAGTTTGTGTTGCCTAGTGACATTCAGGCAAAACATACTTTCATTCAAATACACCATGATGGAAGAAAATGGAGTCTCTGCTAGCCTATATTGTAGCAGGACTCTATTTTGGAAAGGGACTGATTGATAAAAGCAAATGCATTTCAGGAGAACCTGTCAGCGCTCTGCTGTGCAGGGCTGTGGTGAAAAGAAGTTAACATGATTCTTGGATGTCAGAAAAGGAGCACCTCTGTCCTCTTTTGAACGAAGTGAAATTACAGGGAATACTTCCTGTGTTACTCTGTGTACTTCTGATACCTGTGTTTTAGAAAGTACATGGAAATACTGGATGAGGTTCCAGGGAATGCATGGAAATAGCTCACTCTGGGAAAACAAGTCTGTGAATGCTTTGGGAACATGGAGCTTTTTCTTATCTTGTCCTAGATAATCTTTTCTTTGTATCATAAAAAAAAGAAAACCAACCCAGAAATATTTGTAGATCTCAGAGTCTCCATTCTGAAAGGCATGAAATCCTTGTGTCCAGCTGAGGCTGAAGGATGCAGAATGGCAGAATCTGAGGTGATTTTGAGGGATGTCACTTAGGTCTGATATTTGAGCAGGCTGAGAATTCTCTGAAGAAAACATTATTTTCTAATCTAAAAGACAAAACCCAAAAACATACACCCTAGCTCTCTTTAAGCAGAAAAGATGTGCATAAAATATTTCACTGATACTTAAGATAAGCCTTTCTTTTCTCTTAAAAATCAAGAAGGACTGTTTTAACTGTGTTTGGGTGGTATGCATGTGTTTTACAGCTATCATATGCTATCGGTCTGAGTCATCCTCTGGCTATCTCAGTGTTTCATTATGGAACATCAGACAGATCTGAAGAAGAACTGCTTAAGATTGTGCAGAAAAACTTTGATCTACGCCTTGGAGCTATCATAAGGTTTGTGTGCTGTTAGTATTTACTGAAGGGAAGAATATTTTTAATGCTTTCTGTAACAGTTCAGTGTGAAAGTTTCTGGCTCCTAACCTCATGAAAATCACCTGCATCATGCATCTGTAAGTGCAATTTCTGAGTAATTTCACCCAGTCACCCAGTGCAGCATACAAGCACCAATTCCTAAATGTGGTCACAAAACATGCTGCATAAGACCAGTCTAAATGATACCTTGTTCTGTCTCTCAGAGTGACCCTGGCAGTGTGCTACATTGCAGTTCACTGGGTAGGTGGTAGTGTGTGGTGTGCTCAGTAAAGTAGAATCAGAAGGCAGTTAGGGCTGCCAGTCTGTTTACAGTGTGTCAGGGTCCCGATCCCTGCCCTGTCTGGAAGCCACCAGAAATACTGGCTCTTTCTGAAACGAGTTCTGGGGTAAGTATGGCTTCCCTGCCCTTGGTGGTTAGGTTCAAGATGGAAGGGTTCCACATGGAGAGGCTCTGGTGCTCTCACTTCACGAACAATGTGACTGAAGTGAGCAGGATATTATGGGCTGTAATTCACTCTTGCTCATGCACAGAAGTAGAGTGACACATTACTACAGTAGTGACAGTATGGCATTTGCTGTTGCTGTTCTGAGGATATCAGCCATTAGTCCACAGAGAAAAGAGCACCTGCAAGTGACCAGCTTCTTCATGAGGTGTGAATGTAACCACGGTCCTGCTTCAGAAAATCTGAACAAGGACAGTCTGTCTCGTGCAGCCTGATTGAAGTCACTTAATCAAAAAGGAATCCAGCTTTCTTAAATGTTCTCTTAAGCCATTGAAATATCACAGACATTTTAAAAACAGAGCAAGAATAAAAATCTTGCCATGAGATGAGCTTTCTTGAAGTGAAAATTCAGTTGTGATCAATTCAGAAGCATCAGTGAGGCTGCCATGCAGTCAGAGAGGACAAGAAAACCTGAACCTACTCGCATTGCCTCCAGCAGCCACCTTCCCTCCCGGAATATTTCGGGACCTGAAAAACCAGGTCTTTTAGACCAACACAATCGTTACACTTGAAGAAGCATGGCAATCACCCTTTTCTTTAGAGAAAAAAGGGCTGCAGGAAAGGAGATCAGACCTGTCCTTATCAGCAATTACCCACCTACATTCCAGCGAGCTGTAATTTGACCCTAAGCATTTGTCCTTCTCACTTTCTAACTAACTCAAATGAATCTTTATGTGAGCTTCCAGGAAGTAGAGCTTCTTGCCCATTTTGTAGTACAGCTTCCTAAGACCTAGTGGTACAGGCTCATCTCAGTCCTGAAGAAGGTTTAAAAATCTTAGCTGATTTTCATCTAACTTGACAGGCTAGATTTGTTAAAAGTTTAATGAAATATGCAAATAAGGGAGAGAAACACTATATCTTTCCTCTTTTCAGGGAGCAGCGACCCTGAGTTCGCCCCTTAAGTTCTTTGAAATTGACAAGTGAGCTCAAGCCTGAGATAGATACCAGCAAGAACTTGACTTCATGCAGAGAAACCTCTTTGTCACTTTGAGCAATTCATGTTTTAAAACCTCTGTTCTAAAATGCTAAAACATACATATTAACAATCTCATTATTTGAGGGAAATTTTTTTTGTTATTCGCTTATCTTTTAAATCCAGAGCTGTTAACATCATTGTAGTCTCTATATTCCAGATGAATCTTGAGTGTATTTGACTCTGAGGGGTGAAATGTCAATGTATCAGTGAATAGGAAGTCTCTTTTGTCTATTTTTTTCCTAAAGAACGGAAGCACATTCTGACAAGTTATATCAACATTTTTCTGGTTTGGCCAGTCATTCACACTTCTTCAGAATGTTTCCTGATTTTATATGCTGAGAGTAGAGATGACATATTTTTAATAGCCTGAGATAATGCAAGGCGTTATGGCAACTTCTGTTGCTAGGTAATGCTTTCGAAGTGTTACCAGTTCCCCAGTATAATCAAAACTATTCTTTGCTTTTGTCATTATGGCAGTTCATCACCATCAGGAAGTTGTGTGCTGGCTCCCAGATGCCTGCCTTGATTTGGTGGGCTCAAATATGCTGTGTTTTTAAAATACCTTATCATAGCCCTGGTAGTGGTGAAGGTAGTGAGAAGGGAAGAAAGCAGGCAAAACCATGAGTAATCTTTAGTGAATATTTCCTTCCTAAGCGTCACCTCACAAGTCTTTTAAAGTCTTGTCACTTTTTAAAGTCTTGTAAATGATGCTGGCTATCCATTCTGATCAACTGTGTGCCAAAGTACTTAATGATGTCTAGCTTTCTGTTTAGTCAGCACTTATATTTCAATGGTTTTTGTATTAGTGTGAAGGCAAAATGTCTGTAGTGGTCACTGGAACAGGTGATCATGTTGTACAAAATATTGCCTGAAACAAGATTTAGCTGCTCTATATGGCAAACATCCCCCTAAGTGCAAAAATGTGTAATCTTTTCACCATCTGAAACACATCCATTATCTTGTTCGTATTGGTGTTTCTTTCCTTACTTTGCCATTCCTCCACCAATTTTCTCTCTAGCAGCTTACAATATAGATCACTGATTGCAAATGTGCTTTCAAAGATAATTAAACAACATAATACCAAATAGAAGAAAGCACAAGAAGAAGAAAATGTTTCAGGCCTTTCATGAAATGAAGAGAAACTTCCCTTTGGATACCTGTGGATAACCTTTTAGCATAGGTGAAATCCGCTATATTATGGAGGCTAAAAAGCAGTAATCATGACTTGCACCTCCATGATTTATTTGGTCATAATCAGTGTTAAGCCTTATTCTAAATAGTGGCTTTCTGTGTCTATATAAACAGTTAAACCTCCACAGTTACTCATACTTGATCATAATCTTTGCTGCTTCTTTCGAGATCATCGTTGTCTTCTCTGACACAGTAACATTAGAAAAAACTCTATATTACCCCCTTGCAATTACACACTGATGCTTGCACAGTTATAGCTGAACTTTATTCCAATTGTAATGCTTCTGCATTAAAAGCAATAAAGCCTAATTGCATACTTACCACTTCTGACATGGTTGAAGAAAGCTGTCTGTTCTAGTTGTTTTAAAATTGACACCATCATCTCAATACCTTTCCTGCTGTAAAGGGCAAGGAAGCCAACACATAGGTTATACTGTCTTTCTTCCAGGGCTAATATTGATTATCTCTCTGATCTGTCTAAATTGTAATATATGCTGGAGTAAAGACTTAGTTTTGTTTTTCTTTTTCATTAAGGGATCTGGATTTGAAGAAGCCAATCTATCAAAAAACAGCATGCTATGGGCACTTTGGGAGAGAAGAATTTACATGGGAAATACCCAAAAAGCTTGTGTATTAAGCTTTTCAGAATGTTTCATGTAATTGACAGGTGATTTAATGATGAGGTAAAATTTCAAGCTGTTGAAGACAGGCCTGTACCTACTCTTTTTAAATTACATTCTGTGGTTAATAGATTTACTGGTAACTATTTGCATTTAATCTCTTTCATAGTGGTGTCACACTTTAAATGTATACTCCTCCATCTAATGTATGTTTGAGCTTTATCTTTAGTAGCCTGTCAACAATATAGGCCTGTGATCAAATTCTAAGTGCACAGATGGTTGAAGTCATTCCTGTTATGCCAGGGAAGCCCACTACTGATTACCCAGTTTACTTTGAACTGAATTGGATGTAGTTGGTGAGGCAACTTAGAGCAGCTCCACATGAGAGGAAAGCAGTAAGAGCACAAATTGCCCTAATTCTGTGGGCCAGGACTTCCATGAGTACAGCTTTAGTTATGGTCCTTCTAGTCCAAGCAAATTAGTAAAAATATCCATTTCAGAATATTGTTCATCATAATGCTAAAGGAGGTAAATATACATTACTTAGCTACGAGGTAGTGCTACCTGTTTGCTTTTAACATTATAGTCTCGTAGGCATATCTGTGAAAACTCATGAACTCCTCATCTTGTAATTCTTACTCATTCATAGCTCCCCCTCCTCAAACTGGAATTTCCCATGTCTGCACAAATCTGAATTGGCTGTGCAACATTTCAATTAAGTTTCATTTGGCCACTTCTGAAATGTAAAAAAAACCCAAAAAACCTCTGTAAAAACACTTTGAGGATATTATGTTCTTTTGACTTCTCTGGCTGATGGCACAAAGCAGAGAAAGAGAATTCAAAACCATTCAGATTCTCTTCAAGGACTAGAAAGGATGAAAAGGCTTGTATATAGAAAGTAGCAAATCTAGCAAGCAAACTTATAATCAAATTGTAAATGAAGACAGAACGTTGGACTGCTGTAACTGTTCCTACTTAATCTGAGGGACCTGTAACAGACAATTAAGTAATATGGCTACCCTGTCTCTAGTAAGGGAAAAATACAGGTTTCAGGGGGCGTCTAGTTGAATGCAAATAGATGAATGTAAGATTAGTCTCAAATAATTTCTAAAAAGCTGTTTCCTTTCACATAAAGACTGATCAATCTGCTGTTCCTTTGACAGACCAGAGCTGAAGTGAAGTCATTTTACCTATGCCTTACCTGGATTGGTACAGTTAACTTGGTCTAGTGCAGTAGTGCTGCAATCAGTCTTGTGACCTACAGAAAAGTCCTACTTTTTTCTTCCATGAGAAAATAAAATTTGTTCCTGGAATAAAAGATGCAAATATTTTGTGGGCTTTTATTTTTCCTTTTTTTTTTTTTTTAAATGAGAAGTTTTCCTTTTTGTCACAGGACCCTGGACCTGTCTCTGCCTGAAACTAATCCAGTTAGGTATGCATATGGCCATATAGGCATGAAACATGTCATTAAACTTTAGTAAAATTTGTCCAAATAGGATAATGTAGCTTGCTAAAAAATCTGAATTAACTTGCACTTTTACTAATGTAAGGGTACAAGGTTCAAATGGCAAGGGATAGTAGACATCATTATGTGGTAAACTGACTGTAATGACCTTTTGAAAGACATTTCAGTAGATGGGCATATAGTCTCAATTGTACAGCTGTCTCAATTATAGCTAGTATTAACTATACTGAGCACATTTCTGCAACACTTAATTTCAACTTGGTCTCTGGCTTCCCATAAATAGAACTGTAGAACAGTTTGGGTTGGAAGGGACCTCAAAGACCATCTAGTTCCAACCTCCCTGCCACAGGCAGGGACATCCTCCACCAGAATATGTTGCCCAAAGTCCCATCCAACCTGGCCTTGAACACTGCCAGGGAGGGGGCAGCCACAGCTTCTCTGGGCAGCCTGTGCCAGGGCCTAACCACCCTCACCGGCAAGAATTTCATTGTTGATTCTAAACTAAATCAACCCTCTGTCAGTTTAAACCCATTACCCCTTGTCCTATCACTGATATGACAGTCCCTCTCCATCTTTCCTGTAGGTCTCCTTTAGGTACTGGAAGGCTGCAATAAGGTGTTCTCAAAGCTTTCTCTTCAGGCTGAACAAGCCCGATTCTCTCAGCCTGTCTTCACAAAAGAGGTGCTCCAGCCCTCTGATCATCTTTGTAGCCCTCCTCTGGACCCGCTCAAACAGTTCCATGCCCTTTGTATGTTTGGGGCACCAGAGCTGGACGCAGTATTCCAGGTGGGGTCTCACGAGAGCAGAGTAGAGGGGCAGAATCACTTCCCTTGACCTGCTGGTCACCCTGTTTTTGATGCGGCCCAGTACATGGTTGGCTTCCTGGGCTGCAAGTGTGCATTGATGTTAAGCTTCTTATCCACCAATACCCTCAATCCATTCTCTGCCCAGCCTGTAGCCTGTAGCTGTGCTTGGGATTGCCCCGACCCGTGAGCAGGACCTTGCACTTCACCTTGTTGAACTCCATGAGGTTTGCATGGTCCCACCTTTCAAGCTTGTCAGGGTCCCTTTGGATGGCATCCCTTCCCTCCAGCATGTTGACCACACCACAGATTGAGGTTGAAGACTTTTTCTTCAAGCAGTTGGACAGCCTCTGCCTCCAGAGTACAAACCTTGATTTCCCCATGTTGTTGATTTGTCTTTCAAAGTAGCCAGGAGCACCAGATGCAGAAGAATTCCCTAACCACAAATTGGAACAGGTACACTATACATCCAGCCTACAGAGTGCCCATCTTCAGATTTTAGTGAGTTTTCTAAAAACTGGTGAATTTTTTTTATTTACATAGGCTAATTTGCCTTGCGTAAAATTTGCCTCAACAACAGTAACAGACATGTCTTTTATGAAACAAGCAGAGAAAAGCTATCTCTGCTAAATTTGTAGTCAGAGACAAAACTATTGCTACATAAATCAATTAAGACTTTTTTATTCTGGATGATTGGCATGTGAAATCACTTAAACTGGAACCCCAAAAATAAAAAAGGGGGCCCAAATCAGACGTGGGCATTAAGAGGGCAGTTACTGCTGAAATTTTACCTAAATTATAATCTACTCTACATACAGGAATCAATCAAAATATTTTTATTTCCAAATGCTGCAAGTATTGCCTTATTAAACTTGTTATTTAAATATCAAATGAACAAGATCTTCTTTGAAATATGTGGTTACAGTATCTTATAAAAAATCTTCCAAAATACAGTGGCTCATAATGTTTGTACAAAAAAAAATCATAATTGCACATCAGAACACAATAGTTTCTGCATTGTGTTTTGCAATATTGCCCAAAGTGGCAGGCTGTACCAAAACTCAGCTAATACAAAAGCAGGTGAATGACTGAAAAATCTGTATTGCAGAAAATTACTTGGGTATACCATACACTGCAACATGTAGAGGTATTAGTGGCAGGTCTAGAAAACAGTTTTTTCAAATAGTGAATTTGGTTGGGCACTTCCAAAAGCTGACGATTCTTGCAGGATTGTCTGAGGCAGAATTAAAACCTTAATCTTTCAAAAGGGCATAGTTTCACTCAAACCTAGACTAGCCAATTAGGGAAGAAAATGAATGAAACATTAAGTGCCAGGTCAGCTCTGAAAGTACTTTTTGCTTTCTTCCGGTCTCAGAAGAGATGGAGGATCTCTGCATGCAGGACGTTAGATTAGGAAAGGTCAAACCTGTTCTGTTTGCTTTGTGTCAGGATTAGCTTTGTGACTCATGCTTTCAGAGCGCATTCGCAAAAGCACCTGTACGAAAAACACTAACCGTGGGGATGTATTTAATCTTCCAAGAGGTACTTCTGCAATAGGTTTTCAGCTGTCCTGAACCTAACAAGCCCTATCTAGAGCCACACAGACATTATTATATATGCCATTTTCCTAGCTATATCTCTAATAAATGCCATATAGAGAAATACGAAAATTTACTACTATTTAATTCATTTAATTCCTAAGGAGTTAAAAGCAATTACTGGAATGGAAATTAAAGTGCATATCTTTACTACATCCTAATAGGCAGAATGAACTTTTCTTTTAATAATTCCCAAGTTTATAGCTCTGCCTTGCCTCAACCTTATGATACAAAAAGAAATACCTTCTTTAACACCTGCCCCACCCAGGATTTTTGGCCAGAATGGTTCTTGGCTCATTCTGAGTGAGGCTGTGGAAGGAAGAGGACTGGATGAGAGTTAAAAGAGGAAGGCTGGGTCAGAGCTTTTTCAGCAGGAGCTCAGCCATCCTGCAGCAGTCCCATGTGTCTGTCAGAGCTGGGATGCAAATTAGTAACGGATGGTACAACGTTGTTTTCCTCTGCTTTTCAACAGAGATGATGCCAGCGTATAATTGGATAAGCCTTACTGCCTTTAACAACTTTAAAAGTCTATAAGGCTGCATAAATAAAAAGAATATGTTGCTTTTCTTGCCAAGTACTGTTAAAAACTGGAACACTTTATGACAGTCTTGTCTTCGCATTAAATAAAGAGGTCAGACCCACTAACGGAGAGCCTTGTAGACAGCTGCATGCATTTCAAACTGCATCAACTTAGTGGTCTGCTTGACCTCTCCAGGATAGTCTTGGATATTTAAATATGCAGGATATTAAAATATTACCCAGGAATTATTTTTAACTTTTTGGACAGAAAAGCTGTATTTACATCCAGGGTCTCCTAACATACCTGCAGTAGCTGGAGTGCCAAATCCATCCTGATTTTTTCAAACTTATCGTTCCCACTTCTTAACCTACATTTTTTCCTACACTTTCTTCATTTGTAATAGATAGTGACAGCACCTGCAGTCTTTCTTGGGTCAAACTCCCACACATTGTGAGCTATGTCTGACCTATCTGTGCAATTTCAAGCAGTCAGAGGAATCGTACAAATCTGTAGGTTGAGCTTTTAGTACCAGACCTGACACTTGATGCCAGTCAACATACAATTTTTGGAATGAAATTTTGGATAATTTGTGTCAAGAACCTTTCTATTGTATTGAGTAGTGAAACAACAGAGTTTAAAAAACAATCAGTTTTCAAAGATGGAATTTTATTTAAAAATGTACACTGCCTTGTCATCCTCTGCTGTTTCTTCCAGCCTTGAAGTCTCTTATGTGCTGATGGAAATGTGAGGCTTAGCATTGAAACTGTCAGGGACTTGGCTGTGATAAAGCCAGTTAACAAAAATAAAATCCCCCAAAACCCAAACCCAGACACAGGGGTTGTTTTACCCCAGGTCAATCACTTCATATCAAAACGCTCAGTCTTCATTTAAGCTAAAGTATGAGTTATAGTTGACTCAAAGGTCCCTTCCGACCCAAACCATTCGACAATTCTGTGATACTCTGCCTGCGACAAAGTTCTCCTTTTGGGAATAATAAAGTTGCTAACATAAAATCCATGCCTTCAAACACAGAAAGAGTACTTCTGTGATTCCTTATAAAAGATCCTGTTCCTTTTCCAGTGGCCTTGTATGAATGAGTCTTTGAAGAGGAACATTCAGGTGAATGATAGGCCAGGGGACAGTGAGAACAGAATGGTGTAGTGAGCCTAACTAGCAGTGGTCATCCAAAGCAATTCCAGCCTTTGCCTGAAAAAAAACAATTGGGAAAGTCAGAAACCAAAGTAGGATGCTCCTGCTGTAAACAGAATCTGCTGTTCTCAAAGTGGTGATGGCGGTATGATTTGTGGTAGCAAGAGGTTTTCTTACAGGGAGAACTGAAAAATAGAAGTTTACCACTGTTACAAATAGAAGTATATTATCTGTATAATCTTTGACAATTTATTATTTTTTTTAAAATAAGACACATATATATGTATAAAGGGATCTCTGTACAAACCTACCAGCATGAAGGCCACACTTCTTGACTGGTAGGCACCGTAAAACAGTGAGGGAAGCGGAAGAGGCCATCATGCCCCTGTAATTTACACAGTAGCACAAAGAACAGCAAATTCTCATCTTATGGAAGTTAATTGAGAAGTGCAACCTTAAAATATTTAGCTACTCCTCTGTGCAGGAGAAAGTAAGAGTGTCTTCCCAAAGTCTTAGAAAATAGGGATGTCTGGGTCATCTCCCAGTGATGGCTGCTGGCAGCGAGCAGACTGCAATAGTGCAGAGATGTGGCTTTTTGAAGGCGAGTCCGGGCTACCAGTACTCTCTCTGAAACAAAAGGTTTTGAGACAGCCTTGCCTTCTGAGGCCGACATCTGCTGTCCCAGGTCACACAGCCTCATGCAGCACATCGGCCTTACAAGGTAAGCGGCCTGCTCGTGCAGACATCTTAAGTCAGCCCTGCGGGGACTGTAGCAATTACCAGTGTCCAGGTACCCACTACACTGTGATGTGTGGGAAGAGCAACACCGCCATGTTCTCCCATGCGTGCAGGTGCAGGCAGCGGGGGCGAAGGAAGAGCGGGGGTTGGTGCATCAGGGCTGCAGGGAAAGTGAAGGATGCGGAAGGTGCCGAGGGAGGGTCAGAGCAACGCCCCAGGGGAGAAGTGCGCAGCACGCCCAGACGCCACCGGGTCAGGCCTGAGGCTCTCACCGTAGGGCCATTAACTCCTGGTGACCGTCAAGCTGCTGACAACGGGAGGGAGGCAGAAAATCTACTGCCTAGTGAACGACCCCCGTTTCCCGGCCTGCGCCATCGGCCCCGAGCGCCGCAGCGCCTCCCGCCGGCCGCGGCCACTACTGCCGCGACCGCCGCCTGCCGGGCGCTAAAGCGTCCTGAGCCGAGCAAGCTCCACCGCCCGCCCCGCCCCGCTCCGCTCCTCCTCGCCCCGGCTGGCCGTGGCGGCGGGGCGGGCAAGGAGGAGGTGGCACCGTGAGGTCATTAGTGACGCAGCAGTCCCGGAAGTAGCCGAGAGCTTGGGGGGACGGCGTTCGAGAAGGCGGTCTGCCGCCGCTGCGGTCGGTAGCTTGGAGGAGTTGCTTTTCCTCCTCCCGCCCGCAGCTCCCCTCTCCGCAGCCAGCGTCGCCCCCATCTCTTCTCCCCTTCCTCGCCGGGCATCTCCGAGCGGGGCCATGTCGCTCTTTCAGTCTGCCCTGGACTTCCTGGCGGGCCCCGGCTCCCTGGGGGCCGCCAGCCGCGACCAGAATGATTTCGTGGGGCAGACGGTGGAGATGGGAGACATGAAGCTGCGCATCAAGCGGGTCATCGCGGAGGGTAAGAGCGAGCGGCGGCGGCGGCAGGCCGCGTCCGGGGTTGGGCCGTGCGGGGCGGACCCCACCGCTGCGGGGCTGGGTTGGGCTTCTCGGGTCCCGGGGCTCCCGCTAACCCCTTAGCCCGTCTCCCCTTCCGGGGCCTGCAGGGACATCCGTTTTCGGCAGTACCCCCTTCCTTTCCGCGCCCCGTGGCCCTCCGTGGCGAGCGGGCGGCGGTGCCCGGCCGGTGCCGGCCGCTTCCTGCTGCGCGGGCAGCCGGCCTCTCTGAAGGGCTTGTTGCCTCCCTCTCTGCTCTAGCGAGGGGTCACGGGTGCGCCGCGCTGACGCCGTGCCACCTCCGGTGTTCAGCCAGGCCCGGCTGTGTAGGTTCTGCAGGCGTTATTGTTGCTAGCCCGCCGCAGGGGTACCCACAAAGCCAGCGGGCTGTGTGGCAGCTTGCTTTGTGGTTTTGGAGTGTTTTCACTCTCTCACGCAGCTCTGAAAGGAGTTTATAATCTACCTAGGACCTCATGGAAATACTGGGTTGCATTATATACAGGCGTAAATATCTTTTTTTAAAAGGACAATGTCTAATATTATGCCAAAGGTGAAACTTTGTGCTGTTTTGGGTTGTTTGGAAAACTGTGGAATGCAGGAAAACGTGTTGGCTTTAGAAGCAAATGTCATACTCTTAAGGCTCAACATAAAGGCTTTGCCGGAGTACAGGAGTTAAATGTGTACCGGGGTGTGCCTGGGCATTTTTCAGTTTCGGTAAGAGTGTGCATCTTGGCACACAAATTGCTAGTCTGTTTTAAAATAGAGGCTGTGTTTGGTGTGTACACATTGCCTAGGAATTAGCAGAAATTTCAATCAGAGGAATCAGAGGAATTTATTTCTTCAAGCAGAAGAGATATTGAAAGCTTGTCTCAAAAGACTAAAATATGAATTTGTCCATTTTATACTCATTTACGTGATTAACTTTGTACAGGTGGCTGATGCTATATAGGATAGATAGCCTAAAGCTCTATTCAGAGTGCCTTTTCACTGCTGTAATTATGTTCTGTAGTTGATTCTTGTAATTCTTTTGTATTTAAGTAGTTTTATAAATAGATTTATTGATTTTTTTTTTTTTCTGAGTAGGATTTTGTTGACATTCTAGTGACAGCATCAAAGAAAAAAATCAATTCTTTAGGTAGTTTAGTTAAACTTAGAAAAACTTGTGCAAAACAGGAGGATGTTGGTGTTCACTATTTTCTTGTCTTAAGGGCAAGTAAATTACAACTTAAATGCTTAAGCACTCTTGGCGTATGATCTTGGGCAAAAGCTGGCAGTTTTTTGTTGGTAAGTTGTGTCTAACAGTACTAAATGTCAAGTCCTATTCTGCCTTCAGCCTTTACTTACTGCTTCTTTACAAAAGATCCAGCCAGAGTTGTGAGCACTTAGTGTGGTGTGACTGCAAGGTGAATGCTAAATGAACTGGCTATTGCTGCGGATAGTGTGACATTCCTGCCAGGAGTGACCACAGCAGTTTCCACAGAACATCAAAAGGAGAGGAAGGGCAGGAAGCTGTATTTGACACATATCTGCTGTGTTCAGTACTTGGTTCTGAAACAAGCATTTCATACTTCGACAGCAACCTGCTGCTTCCCAGGATCTGACACAGGCTTTCTAAACTGTAAGGGGAAAGAGACCAGGTTAAATGACTTGAAGTGTGCTCCCATTTTGCTTTAAGTCTTGTGTAGCCACGTCATGTTCTGTGCTTGTCTCAGTATTTTAGATTTATTTCATGCCATTTTTGCTGTATTTCATGCATTGGAGGAAGGCCTGACTGCTTGGTGTAGGTTGGCTAAAACAATTCTTAGGGAATATTTGGTATAAATGTAAAATATATGTAAATATGTATATAAAAAAATATATATAGTATAAAAGGCTCAGCCGCTCCTGCTGTCTTCAGATTGGAGTTTTTCCTGACTGTGTTTCTGTCTTCAGCATATCACTTATTTTGTTGCTGAAGTCAAATTTGTCTTTGAGATACGAACCTGTGTTTTACAACTTCTGATATATGCTTGCATAACTGGCTTGTAAGCATTCCCTTCCGTGCTTACAAGTACAGAATGTGTGTCTTTTCAACGACTCCTTTCATGCCAAATTCCTGACTAGAAAGCCAAGTGCTACTCTGAATTTAGATTTCAAGCCCTTGGTGAACTGTGTGTTATCTGGTAATGCAGAGAGATAGCCCTTTCTGTAAGAGCATATGGTCTGCTTTGTTTTTAGTCGGTGTGAACAGAGCCCATGGATTAGCATTACCAGTATCATATAGCAGCATGAGTTCAGTTGTTCTTGCACCCTCCAACTCTTTTCAGCTCTGTGGTGAAGCAGGCATGTGTTTGGCCATGATAGAAAGCACTGACAACATAATGTAAGTGGCATTATCCACACAGTTCATTCAGATGTGTTTGGCTGTTTTGCAGAGGTGCCACATCAGGGGTAGGACCAGGCTGGCTGAAGATGTGGTATGCTGCTCAGGAAGCAGCGAGTGACCAGTGAAGGGGGAGGGTAGGGAGGTGATGATCTGTAGCTCTGGTACTACCTACACGTGCAAGAACAGACTAAATGTGTCACGGTATGGACTGAGTGCTCCTAGAACATGGTCTCCTGTGTTTTTCTACTTGCATTTTGGTAGCTTGCTGCAGCTAAGAAACTTTAGAAGAAACATGTTGGGCCTGTGCATTTAATTCCTGCTTGCCTTCGTATGATACTGTCTTCATCAGGTATTGTGGTTCTTTTGGGTCCTCCAGTTAAGTGCATAGACTGCCATATGCTTCTGTTTAAGTTAAATAGTAACTGATTGCATACCTAGCTAGTAAGTACTAGCAAATGTAGTTATTTCACACTTTTCTGTAACAGAAGGAATTCTTTTGCACGGCCGTAAGTCATGTGCCAGTCTGAGTATTCTGTACTTTTCTCTGTCACAACATGGGTGTCTGCCCTCACCAGGGTGCCTGGCTAACAGCAAATGCTTGCTAGCATGTTTGTTTTTTACAGGGTTAGGTGAGGGTGGCTGAAACTGTAGTCTCTGTCAGATCCCTTGCTGTTCATGTGAACAGTATGCTCGTTTTTATGCTGACTTCTGCTTCAGTGTCCTTCCCCTCTGTTTGGGAATGTCAGGATTCCTACCTAGTTGAGGGACTGCGATGTTCTTTACTGCATCAGTCATTGATGTAGCCTGCATATTTGACCTTGGGAGAGAGTGGGCAGTGCATGTAAGCACAGCAGGCTGTAGTTTTCAGAACTGTATTATTTCTAGTTCCTGAAAGCTGCCATATTTTCACAAACAACGTGGCAAATGTGTTTTTCAAATGCTAGATGCTACTGGGCTTTCAGTTTTGCTAGTGTTGAAGAAAGTGTCTGTTCTCATAGACTTTATGCTTGTTTACCTGCTAATGGTGGCACTTTAAGATAATGAGTGAGTAAAGATTGGACATTTCTTTTTCTCTGCCTGTGCTGTAGAAGGAATAGAACGTTGTTGCTGGGCTGTCACAGGATTCATTGAGAGAGACTGCCGGTGCCAAAGATGGTCTGTGAATTACAGAAGCTTACTCCTTAATTCTGCCTGGTAGTGCTACTCCAGTGAGAGGGTAAATTGATACGAGAATAATGTCTCACGATGATTGCTGCCATGTTCCGAAATGGCCAAGTTGAATTTTTTGAAAGCTGTAAATTGTACCTTGTACTGTTGTAAAGGCTTTGGTAGCTAGCTGATTGAAGAGAGGCCTGTTTGCTGTGCTGAATGAATGTTTAATAAGAAATTGCTACCTTTTAGAGCATGAATGAAAGGCAGATGATGTTTTGGTAGTTAAATAGGATAGAGGAAACATTGCTTATGTGCTTAAAAATTATTTAATCTTTTAATGTAATCATATTCTTCCTCAAATATTTCCACTGAGCCTTTTTCTTGAAAGCAGTTAGCTGTTGCATTGGGTAGCAGAAATAGTTACAGAGGTTCTTTAAGTTATTTTGTATCTCTTGTTGACAAAGTAAAACCAAAATATATAAAAGTAGAGAACCAGTCTGAGATACATCTATGAAAATAGAGAACTTAGTCTTCATGGTGATCTGTGGAACAAAACCTGGTACTTTCCAATCTCTTAAGGTTGAAGTGATAAAGGAATCTTTGCAAGTTATTATGTGTTTGGTTTCATTAGGCTCTTCAAATATCAGTTGTATCTCAGGTAACACGTTGACTCTTTGATGTTGATTTATGTTTAGGATAGCTGAGAAAAGTTCCAAAAAGCTGCTTTTTAGACACCGTGGAGGAGGTAGACAAAATAGTGAAACTTGTGTGCCATTTCACCATCGCTTTCTGTGAGACTTTGAATAAATAAGCTTATAATACATTCAGAGTCTGTTTAGCCTTCTTCTTTCTTCCAGATAATGGGTTTTCTTTATCACTGAATTATTTTACTTGGTTTAGAAAGAACCAGCCTGATAATAGACACATTTGGGTTTGGGTTCTTTTTTTTTTTTTACCCCTTGTGTGAAGGTTTGGGGGGTGACTTTGTTTCCTGCATCATCAAGTGTTTTAAGGCTTTTTGGCTAGTGCTAATACTATGGCTTTATTTTTTTTGAATAGAGAATTTTCCTCACAATACAACAGTATGTTGTGAATGAGGCAGAATGGATCTTGCTTGTGATGGTGCCGCTTTGGTTGTGCTGCTGATAGAATGAGGTTCCAGTGGCTAGGGTAAACCTTCTGTATGCTGAAAAAGCCAGTGAAAATCAGGTTGAGAGATATGAAAGTCCTTAATCTTAATTACTAAAAATGTGTTAAAAAAAGAGAGCATTATTTCTGTTTTCTTTTTGCTTAATTATCCATTACACTTTACAACTTTCTAATACTTTTTTTATATATGAGGCTGAGGAACTGAGAACAAACCAGGTGTACAGTTGTGTAAAAAGCAGGGAACAAGCAAGTTCTGTATACATTCTTCACATATATTAATTTCTTATGCTTCATTTGAGCAGCAAGCATGAGCAAAAGACTGCAGAAGAGAAACGTGATGATAAATGGGAATTGACATGAATTGAAGCCATGTAGGCAACTTGCTATAAACTCCATTCTAACAAAGTGAAACTAGGCTGTTTAAAGTATCAAAAAGAATCTGCTTTAGACTGCAGGGCTCCTACAATATTTTGAATGTGAACAGGCAGTATTACAGTTCGCCGAGTTTGTGGGCATAATTCTGTGGTCTCTGCAACTCCTGGATTCACAGAATGGTGTTAATGTAATTAAATGCTGAGCTTTGGATAGATATAATGCATAAAGCTCTGGGCTGCAGAGCAAATACTTTAAGGATCAAGTTTCTGTGAACATTGTTAGGTGGATTTGCTGGCAGATGCTTGGAGTTACCATGAAGGGTGGAGAGCTGGCATCAAGTCAAAGAGAAATTGCAACAGCCTGTGGTATAAAGGATGAACTGACAGTTACTCTGCAAACCATGTGTGAAGCAGACTTCTCAGAAGTGGGAAAAAAGATGACAATCTCTAAACAAGAACTGAAGCACCCTGACTTGACAGCTTTCCAGTTCACATTCCCTTTGCTGTAGATGTGGAGAATTTTTTCAACATCAGCAGAACAGTGCTGTTTTGTTTTGGTTTTTTTTTTTAAACCTGGTGTTTCTTGGGTATAGTGGGCCCTGCCTACTGGGGAACTCTGAAAGTTTCGAGGTGTTCTACCTTTCCACTTCTCAAAGTTGTGGGAAAAAGTCCAGATCTGTTAGTTAGAGCCAATCTTAATTTTAAAGCAGTTTCATCTTGTTATCAGGACTTTGCAGTTGACACAAATATAAGACTGGATTTCAAATAACATGCTTTATTGATGCTTGGCAACAATGACAGAGCATCCTTTCTGTTTTAAAAAGGGTAGATGAAGTACTTAGGGATATGGTTTAGTTTAGGATGCGAATGGTTGGACTTGATGATCTTAAAGGTCTTTTCCAACCTTGTGATTCTGTGATATTGCTTGTACTCTGGTGGAAAACCAACTGTCTGCTTTCAGGTAAGAAGCACTCTTAAGTTGTAGTCTGGGCTAGAATTATGGTGTTTCAGTGAAGTTATAATTGAAACATGAGGAAATCAAAATGGCCGTGGAAGCAAATTTGGTCAGTATTTGGGAGGGGAGTGCACAAGTCTATCAGGTAGTTATAAACAGGAAGTTATTCACACCATCCTTTTCTCATGACTAAGTGTGTAATGAAACAAGGCATTACAGTAGCAAGTAGTTTTATGTTGTGGTTGATGTCCCTGTCTTGATGCTTTGCTAGCTGACAAGTAGAAAGACATTTCACTGAAGTGGTTTGCCTGAAAAAAAAGTCAGTGAAGGTGGGGAAAACCAGTGAGGGACAGGGTAAGAAAATCTTGGGTTTAAATCAAATTCTATTTTTAGTGCAGTGAACTTATTTGGTTGGTACTATGTTATGCCTAGGTTGAGGTTGAAGAGGAAGGCAGATCTCTTGGTTGGAAAAGAGTCTTCTAATCTTCGAAGAAAATGATGACAGGAGCAATACCTGTGGACTGTGGAGGTATAAGGATATGTGTCAAGTGCTTGTATTAAAGCAGACAAGGTCCCCACCTCATTAGTTCCTAATGTGAGTGAAGTCATCAGATGGTTTCAGTGTGGGCCAGGAAGGAGGCTTACTGCTGGCGGGCTTTGGGCTCCAGGTCTGCCATGTGGTGAGACTGATTTCAGGACTGACTGTTGTACTACATTTCATGAGTTGGTGTGTAAGTTTGTGTCTACAGAAAAGAAAGCAAACCAGTTTTCCCCATACAAGCCTGTATGGGGAAATTCTAAGGTGATCTTGCTGATGTAAAAGCTTCAGAAAACTGACTTAAAACCACCTACAGATACTTACGTGAGTGTAAATAAGTGAAAGCACCCCAGTAGAACTGCATTCTTACTACAGCCCTAGGGAAAAAACTAAAGCAGTCTTTCTTGTCTTAGCTTTTGTTTCCTCATCTGCCTCAGTTGTGTCTGCTGTACAGGTGTTTGTTCATACAGGTGTGTTGATGTAGTGGTGTGATCCTTGACTGACATGGCTGTGTTAACTGAAATCCTTGGTATGCCGAAACTCTGTTGGATTTTTTCATTTTTGCAAGTTATATTGCAAACTACATTGGTCAAGGGGCATGGAGTAAAGTTATGGCAAAGGGGAACTTTTGCCAGTAAAGCTGTCCCTATTCAGGGTATATTTATAATTCTGTGAGATTCTGTGATTCTATGTTAAAATAGTTTTAATAGAATAGCTCTATTAGCCAGCATCAAACCTAAATGAAACTGCTTGTAATAACCAATCAGTATGATTAATTTTGGTTTTTGTGAGAGAACTGTTTTCACAGGTAGCAGATTAAGGTACCTTCACAGCTTATTGTACCTCCTTTGGTATCCCAGGAAAACCATAGATTTAAAACTGGTATCAGTAGTGCTGCAGTAGTAGTGAACTGCTCACTATCTGGAATGAGCAGTGTGTTTGGAACTGCATACATTTTCAGGGGGAACAATGAAATGACAGAATGAGAAACTTAAAACTGATGTTTTAAAAAAGATGAGAGGCCATAGCAGGTGAATTGTCAATAAATTGGGTGCAGTGAAGTAGCAGTTTAGATACCACTGTCTTTTTGTTTGAAGTTCTGACGAGTTTAGTGAACTTAACTATGTTTAGCACTTTGGTACTTGATTTTGAGGTGTAATTGCTGAAGTAAAAGTGCATCTTGTGTACTATCAAGCTGTTGCTGTAAGCTTCTCCTTTTGGCTTGCTCTATTAGTACTTCTGTGAGATCCTACTGCATAGCTACTACTAGGAACTCTGGTAAGCCATGCCGCCATTGAAATTGCCTTAAAGAAGACTCTCTTCATTACTTTCGTTTTGTTAATCCCTGCTATCAAAAATGTAGTAATTAAACCAAGTATTTAGCTAATGCACAACTATGTCCAGCTTTAAATTTGACCTCAACAAGATCTTAGTTTAGATACCTCCTATGCAGGTTTCACTGGATTTCCGGGTAAGGTCAGTTATGCATCATTTAAGTCAAATAGCTGTACTTTAAACTAAACAGAGCATCTATTAACTTCTGTTGATCATAAGAATTTACCGTTTTTAAATGTTTTGCATTACTCAATGCTCACTTGCACTACTAGTCCAAAATCAAGATTTATGGTTTTCAATGAGTATGGAAACTTAAAATCAGTGTAAGTTTTGAAGTAGTTATGAAGCTGGATATAATATTTCCTTAGACTCACAATTAAGAGGACTGAAGTTAATTTTTTTCCTTAGAAATGAGATTGGGTGCAAGAGAAGGTACATAAGACTTCAGAAGCCTTTCTGAACTAATTGTAGTATTGTGATTCTGAGTATTAAAACCCCAGCCTTTTCCACCAATAAACGAATTTGTGGTTTTCATAAATATGGTTGAGTTTTATGTGTGAAGTTTTGAGATTATTTGTGAACTGACAGAAAATTTCAGGGCAGCTGTGATGCTGCATGATGATCAGCACTTATGTGAAAATTTAAAATACATCTTTTAAGATTTAAGTCTTTTCTAATGGGATAGACTAATTTCTCTAATTCCATCATATACACATTGTGAACTGGATTAATCTTAATGACAGTGTGCAACTTGGTCGATCTTGCAAACATTTCTTACAATGGAGACATTTTTCTACAAGCTCTGTCAGAACAGTTGAAATAGATGGAAAGGTAGCAGTACTTCTAGGAGCCTTTTTCAGAGTTTGTATCAGCTTGTTGGGTCTAATATATGCTGGTAGATTGAACTGATTTCTTTTCATTTTGATGGATAGTCACTTTCACCTGTATCACTTCCAGAAAGGCATTTGATGTATTTGAATGAAGCATAGCTATGTTTTGGGGTGCATGTTGGTCTATGTATGTTTTTAGAGGTACTAGCAAGGTGTATGCTTGAAATCTGGGGTACACTTGTGACATCCAGCCCTGGTAGAAGCTTTGGTACTGTACCCAGAAGAGCTAAGCTTGCGGAGTAACTATTCTGTAATCTGGGCTACCTCAGTTACAATTGTGATACTGAATGCCTTCCACAGACCTAACTGCAGTATTTTTGCATACTAATAATCTGTGCTGACCCGAAGCCCCTGATTTCACAAATTGAAGCATGTATTTACAAGATGCAGCTTACAGGATTGTTAGAACAAAATTAAAGAAATAATAATCAAGATGAATGTAAAGACTTTCTTCTGTAGGACCATGAGTACTTTCACTGTCTGGAATGTCTGTGGGATCTGTGTAAGGCAGACAGTTGCTCTGTGTTATTGTGACTGTTGTGTACTGGTGTAGGGGTTTACAACTCCCTGGGACAGTGGCCTCTCAAAGCTGGGGCATGCCTCTGGATGTGAATAGGGAGCTGGCTGGGAAAAGCAATCAAAAAACATTGAAGCACCTAGCTAGTGGAAGGATGACTCACAGATTATCTTGTTTGTTTCACCAGTTCTTTGGAATCCATAAAGAGTAGTCATGACTGACCAACACTGTCAGGAACTCTATATTTTTTTGCTTATGTTCTCATTGAGAAAGGAGCAAAGTGTCTTAATGTAATACTTGGAGGTGGTGCTAAGAGTGGACTTCTTTCTGTCTCCGGCCCCCGTCCCATCAGTGCCCACAGTGCTGATTGCATTTCCTGTTTGGAATGCTTGTGCTGGTTGCTTGAGAAAAGCTAAGGGAGGTCCCTTTGTGGGAAGTACTGTGCCTGGCTTTACAGACTTAGAGTACACGGAGGAATACAGCGCACGCATGAGTAAAGCGTGGTGGGACTGAAGTGCAGCCCTCGCTTACTGTCAGCTTCAGTGTTTGCATTGAAACCTTAATTCTTTGGTGCAGCATTTACTCTTGTGCTTGTTTTCCCTGTAACAGGGATCTTAGTTTTACTGTTTTTGTGTATAATTTCCCTTCTGTAACAAAAAGCAAAGACAATATTGAGGAGCAAGTAATTTATTAACTTCATGTTGTGGATGCTACTGGCAAAGTAACAAGGCGTGTTGGCAGCCCTGTTCAGGAGGAGTTGAGAGCACTGTGGTGGTCAGTTGCCATGTACAACTTTTGAGCTTGCATCTTGGAAAGCCTTGTTTGATTAAATTGCAAAAAGCAAATACTGTGTTCCCTTGAGCCCTTTGTTAATAGTCCTTATCTTCAAAGATGGCATTGGGTACCAATGCAACTGTATGATGTGGATCCTTCATCTTTTTTAAAAAAAATGGCTTGTCAACTTGTTTCCTGTCTGTGGTGGTTCATTCTTAGGTTATCCTGTTATCTTAGCCTTTTTGATCAATAACATTTTGTAGTTCACTGACATACTCTGTACTTATTCTCCACATCATTGCTAGAGAGAACATTGCTTGTGTAGTTCAGTGAAAACAATTTATATTAAAGGAATGGAAACACAAATAATTGAAATTTGTGACTTTCCTGGGTCCTTGTAAAACCTTTTACTCCCCTAGAGATATTCTGCATTAGAGAGCATATATGCAGCCACACTGTTGGTGTAACGGTGAGGATGACATTCTAGAAGAAATAAAGTGATACCAGGATCTTTAAAGTAGACTAGAACTGTACAAATATGTTCTTTTGATACAGTTAGATTAACATAATTAGCAATTAAATAAACTTAGACCTGTAACTTTTTCTGTTTTTTTCTCACTTTGTAGAAATTTGCATGGTGTTCTTGAGCTTAGTTGTTAGTATTTGAAATACCTAGTCTGACAAAAGAAGTTGGAAGGAAAACAATGTTCTATGGAACACTGACAAATTGCAATTTAGTAGCAGCATAACCATTACTGGAAGTGTGTCCTTCAGTGCTTAAAAATGCTTTCTGCTTTTGATATGAAGCCTGAAGCGTGCCAATTATCATAAAATTATAAGGAGGTGTATATTTAACATTTTATCTCCCTTGGCTATTACTATTTTTATAGGAAGCATAACAGTATAAGAGCAAGAAGTTTAATTAAATCTTTAGGTAATACTGTGTGTACTGAATCTTGGCTTTGTAAGGACCCAGATTAAAAAAATGCTTCATAAGTAACAAAATGCAGGGAAGTAACAAAGTCACTGTGGTTATAGCATGCATAAAATAAAGGAAGAGAATATTTTAGCTCTTGTATGGAGGTTATCTATACTCTTTGCAAGCCACTGCAAATATGTATACTTCTTGCATTCAGAAAAGCCTCTAAATTTATGTATTAGCTCTGTTAGACTAAAAAAATGATGTAACAGTGTTGAAGTTAAAACTGACCTAGTATTCATTCTTCTTGTAGGTGGTTTTGCTTTTGTCTATGAAGCTCAAGATCTTGGAAGTGGAAAAGACTATGCTTTAAAGGTAAAACAAATTCACTTCACTGCATGTTTACAAGGTCTGTCTTTTTGCTTGCTGCTTTAGCATGACAGTTAGTTCTTTATGTAATTTGGAATTATAACGGTGTTTATAGCTCACTCTGCCCGTACTTAGAACAAGTATTCCTGTCAAGACCTGTGCTTTGTACTTAGGTGCCAAAGATGGGAATTACTTTAGTAGGTACTACTGCTGTTTGTCTTCAGTTGGTCTGAAAAGTCATGATCTTGCCCCAAGCATTTTGTTGCATGTGTATATGGAGTCTTTCCTAGTTACCTAAGGTTGTGTACAGGATTATTTTCCATTACACAGAAGTAGATTTAGTCTACTGGTTAGCCTACCTGTGTACTTCCACAGTAAGTTTCATCAGCATTAACTACAATATTTCATGCTTGGACTCATTGATCAGCCTGGTACTCAGCCTGTCACTTTTCAGGGACCCCGTTGTTTCCTGGAGGCTTATAATAATCGTCTAATAGCTGAAAAACAAGTGTTATGTAAAGGACAATAAAGTGAAGTAAAAAGAAAAATCATGCAGCCTGTGTTCAGCACAAAATGACTTAAATTTTGGAGTAAGTCTGTTCTTTGGCTGTATCAGTAGGAAGACTTCTGTCATGGGGAGAAAGTGAAAAGGATAGTATGAGTGGTGGGAGAGGTAAGATGGCATTACACCACCAGTAATTACTTGGTCTGTTTTTTCCTTTCCATTTCAAATCCTACAGTAACAAAACTTCTGACCAAACCCATACAGTATGTGTATTCAAATGTCATCTAGATGTAGCCCCATTTAAAAATAAAAGGTAAACTGTTACTGTACTTTCGGTAAATCTGGTACTTTTCTAATAGATGGTCAGGTTAATTCTAGTGAAATGTTGACTCCAAATCCAAGCAGTAGTAATAGTGATGCTTGATTTTACTGCTGATTACTTAGGTACCATTTGCAAAGTTGGACTATGTAATTTGGAGAAGTTTTGGTTAAGATGGGTTGAAGGTTATTCTGAAAGATTGGAGGCAGAAGGTGAATCTTTTCTTGTCTTGTGCACAGTACTGCAGCTGGGAGACCTCAGTGTTTCACGCAGCAGAAAGCTGTCAGAGTAGTTACTTTACAAGTGTCAGAGGTTACAACTGCTCACTAAGCTTGAGCAGTACAAATAGCCATAAAACTGATGCTGTATTTATAGCAGTATGCTGAAATGTACAGTAAGCCACTTTGTTTACTACCCCATCACAGTTCCTTATTTTTTTGACTGTAGCTTATCCTTTTGTGTTCTGGGCAAACAAAAATCTGTCTGTGGTTTTTCTGTAAGTTTTGATAAATATCTTAACTATTCTGTTTTCTAACAGCGATTGTTGTCTAATGAGGAAGAAAAGAACAAAGCCATCATTCAGGAAGTTTGTTTTATGGTATCCTTTTCTGGAACGTTTTAATGTTTTGATTTATTTCCTTGATATAAAAAACTTTCTGAGAAACAGAGATCTGCTGTATAGATTTGGTTCTTTCCACTCCATACACTGCTTAAGAGGACTGACATTCTGAGTAAGGCCTGAATTCATAGTTTGTCATAAATCTGGCATCAAAAATTGCAGGAATTTAATGTGTGCAGATAACTTTTGTAGCTAGGATAGACTTTGCTATGTGCTTTGTCTAGCAAAGAGTGACATTCTTATTTGGGCTTTCTTAGGCCTTTTGACTATTCAGATGTTACTTAGATCTTGAGAATTCCCTCACCTGTGTGGGTTTCCTTGCCTTTTTGACTACACAAAACTTTGCTTTTACTCTCAATGTTTCTTAATTCCTGTCTTAGAAACAGAGCTTTGAAAAGAAATACTTTAATAAGGAGTTTCAGTAGAATACATACATCTTGAACAAGAAACAGATGTTTCTCAGTGTTGTTGCTGTCCTTTTTGTTATCTGTGATCTTAGCATGATATAATGTAATCTCAGTGTTTTCAGTCCTTGGCTTTAGTAAACTCAATATTTCCAAGCATCTGCTCCAAGAACCTCAGTTTGTTTCAAGAGTCAGTGAGTAGCTGTGATAGGCTGTTTTGGTTACCACTGAGTACTTAGCTTCATTTTGAATTAGCAGGCAAAACAATTGATCTTTAGGCTGGTCAAAGATTTCTTTTTATGATTACTGGAATGTTTGACAGTCGTACACTCAAGACAGTTCCCTAGATGTACAGTTGCAAAGAACAGACTACTGTAGCACTATACATTTTCCTAGCTAATCTGATTACATCTTGCCAAGAGTAAAGAACAGTGTTCTTTGGATGGTTTTTCATAGCTTAGGCTTATGAAAAGTTATGCACAACATGAATGAGGATTAACTATAGCTAATTATCCAAGATACAACTGTAAAATGATTCCTGGAGGTCTGAATAAAAGGATGTGAAGAGATGCATGCTTACAGTGTCTTTGTTCCTTTTTCATATTTGGTGAATTCACTTTTGTGAATACTGTATTTGTCTTGTAGGCACAAGTCTCTGTATATTATCAAGGGGATGCACATAGAGCACAACTCTAAAAGGCATAATGCAATGTAAACAACTACTGTCAGGAGTTGTGATTACATATGTCTTACTCCCCTTTACATGCTTCAAAAATGATACCTTGAATTTGTGAACTGGAAACTTTACACAGGACTTAGTGTGTGAGGAATTATTACTAATTATGGGGAGATCAGTTCCTCAGGCTTTTAGATCTGTTATTTGCTTTGAATTTAAAATTAAAGCAGTGTGCTTGATTCTTGCTTTGGAAAGACAGGTGTTGGTACAACAGTCCCTTCTTGATCAACCAGCTAAAGAAGTAGCTAATTAAAAGGTCTCTCTGGTACTTGTGCTAATGCTTTGCAATCACTATCAAGAGACAAAAAGAAGTAGCTAGGCCTGTTATGAGGTCCGGTTTCCTCCGAGCCTTAATCAACAAGGATTTTTAAAATCTCTTATGTTAACTTTTTATTACTACCTTCAGTGGCTTCCCTTAAAGTCTGTTTATCTTCAGCAGAGGCCTGGATTTCTCTGTTCTGCTTAGTATTTTAATTGCAGCTCTAATACTTTATGTGGTTTTAAGCTAACATTTTGAATCAGATGTCTCTGAACAGTAGTGTCAATAAATTTGGCAGTTGTCTTCCTTGAACACGTTATCTCTAGAAAAAACTTTCAGGTCATCCCAACATTGTCCAGTTTTGCTCTGCTGCATCTATAGGAAAAGAGGAATCAGACACAGGACAAGGGGAGTTTCTTCTGCTTACAGAGCTGTGTAAAGGTAAATGTTATTTTATTTTCCTTAGCAGTGCATGCTGCTTCTGACAGCTGTTCTGTATAGGCTCCTTCACAGCTTTAAAGTTTGGAAAGTCTCTTAAAGATAGCATAGTTCAGCGAAGGTGGAGTTCAGCCTCATCATCTATAGGTTAAGTATGTTCTTTGAGACTGTAGTTCAACCTCATCTTAAATATGGGATAATCATTGAATTCTTTGTTTGAGTCTAGTCCATCTAATATTGCCACCCAAGACTGTAAACCTTCCTTGATGAGGACAGCACTTGTCCATGCCAAGCTTTCA
Source organism: Porphyrio hochstetteri (assembly GCA_020800305.1). Taxonomy (NCBI): domain Eukaryota; kingdom Metazoa; phylum Chordata; class Aves; order Gruiformes; family Rallidae; genus Porphyrio; species Porphyrio hochstetteri. The sequence goes on along the minus strand of CM036938.1, from coordinate 53,825,218 downwards.
GATTTTATGGTGTTTTCTGTGCGCTGATGTGAATTTCTCTGATCTCCTACAGGACAGGTGGTGGAATTCTTAAAGAAAGTCGAATCCAAAGGACCTATTTCCTGTGACACAGTATTGAAGATTTTTTATCAGACCTGCAGAGCAGTGCAACATATGCATAAACAGAAGCCACCTATTATCCATAGAGATTTAAAGGTGTGTTACAATGTTTAAAAGCTAAATTTTTAAACAGCAAAGAAGCCTTTCAGGCTGAATCAGTGTTAAAGCTATTGATCAAATACAGTGTACACGTGAGCATTAGTGTTCATGTGTTGCCTTGCCAAGGCTGTTGGTGTTGGGGAAGGTCATTGCTGAAGTACTTGCATCTCTTCAAATAAGATACTTTCCTTGTGCTTGTGGTGTTAGTACTACTTATTCTCTATCTGAACAAGCTGACAGAAAAGTAGTGTTTCATGGTTTGCAGATTAAGCTAGTCTTTGAACAGTTTGCTTTTGCTAAAATAACCAGTTAATGAGTTGTGAGTTGCAGTTTTAGGATGAGCAGGTTTTATAAATAGATAAGGTAGAGTTTTGAAGGAGAACACAAGGTAATGTAGGATTATCTGTGAAAGCTTACATTGTCATTGAGAATATGTAATAAACTGTTTTAGAACTAAACTTGCATTGCATTTTAGGGCTTTTTTTAAACCTGAATTTTAAAATTTGTTAGTTTCAATTCATGATAGAGTATTTATTTTTCACTCGTTTTAGCCTTTACCGAGATACTGTAGGGTTATGCTGTAGAAAGTGCTAGTATAGCATCTTAAAATAAAAGTAGTTATGATTAAGGAGTGTTCTTTTTTCCCTCAGTGCCATTGAGCAGGCTTCTAGGTCATGTCAAAGAAATTTTAACCACATTGGGGTAGAATTTTCTTGGTATTATTTCTCTTACTCTTCACAGAAATTTCTATATACCTGCCCCTAGAGAAACTTGCAGAAAAAGTTTATCTCTTTTGTGAAGAAGGTGTGAAAAACCTATTTGCAACTAAATACTTAATTTCTTACATTGCCTGATTGTAGAAGTTGAGCTAATGTTGTAATTCAAGGTCTGTTGTTTCTTGAAGTATAACAAATTCCCGGGAGAGAAAAAAGTCTGGGAAGAGGCAGGCATTTTGCTTCATGTTACAGGGGTTGCAAAGCAACATCAGCAGCCAAGCAGGGAACACTTAACTGTGCTGCCCTTTCTAAAAGGCTGAACTTTGATTTAGGATTGTTTTTATGCTGCTGACCTAAACTTTAAACCAACCTCACACTATACCCAAGATGCTAGTGTAGCTTTTGGGGAGGGGTGTAGTTGGTTGGAGTAGAAGTTTTACTCAATTATTTCGACTGGGAGTGTTAGGATTCATGAACTTCTACAGTGCAGCTAAGAATTACCTTCATAGTGATGGCTGTTTATCCTTGTGTAGTTTCCTTCTCTTGCCTGTCAGTATAGGGCATTCTTTGTTCCTGAACCTCTTTGGATGAAGTTCACATTTACAGTGTGTGTATAGCACTGTAGGAACCCAGCTAGAGTTGTGAAAACTCTAAGCTAGTTAGAAGAGTGAATTGTAAAATCAGTGCTCTTCTGCTATTTTAATTATCTGAATTTGATAAGGATTTGCTGTGCAATGCATAGCTAGTCTGCCTAGCACAGGTTACAGAGCCTGTTAAAATCTTCATTAGCTGAAATGTTGTATGTTACTAGCAACCTTTACCAAAGTACAAGAATGAATGTATGTACAGAGAAGCTTGATCTTAATGTGAAAATTTTTAGTGTATAAATTTAATTTGATGTTGAATGATCACCTTTTGTATTGTGCATGGAGAACAGCAGTTAGCCAACAGAAAGGACCTCAGCTTGCTCATTGAGATTGATACTCTAACCACGGCATTAGCAGAGCTGCTGTGGTTTTATCTGGCTACCAGCAAAACAAACATCTGTTTGCTCACTCCCTGACCCTTGCTTCCTTCTATGGAATCAAAAAGCTTAAAAAAAAAGGAAAAATTGTGGTATGAGGTGAAGACTGTTTAATAGGACAGAAAAGGAAAATAATTATTATAATAAAATATACAAAACAAGTGATGAACAGCACAATTTCTCAGCAGCTAAAGTTGTTGCTCTTGTGGTTCATAAGCTTGCCCTGCCTCCTGGGCCAACCCTTGGTTCTATATGCAGCATGGCATCATATGGTATGGAATAGCCTTTTGGCCAGTTTGGATCAGCTGTCGTGAGCCTCCCAGATTCTTCGGTGACCCCTACCTTCTCATTGGTGGGAAAGTATGAGAAGCTGAGAAGTCCTTGACTGTTTAGCAAAAACTGAAAACACAGCAGTGGATTTCTCAGCTATTGTATTCCTGTTTTGCTCTACAGCAGTTGTAATCTCCATTCCACTACAATTAAGCTTGCCGTGTTCAGTTTTATGTATATAAATATTTGGATTCCAAGATACTGTTTCCCCAGGTGGTCCTTTGAAAAACTGGCTGCTTGGGCACTAATGAAATTATTTGTTTCCTGGGGCTTATTTCATGCTTATGGTGGCTTTACTGCTTCCTCTTACAAATTTGCTGTATTGCTACCATACACATCTACAGTCCTGTCTGAAACCTTATGCACAAGTGAGTTGATGTTTAAATGAATGTGTGTTAGTGTACAGAAGAAAAGGATGTCTTTAATTTATTATTCTACCTCTTTTTGAAGGTGGAAAACTTGCTTATTAGTAACCAGGGGACGATTAAACTTTGCGACTTCGGTAGTGCTACAACTATAGCTTACTATCCTGACTACAACTGGTCTGCACAGAAGAGAGCAGTGGTTGAAGAGGAGGTGAGACTGTTTTAATGTTATTAGTCTTAACAGTTAAGTAAAACTATTGTTGATACTGTTCTTAAACTGATACAGATTCGTGGGACTTCTAGGACGGTTGAAGGTTTTTAGTTGTAGTGTTTGTAAAGCTTTGGTTTTATATTGGTGTTGATGGAGTTCAGACATTCTCTGCAGTTACACTGTGTGTTCTGTAGCTGCACATACAAACACTGCTGCAGCTTGAGCAGTGTCCATTCTGCAACTCAGTGCTAAAATAGAAGTGATTACTAGACCTTCTTTTAGGATTACTACTTACTCGCTACTTAACCGGAAGTGAGAAATTGGTTATGCTGAAATTGAGTCCCACCTTTTTGTGTGTGTTTATTAGTTGAATGATATGTGAGGAGCAGCAGGTCTGCTCAGCAGAATTTGAATAGGCAGTATTGCAGTGCCCCTGGGACCACAGGGGCAGTGTTAAGCATGCAGGGTGTTTTCTGCGAAGTGTTTGTTCTTAGCTGAGAGTAATGCACAAATTTGTTTCTTCGTTTATTGTTGATTTCTGTGTTTATGCCCATAGTCCTGTTTGCCTTACACAGGACAGTTTTGCTTTATGTGGTTTGCAGTTTGGAAGGCCTCTTGAATATCACCATGTTGTTGTTATCTGGTGGCGTTACCACTACAGGATTCAATTGTTGGCTTCTGCCTTAACAAGTATTTCTGAAATTAACTTTCAAAGTGACAATGATATGTCTTCTATGTGGAGAGAAGTGTTCTTGGTTGAATGTCATTAGTGCTTATTCAACTTTGTTTCAAGAAACTCTGTCTTCTGCAGATCGCCAGGAATACGACGCCAATGTACAGGACACCAGAAATGATAGACTTGTATTCAAATTTTCCAATTGGTGAAAAACAAGACATTTGGGTAAGAAATAAATATTTTTGACCACTTGATTACTTCACATGAGTTAGATACTGGTAATCCAAGCCAAGATTATGTCCAGTTAAACACAAAGCTAGAAATGCATTTTAAAAAAGCCTCAGAAATCCTTTTTTAATTTTTTTTGTTTAGAATAATTCTATATCCATTGGTATTAATTTGGTGGTTGTCTCCTGCTGTGTCTTGGAAGATCTGTTAATTTTCCATGCCTTTGTTGGAACATGTTCTGCTTTTTTTCCTTTACTCTCTGGGTTCAATGAAAACACACAAAGTATTTGGCAATAGAATATGGCCCTGTCTCAGGAAGCATAACTGATCTTGTAGGTTGTGGTTAGGATAAACAAAGTGGTTCTCCCAAGAAAGTAGGCAGGGTGCTTGTGGTCTGTGTGCTTGCCACTGTGATTTTTTAAGTGTGAAGAAGACAAACATGTCTTGTTTAATGAATATTTTATCTAGGATGCTCTATTATCAGCCACATAAGCTTCACAGTGGGAATGCTTTCCCTGCATGTCCTGTCTAGACATCTTCAAAAAATAAACACGAACCTCAAATGCATTCATTTTTTCCAAATTAATTTGATTTTTTTTTTCTGAACTGAAATTCAACTGAATCCCACTGAAGTTATTTGCTTTACCTTGTCATAAAGATCTTTCTCCATTGCAGTTATCTTTTTGTCTTGGAAGGCCCTTTATACACTCCCACCCTTACTCTCTGTAAAACCAAGTGTGGACTTTAGAGTATGTTTGAGGAGAAAAATTTTGAAGTTGGATTTTCATTACCAATAACTGATTAAAAAATGCTGCTAGGGAGTGCAGGAAGCCTCAAGGGTTTCAGTTCTGTGTTCATGTAGTTTAATTGTATTCAGAAAGTAATGTCTATGTCATCCTGCAGCTATACTGTAGAAGTCGTCATCATCATTAAGTGTGCTGCTTATTGCCTGAAGCTGGTCAGTGGGAAAAATAACATTATTTTGATTACATAATTAATACACAGTTTATTTCTGGCCTTGAATTGAGAGACTCAGTGAGTGTTTTGGAGTAACTACATCTCAAACATTCCACAGTGTATCTTTGAAACTAGGATGAATTTTCAACCAAGGATGGTTGGAGACAGTGCATGCATAGGACTAGAAGCAGTGTGCAGATTTCCTGGCTAATGTACTGGCTTGCTTTATTTCTGAGGTATACAAAAGCCCCTGTACTCAAGCAGCTAACTGGTGTTCAGAAGAAACTTTGAGAAGGAATTTTCCAGTCTGTTGTGCAAATGTTTTCTTGAATTAATTTATTGAACTTTTATAGGCCAGATGCAGCGTAGTTATATTAGAACAGCACAACTCTGTCATATTCCATATGTTAACTTCTATGAAAATATTTATACCAACTTACATACATAACAAATTAAATTAGCCTAACTGATCTATAACACCTGTGCTTTTCAGAGATGAAGATATGAAATAAAACTTCGCATTTTTGTAAGAAAAATCCTGTTCTTGAACATATTCAGTGTTACAAGGCTGTTCACGTTTTTGTATAATGTGAGATTCATAAAATGGATGTATTGTAATGATTGGTAAAAAGACAGTAGTAGTAGTAGAATTTCTGAACCTGAAAACTTCCACAAAAGGTAAAAATACCCTCAGAAACCTCTTTGGTAGCAGAATTGCTGCTTCAAGCTCTCTAACTGACATGCCAAACAAATGAATGTTTCACTAAGTGTTCTGTCCTCAGAGAAACATCAAGATTAATTAGAAATTAGCTTTTGCCCTGGGAATATATATAGAACTGCATGAGTCAGTAGTTGATGATTGAAGCATGATCTGCAAACAGTATTAGGAAGCTTAATCAATGGCATAGTCTAAAATACTGATTTAAATATCATTGCTTGAATTAGGTTGCACAAACAAGAATAACCAACCAATGGATTAGTGAATCAGAAAATTTACAAATTATTTTAATTCTGTGGTAAGTTTCACACAAAGAAGGTTGGTGTTGCAGAGCTCCTTTCGTCCACAGCTAGAGGAACCTTCCAGCTTCCTCTAGGACCTCTATCTACCCCAGGATACTAGATAAAGTATAGAGCTATAGGATGTATTTCTTTATGCTTGCATCAATATTCTTCCATAAAGTTGCAACACTCCTTTGAGTGGTGGAGGAGGAGGTGTGCTGTGATCTGCTCATGCCCCTGCAGCTGTTGAAGGCAGGAGAATCACCAACTGAAGCGGCTACCCTCTGTTGCCATGGGGAGCCCTTGCCCCCCTGATGGGGCTTTCCCAACCTTACACCAAGGCTGTCCATTCCATGCCTCCCTGATGGCCAGAAGGCACCCATCCTGGGCCAAAAAATCTTGACAGCAGCCAGCATTCTGCCTACTGACGTGGCCACTACATCACTAGGGCTAGAGCCTCAGGGTACACACTGAAAAAGAACACAGAGCTTTCTTTGACCAGCTTCCATCTCCCTGAAAGGCCACCACGGGGTATGGATTGGTATTATCTTAGCTGTCCTGTAGACTGCTGGCAGCTGCCCACCTCTGACAGAGGAGGAAGAGGACAGGAATCTTCAGTAGTCTGGTTGTTTCCCTGTCTGGACATCCAACTGTAATACAAAGGAGCCACCCTCCATCACTGTGGGCAGACCCTGCCTCTGTGTCTTTCCTTCAGTGCCCTTGTTCATCTGGCTGCTCAGCTGCCAGCCTGGGCTGGTGATGTCACCCGCTGCCACTGCCAATGTTCTACACACTGTGATACCACTTTGGCACCTGTGTACTGTTTGCTGGATAAAATACTGGATAAAAAAATGGTTGGGCCTAAAGAGTTGTGGTGAATGGGGTTAAAGCCAGTTGGTGGCTGGTCACAAGCCATCTTCTGCAGGGCTCAGTAGTGGGGTCAGTTCTCTTTGGTATCTTTATTCATTATCTGGACAGGGGGATTGAGTGCACCCTCAGTAGCTGCAGATGACACAAGGTTATGCAGAAGTGTTGATATGGTTGAGGACGGGAAGGCACTATAGAGGTATCTGGTCAGGCTGGATTGATGGGCCAACACCATTTCTAAGAGGCTCAAGAAGGTCAAGTGCCTTGTCCTACACTTGGGTCACAACAACCCCATGCAACAGTACAGGCTTGGGGAAGAGTGGCTGGAAAACTGCCTGGTTGAAAAGGAACTCGGGGTGTTGCTTGACTGCAGGCTGAACATGAGGCAGCAGTGAGCCCAGGCGGCCAAGAAGGCCAACATCATCCTGGCTTGTATCAGGAATAGTGTGGCCAGCAGGACCAGGAGATTGATTGTTCCGCTGCACCCTGGCACTGGTGAGGCCCTTTTGGCCCCTCACTACAAGAATGACACTGAGGCGCTTGCGTACATCCAAAGAAGGGCAGTGAAGCTGGTAAAGGGTCTAGAGAGCAAGTCTTATGGGGAGCAGCTGAAGGACCTGGGGTTGTCTAGCTTGGAGAAGAGGAGTCTGAGAGGAGATGTTATTACTCTCTATAACTACTTGAATTGTTGTAGGCAGGTGGGTGTTGGTCTCTTCTCCCAAGTAACAACTGATAGGACACATTTGATGATGATGTTTCTATGATAAGAGGAAATGGCCTCAAGTTGCACCAGGAAAGGTTTAGGTTGGGTATTAGGAAAAATTTGTTCATAGAAAGGCTTATCAAGCATTGGGACAGGCTGCCCAGGGAAGTGGCTGAGTCACCATGCCTGGAGGAATTTAAAAGATGACATGTGTAGACATGGTGCTCAGGGACATGGTTCAGTAGTAGACATGGCAGTGCTAACAGTTGAACTCAGTGATCTTAAGGGTCTTTTGTAGCGTAAATGATTCCATGATTCTATTAAATGTTTCTGCCTTTATCTCTGTGTAGGCTCTGGGATGCATCCTGTACTTGCTGTGCTTTAGGCAACATCCGTTTGAAGATGGAGCTAAACTTCGCATAGTCAATGGGAAATACGTCATCCCACAAAATGACACTCGATACTCTGTATTTCATGATCTCATTCGTAAGTTCTCAATGTGAACTTCCTTTGATGTGTTTATGGATATATCTCACTTACAGTGTTGTGTTACTGACAGTTAGATATTATTTATGTGCAATGGTGAGAAAGGTTACTGCAACAACTTCTTGTTTTATTAAAAATTTTAATCCTTTATCAAAAAACTTTTTTGGGTTTTAGTGCTGTTGCATGTCTTGCTTAGGATATGAATTAGTCTGTAGGAACATCTAGTGTTTTGATTTGGTTTCTTTGAATTTGCTTTAGAAATTCTATTTTCTTTAAATTTCAAATAGGTTACTATAATTGCAATGCCAGAAATGTCTCCAACAGTATTAGATATAATGTTACTTCTGAGGTTATTCATTAATGTTTCTAAAGTATATCCTTAACCCTAAATGGTGTTAATGGGCACTTGTTATCACAGTGATATTTGAATATGGATTTAGCAGTTGCTCTGCTCTTCTCACATGTTTGAATATTGCATTGGAAAGCACTGAAGAAATTACTCATTTTTGCTGGGGGAAGAGCTGTGATAGGTATCTCTTACATTGTCTGAATCTCCTTCTTTAGGCTCTACTTTGAAGGTGAACCCAGAGGAGAGATTGTCAATTACTGAACTTGTGAATCAACTGCAAGAGATTGCAGCAGCTAGGAATGTGAATCCTAAATCCCCCATCACAGAGGTAAAGATGTCTCATAACAAGTGTTATTGATTAGGTCTCCTTTGTCTACTTTCTTACCCAGTGAGTGTGAGTTTAGTAACAGATGTCCCCTGTTCCTTATTCTTCAGTTTTATTCATCTCTGTCAATTGTGGGATCCACAACAATATCTTTTAAAGCACAGAGTTTGCATGACATTGAAGGAAACTAGTTATAGTTCTGACTGCTTGTTGAAAAACTTCTCGTGGTCTTGGGTAATTCTTTATTATGCAAGTGCTGTTTGACACATTGGATTTAATCATCAATAACTTATACAGAAAAAAATCTAGTCTATAAAGGCTGTGCCAGCACTAACTTGAAACCCACTTAGCTGTCTCCTCCATGTTGCCTAATTTGCACAGTTACTGCAAGTGAATCAATTAGTGTATGTGGCTTCCTGGCTTCTACTGAGGTTTAGTTTGCTTGTTCTTACCAACTAAAACTAATTAACGAAGCATAACAAGTTGGCTGAATTGTCAAGAAAATACTCATAGTGAGTATTAATTTCCACAGCTCCTGGAACAAAATGGAGGCTATGGAAACAATGCTCAACCTCGGACCTCTGTATCCTCTGTCTCACAAAGCTCCAAGCCTACAGGACAGCTCAACAATATGTACAATGCAGGTAAATGCAGAAAGAGACATCACCTTAGCGTAAAAACAATTGCATATCTTCTTTATGGAGAAGGGTCTTTTGGGGGATTTGGATAGTTCTGCATAAGTACTGGATATTTTGCGTTTATATCGCTGTTTCTAACCTTTTATTTTCACAGGGTTTCATTCTGTGCTGGTACATAAGAAGGTGAATTTAAGTTTCTTGCTGGGCAAGATAAAATTCAGTTTCCTGTATAAAATAACAGAAACCAAAATGCATTATTGACCTGTAGAGCTGGGAGAATTAAGTGAATTAAAACTTGATGAAAATGGTGAATACAGCAAGCAACAATGTTCTTAGTGACAAAAGCTGTAGATAAAATACTCAGGTTATGAAAAATGAATTAAAATGACTTACTTTAAACCACAAACTTGCAAATATCATTGTCTCATTGAATTAAAGTGTCTTGCATAAAGAGGAGTTTAAATTTGAACTGCTAAAATCTTCTCTGATGTGCTGTTTTTAACTTGAAACGTTACTTTGTGGCAGAAGTTACTGAACATCAGTACATGTCCTCAGTTTGTGCACAATATTGGATCTTTGGTGTAAGAAAAAGACAGTCTTTGCTTTCCAAGATAGGTATGTTACCACTTCAAAAGATAACAGCCATTCTGTGGCTTTTGGATTTAACTTTATGCTAAAACGGGCCTGTTGGTGTCTTAACAGTTGAGGTAGTCCAATAAAAAAATGCAGAAGCAATTGCAGGGATTTTGACTGTGGACCACAGTAGTTCATTAATGCTTAAGGAGTCATTAACCTGACATGTATTTATTTTAGCCTGGAAAAAGTCTGTATGAGGAAAAAATTCTGTAAACATCTGGGGTCCACCTCTCCATCCTCCTGTCTCTCCCCAGTCCCCCAAAGGTTTTGACCCTCTGTGATACTTTGAAGTACATCTGACAGAGTTATCTTAGTCTAAAGCTACTCAGTTTGTCACTTCCAAAAGACTTATGTCTGACAGCCTCAAAGTGAAAAAGTAGCAGCCTAAACTCAGTTTATTGGTTATCCAGTCAGTTTTGGAAATAACCCAGATAGTTAGTAGAGGTTGGTCAAGCAGGACTTTGGGAGATGGTTGAACCATAGGACATTAGCGGGGAGGGGGAGTTGTAGTATCATCTGAGGAGAATCTGTGGTTGGACTAAATTTAGTTAACCAAAACATATCTCCAAAATGATACAGTCAAAAGCTGACATACCCTGGTTGTAAAAAACAGATACTCCAGAGTTCCTTCAGTTGAAAATACTTGCACTTAATATAGTAAAGAAAATGAGAAGTCTGATAGGCCTATTTGAATCTAATTTCTTATTAAAAGTCAGTTTTTGCACTCACCATATATCATATGTGAATGTGGAACACTTCAATTAATGTAGAACATATCAAGGGAATACTTCCTAGTGTAATTCAATTTTCCTTCCAGCTTGATATTTCTTGCTTTAAATTACTTGCACTGAATTGCCAATGAGGCAAAGGGTATTAATGTTCCAGGGTAATCTGTTTTGTACAAGAATGAGTACTGTTTGTTGTATACAACCATATTAATAGGGATGTATTGTGTTTAGAAAGTAACTTAATTATGCTGGCTGCTTTTTAAGCCCTGCATTAAAATGTCTCTACTGGGTTGCTTAAGTAGATTTGCTGCACTTGGAGACTGATACTAAAAGTATTTTACTGCACTGGCAATATAAAATAAGTGCTTTACTTCCAGAAGTCGTCTCTTACCTTGTTTTCTCTTAAATGCAAACAGTCAATTAAACAATGTTTTCAGTAGTTTTTTAGTACCTTGTGACTGCAGGAAGCACTATTTTTTTGCATAGGTCATAGTTAAATAGAACTCTAGAACTGTGAGCCTTACAGCTATTCACTTCCAGCTTTGTAGGCAACTTGCTTTAGTATGGACCCCATTCCAGGATATGACTTAAAGTACAATTATTTTTATTCGACTACTCTAGGCCTGACCGTTGCGGAATGTGACCAGACTTATGGAGGGTTCTTTGATATTCTGAGGGGTGGAACAGAGCGATTTTTCACTAATATTAAGGATACATCTTCTAAAGTTATCCAGTCTGTGGCCAAGTGAGTAAAAAATAAAATAAAAAATAAAATTTTGCTGGTAAGACTTCTAAATGAAGGTTAGGAGCTTATTCCACATATGATTAAATTCAGCATACTTTTCCAAGTATAAGACTATAAGAGCTCATAGGTGGCCCTGAGATTTTGAGTGACATTAATACAGAAGTTAACTTTAACAGTCATACTAGAAATGAATGTTTGGGGCAAAAGCCTGTTCAGAAGCACTGCTTTCCCTGCTGTATGCTAGATCTTGAAAACTTAGAGGTGAGCAGGTGGGGGCTGGAGTAGGGTGGAGCATGGTAGAATATGACTATCATGGTTCTGAATGAATTAATTGAATTGATAGATAGGGTCTCTTGAATAAGAGGGGAAGAAAGAGTGGTGAAAGGTACAAATAAAGGCAATGCAGGTAAAATGAAAAACTGCAGGGAAACAGTGTATAAGCTCTTCTGTCCAGTTTAGTTTTCAGATATAACTTTGTGCCCTCAAGGCAAAGCGAGATGATCTGCACTTCTTGTCTCCTTCATTATATGGAAGAGTTCTCTCCTGTTTTGATGTATGTGTCCTCAGATACTTAGTGTGTGATTATATTTTTTTCTAATCAGGTTTTCAGTCCCATTCCAAATGTTTCTCGAGTCTCAATGATTAATATTAATCAATCTGACTCCTATCTTTAACTCATAATAAAACTTTCTGCTATGTAAAAGTTGTTTTCTTAATTCTAGGAAGAACAGGTAAGTCACTACTGAATACCATTACTAGCTAGTGCCTTTTAAGGAATACTGTACCCTGTCCCTCACTATAGAGTTTAGGGCCCTTTAGTTGGGATACTGCGCTATGGCTTGTGAAGCTTATTCCTTGCCACAGTTACATAATATAATTTGTGCACAGTACTGCTTTAAAGTGTTTGTAATCAGATAAATCAGATTTTTAAATCTGCGTGTTTGTAGCTACTTCAAGTGCATTTTTAGTTGCTTGCTCTTCTAATTTGTTTGAACTTCCTATGTGTGGCTTAGAAAGGCAAAGTCCTCTTTTTTTTTTTTTTATGCAACTTTTGTTTGTCTTTAAGCTGCCTACAGAAACAATTGTCATAGTAGCATAAAACTTTTCAGCCTGTGGAGACCACTGACTCAAGAGAAGACAGGGAGGTGTATCATGGGAATGAACTGTTGTGTGATGAAAAGTGGTGACTTGTTAGCAGCTTAGCAGAGCTGTAGGAATTCCATGTGGCTCATCATGTTACTTCATAAAACTTTTAAGCAACTGCTCTCTATTTTATTTCTGTGGCATGTGCTGTCTTGCAGACATCTATTCTTTATCTCCTTGAACCTGCAACCTTATGTGGAACCGATCTTCCTCTTCCCTCCTCTTCAGTCCTGGTTCTGTTCATTTTGTGGTGTATTGTCAAATGAAATTTACTGTGTGGTAAAACATGGAAATATTCAGGAGATTCCTTACCTTTGACAGCTCTACTATTTATAAACTCAAAGGTACTTTATTTCTTGTCTTAAGCCTAAGCAAAACTAGCAGAATTTAAGTCTTTCAGTGGATTTATTTTTGTCCTTTGACACGTAGCACTTCAGTTCTTCTCTACCTTTGATGAAGTTAAGACTTACTTTCCCATGCCTGTATTCCTATAGCAGATCTTGCTCTGATACTATATTTTGATTGTATACTACATGCTTCTGAAGTACTCCACTTTGTGCTCTTGTCTCCACATGACTTCGAGTTGTGCTTCTATCAGTTTGAGGAAATTTGCTCTTCCCACTCTTGTAAGTGGGTTTCTTCCTTCAAGGCCACTGGAAGCTTCATTACTTTTTGAATTTCATCTTGTGCCATTTTCCCCTTTAGTAGTGGATTAGGACTGTCTTAAATTGACTTTTTAATGTGGCATGGCTTATGCTGTGCTTCCGCATTATTTTAGTTTCTCTTAACAGGCATGCGTGGATTTTGCTTGAGATTTCCTTTGCTTCCTTAAGGGTAGTATAAAAGGAGTAAAACAGGAATGGTACGTCCAAG